>ML782785.1:32187-66892 GCA_009831015.1 Picea engelmannii
TAAATTTAATAAAACAAATTCAGATTCATTTTTATTTATAATTTACCAAACATTTAAAGGTATCAATTTTTTTTTTACAATATAAATATTTGAAGAAAGGTGTGATATATATAGACCGGAATCAAGATAAATCTAGATCGATTCTACGTTTAATTATTTGTTTATAAATATTAATGCAAGTTTTAGATAAACTAACAAAAGAGTTTGAATTGTGTATCTTATTTTATTTAATTTGATTTTTATACTGTTTTAAGTTAAAGTTTAAAATAAAAATATTATTATATTCAAAGAAGTTATGGGCATTTTACACTCATATGCACATTTTACTTTATTTCAATTAACTAAAATAGAATAAAAATGAAGTAAAACTAAAGATCTCTTATATAAAAATAATTATATAAATAAAAATATTGATTAGTTACAATAATAAACATACATATATATGCTAACCATAATTTTAAGAATATATAATAATAAGATAAAACAACATAAATAAATAGTGGTATCAAATATATTTTTTATTAGAAATAAAAGTCTTTGATATTTAATAAATGAGAGATATATGGGGATGGAATTTTTGAAGATTTAATCTTTATGATATGTTTCTAGGTGATATTATGGATTTGGAGGAGGTACCACTTGTTTCCTATATGAGAAAAATGTAAAATTTGTATATTGTAGAAGTTAATAAAGGTGCACAAAAATTTTGTATATTTTTATGATCAATTTAATAGAGTAGAGAAGGATTTTAGAGATATTGAATATAAATTTATTAATAGTGGTGTTTAGGCTTCTTTCAAGGTTTATTTAGCAAGTTATCCAGCCATAGAATGCTATTGAATCCCCTAGGAGGGTTATACCAATGAGAAGCACATTGGTCATCACTTTGCCAAGAAATTGAGCTAAGGCTTGTTGTCCAAAATTAAGTTAGAGCTGGAACTAGTAAGAGGGTGTGATCAAGGAAAGGAAGGTCATATTAGTATGCATAAGACTAAGTTTTCTACACAAGGACTAGGATTTATAGGTAGGGTTTTGGATTTGAGTAACGCTTCTACACTAGAAAATCGGAGTTTTGAGTGGAAAAAAGACAAAGACTTCAAAGAATTGTGTTAAACAAAGGGAAACTTCTATGAGGATGGTTATGGGAGATGATATCCACATGGAACAATTGTTGGGATAAGATGGAAAGAACAAGTTCCATGTGCAATGCACCTATGGGGAAACCCTAAATGAATAGATTCAAAAGAAGGAAGTAGAAGAGAGTGAGTTCCTATAGGAGAGAGGATATTCAAAATTCCCATAAGCTCCTAAGGAAACCAAAGAGGATGGTGGAAGGAACCTAGATACACATATTCCAAATCCTTTAAAAGTCTCAAAGGAAAATTTAGATCATCAAAACTTTGACCCCTTAAGAAGTAGCCTTGTGAGGACGTGAGTAGATGGCAACGAAGTTAAGGAGATGGCTTGAAGTCCAACATCTAAGAATATCATAGGTACAACGAAGTTAAGGAGATGGCTTGAAGTCCAACATCTAAGAATATCATAGGTACATCCTTATCTGAATGTACAAACAACTCTAATAACTTAAATAAAGTTGATTTTAATTTTAGGGATAAGGTTAGCTAGCCCACCATGCTAAAATTAGGTAGTCATCCTTTAGAGGCTTCAAAGGATGTAGATAAAAGAACATGGATGGGAACGATTTACAAAATCAATAAAAGGGAAGGAAAGGATATTTGTTTTGGAAAATGGAGGTATCTCTAAGAGAGGGGAAGCTTTGGAATCCTAATTGATCCCTATAAAACCCATTGGTGAGGGATCCATCCTTCCAATCCTAGATATCATCTTAGGATAAGGAAATGTGAGTTATGGGTAAGCCCATGATGATGACCGATGATGATGCATGGGAAGTAAAAGGTACATGTATGAAGACATGTGATGGAAAAATAGTTGATGAACTTTGTGAAATTATGTTTCTTGTTGGAATGATGTCCCATCCAAGAAGACACATATGACCTTGGCTTGGTAAACTTAATTGACACACCAATACCATGGTTTACATGACTTTACCTTTGACTTTGATAATCTCAATGACTTCAACCACACTTTCACTTGGAATTGTGATGGATAGGACTTGATTTTAATAAACTCTAAATTTTAACTTGAAAGAGACTTTAGTTTAGTTTGACTTAGACTAGTAAAATTAAAATTAGAGTGTTAGGTATCACCAAACATACAATCAATAATATTCTTTAACTTACTTCATATTAACTTTGGCTCTTTACATCAACTTATAAAAATACTTCATTACATAATTACTTTTACCATTTCAAAGTTAAGTTAGTTTACATAAACTTTGTAGACTTTACATGAGTCTCTTGTCACTTATAACTCAATAACAATAGGCAAATAATAAACAAAGACTTGATCTTACCAAAAAAAAACTTTACCATCCATTGGGATCTTTGAGGATCAATAAGAATAACCTTGACTTGGAATTGTGATAGGTACGACTCGAACACTCAATTGTTTTACTTGCAAAATTGATATGCCATATCTTCAATAGACTTTTCGAATTTCTTTCTTTACTTCCATCTCATATTCCATTTTCCCATTGAAAAGATTGGTTGCTTTCCTTATAAAATGCCAAATGTACTTTTATGCTTTTCCAAACATAAGCAACTGTGCCAAACATAAACCATACCTATTAAAATGTTGCACCAAATTTAATTGGGGTTACGCAATATCCATAAACTTTCAATCACATCCGCAATTTTGAAGTTGCAAGGGCTCTAAGAGATACTTTTCAGACTGCATTATTATAATTGAATGCCAATTGTCGGTCTCCAAAGAATGAGATCTTCTTCGCTCCTTGGCATGTGGTTTGAATCTCGTCCGCCGTGGTATACAAACGGCCTCCTCCACAACACCGTTACTATTTCACACGGAGGCACTCATCAGCACTTTGTATGCCACGCCAATGGCTTACAGATTGGGCATAGGATTAATCTTCTAACGACAGATGAAGAACTCGATTTGGGGCATCTCTATTTTCTTCTGCGCATGCCCAAGCTGCACTCGGTCCTGTGTGTGTTGAACTGTGCAGGATTTCATCCTTTGGATCCTGGAGATCACAGTGTCGAATCCACAGGCCCGCGATTTGGTTGAGCGTTTCGGAATCAAACCCCCAAATGGTGATTTTCCTCTATTTTTGCTTCTTCTTGTTGCAAGCAGGCTGTGTTTTGCTCCGTTCTGGCCACGCTGAAGATGGTGACAATGGAAAGGACTGCAATGACCTTTATTCTCCCATGAAATCAAGACATCCCAACTGTCTCTGCCATCGCTCCTCTTTGATAGGAGTGAGCTAACTCAGGAGCAATCTTCATTCACGAGTTATTTTTTTGGTCAATCCAGAATTCTGATCGATTTTCTGAGCATCTGGGTTGGTTTAAAAAGGGGCATAATCCTTGAGGTAAGGTCTTGAAATGCATGGAACATTGATCCATGAGAACTCAGACTACCATGAAAATTTGACCGGATTCAAGGCCATTTTTTTGCCTGAAAAGTGAAACTCAGAAGGAAAGATTGCTCCCGAATTAGCTTACTAATATCATCATACTCATAATCTCCCACCATTTGCAACCGTCGCCTCCTTCTCCAGACTACAGTCCCTCAACCCATTTGCACTGTTCAGATTGTGTTGCAACCTACCACCAGTACCTTTTCTCTTCCTTTTATCCACAAACTCTTGTTTTCTCCAATGTTTGCCATAATTATTTCTTGGATATTTTCTCTCCCCTCTTCACCAATGTTCTTTCTCTTTTGTACTCTGCCTCTTTCTCATCGTAAAAGAACTCTACTTCATCAGAAAGCTCTTCTTCATGTTCACCAGAAGCATCATATCCTTTTCTGTACAAACTTGGATCATTTTTTAGTCGAAATTTTGCAAACTACAGAACATATGAAACATGCACCCCTTCCCTGACATAATCAAGCACATTAGCAAAAGTATTATACCGAACAAGGTAGTATGGGTTCTTCACTTGTCCAAACACTTCATATATGAAATCTAGTGACCTCATTTTCTCTGTTATCCATTGATCCAGGTGGATATCTGTGGCCACCCACCTTTTCCAACTGGCTCAAAACAGTTTTCTGGCAATTTTGACAATTTACTATTTTTAGCAGGTTTTAACTTATGGGGCCATTTTGAGGGCGTAAATGAAGGTTTTTCGAGATCAAGGTTCTCAATGATACCCGGAGGCACAATTGAACCTTCAAAATGAATCTCCTTGACGATACCTTTCCAACGAGCTATCATATGCCTAAAACGAAGATCATATGCAAACGTTACGACCCCAGGAAGTTGATGTACTAACTTACCAACATGGGGCCCACATGACTTTTGGCGCTTCATCTCTTAGGGTTAGGTTTTTGGATGTCTAGGGTTTTTGGCATTCCTGTTTATTGTTAAAAATCCTTCAGAGCCTCACTGTAATCATCTTCTTGCGAATGCGAGTAACCGTCACATCTCTTCTCAGAGATAAGCTGTCACCATTCTAGCGAATCTTTCACTCTGTATTTTTACAGTCTCTGTACCTTTCTTTCATTAATAGAAATCGTGTATTACTGTATCTCTGTGTTTTATGTTGCATCTCTAATATATTTATGTTATATTATTGAATATTTGCGATATTTCTGTGCACTTCTTTATTATATCTCTGATCTCATTTCGTGCCAAAAATAATCTGGATCAGTGGTATCAAAGTAGGTTGTTCTTGATCATTTTTTTCAGTGCATGTCCTCAACGAGGTCCGAGTATAGAAAGTTGGGTCTCGAGCTTGTCTCTCTTGAGGACAATCGCTCTTGCACACCCAAAAAACCCTCAATGGTGGAAGAAAAGAAAAATGACAGAGCAGATGATCCTATCAGTCTGTTGCTTGAGCAAGCTCTCACGCGATAGAGAGACGAAATGATGGAGAATTTTTCCCACATCCTTCAACACCTGCGAATAGAAACAGACACATCTTCATGAAGCGGCCACTTTGGAGGCACCTCGCCTTTCAAGGTACAAGTTAATTTTGATATTCCTGTATTTGAAGGACAAATAGATGTAGAAGCCCTAAACAAATGGTTAAATCTGCTAGAAGGTTATTTCTTTGTTCATAAATTTTTCGATAAAGAAAAGATCACCTTCGCACTCCTTAAAGCTCCCCCCCATGTCAAACATTGGTGGGAAACTTATTGGGAGCAGAGTTCCACAGAGGATTCTGAAATATATGGGGCCGATCCCATTTTGGATTTTTTTGTGGATGCGGTAAAGAAACAATATTACCTTGTTGGAAACTATGAGGACCAGTGCATGAGATGGACCAAACTGCGGCAAGAGAGGGGCCAAGCAGTTCCGGAGTTTACCAATACCTTCCATACCTTGTGTACCAAGCTCGGTATCAAAGACTCCGAGCGACATTTGGTTCTGAAATACCATGGGGCTCTACACAGATCATCCAAACCGAAATGGATTTTCTGGACATCTCATCACTTGGTGATGCTTATCGATATGCTGTTAAAATCGAACAGAAATTTAAGCACTAGAACAAACGTGATTTCGGATTTGTAAATCCGCAACAACCAAAGTATGAAAAAGACAACCCTAACAAAATGTCTCCCGAAAACCAGTCCAAGACACAGGAAAATAAGGGTCACGGGAAGACAAAGAAGGACACTGAAAAATGGTGCGATTTCCACAAAATCCCCTGGCACAACACCGATGAATGTCACTCAAAATAGTCATTAGTGGTCGAGATCAAAGACAAGGAGTCGAACCCTGATTTAGAATCCGATTCTGAAAATACTGTTAAATGACAGATCATTGACGCAGACCCCACTGCTATTGTCGCAACCGGAACAATTCAACCAAAAGAACCAATAGATCCCAAAGAGGGGGAGCACCTTTTTCATTCACAGATGTGGGTGAAGGGGACCCTGCTACATTTTATTGTTGATAGCGAAATCCAGAAGAACCTCATCTCAATAGAGGTCGTCAAACAATTGGGATTGTCGACAACACCACACCCACAACCATACAACATCGAGTGGCTTCACCAAGGATGAGATCTCTGTGTCAGCCAGCAATGTTGCTTGTCATACGACATCCATTCCTTCAAGGACGAGGTATTATGTGATGTTGCCCCACTGGATGTCTGTGATGTTCTCTTGGGCCAGCCATATATGTGGAAGTGCTATGTTGTTTATGAGTCTCGATCCCGTAGTGTCATTATTACTTTGGGGCGTCATCTCTACAGAATACCAGAGGTAGTTCCGACTATTGTTCCACCTAAAAAGTGCCACAAGGTAGTATCTCATACTACAAAATTTAGGTTCTTCACAATCTATTCAAAAGGAGAGTAGAGGGACACTGCAACCACTACGACCTTGCCCCAAGCACCTTCTATCCGACAGAAGTAGGTCGACAAGGATGCAGCAAAGAACAAAGATTCCTTCTATACATTGTCCTCGCATGTATTTTGACTTGTTGAACAACCTCAGCCTCAACAGGTTCTTGACATACTTCCACAAACTGAGCAACGCGATGTCTCCAGTAATACAAACAACTCACTAAGATGCAGATCCAGCAAACGTTTTTCCCTCTCCCCCGGGAACTCAACGCAATGGAGACCATTGCTTCCTAAGGAGGGAGGATTGATCCAGGTGGATATTGGTAGCCACCCACCTTTTCCGATTGACTCAAAACAGTTTTCTGGCAATTTTGACAATTTACTATTTTTAGCAGGTTTTAACTTCCGGGGCCATTTTGAGGGTCTAAATGAAGGTTTTTCGAAATTGAGGTTCTCAATGATAGGAAAAAACATGATTGATCCCCCAAAATGAATTTCCTCGACGATACCTTTCCAATGAGCTATCATACGCCTAAAACGGAGATCGTATGCAAAAGTTACGACCCCGGGAAGTTGATGTACTAACTTACCCAAATGGGGCCCACATGACTTTTGGCACTTCATCTCCTAGGGTTAGGTTTTTGGATGTCTGGAGTTTTTGGCATTCCTGTTTATTGTAAAAATTCCTTCATAGCCTCATTGTAATCATCTTCTTGCAAATGCGAGTAGCCATCACATCTCTTCTCAGAGATAAGCTACCACCATTCTAGCAAGTCTTTCACTCTGTATTTTTACAGTCTCTGTATATTTCTTTCATTAATAGAAATCGTGTATTACTGTATCTTTGTGTTTATGGTTGCATCTCTGATATATTTCTGTTATATTATTGAATATATGCGATATCTCTGTGCATTTATTTATTATATCTCCAATCTCATTTCGTGTCGAAAATAATCTAGATCATCCATAGTATTCTACCTTCATTTAGTGCACTAATAGCATTCAATGGCTTCCACCACTACATAAGTCCCTAGCATAGAAATAATCACACGAACATGTTGAATTTGGTCATGGTCATGGTCATGGTGTTGTAGTGCCACGTTCATAGGAGGAACAAGAGGCAGGACCTCTAGCTCGTGCTTCGACCGGATAGGCCCTTTGGGTCCCTCCTCTTCATCGTTGTCCAACATGTCCTTCAAGATTCTAGCCTGGAAACTCTTCTTTCTCTTTTTAGTCTTGATCTCTCCACTCTCTACCCCACTATGGGAACAAGCCTCTACTTAACCATAGATGGGTTAAATTACTCACTTACCTTCTTTTCTTTTTGGTTATCCTTTCTTTCAAATCTGATCACCAGTGTCTTTCCCGATTGCCTCCATTGCAGTGCTGCTATAAGTCTCGGAATTCACCATTTCAATGCAGTCAGGCTCACGTATCCACTCGCTTATCACATTAATCTCTTCGGACTCCTCGAAACAAGGGTTGAACAAGCTGGATATTTCTGTAAACTCGTATAGCTCGTATAGAAAATCGTTGGGTTCCTTGAGCTCAAAAGCATTTGAGTAAATAATATTTCAGTTGTGTGCTTGTTTTCTGATCGAAGAATGTAAACCCATCTTTACTCTGTGTTTCCAGCAGTGAGGAACTACGGGAAATTCATAGGTGAGGTGCTCCATTGTACTGAATGATCTGTCTCTCATACTCAACATTTACAACAGTTTCTAAATCTAGTTAATTTACAACTCATCTGCAAGAATAAACCTTTTCTTCTTCATAGCATTCGATGGTGGTTTCCAAAGGCCTTGCTCCTTGAAAGACTTATTGTATCTGATGCGTGAGGTCATGGTAACCTCATGTGTGATGTCATGGTCACCTGTAGCATTAACATCTCCCTTTGGCTTCTCCTCACGACATATTTGTCCACGACCTTCACTTCTTCTCCATGAGCATCCCCTCGACACAAGCCTATATGTATTGTCTCCATCGAACAACTCAGAATCTCAAGCAAAGATTAGCAATGACGAAATATTCCATGAGCTATGATACCAAAATGATGACAACCAACCATCAACAAATACATATACAAATCAAGGGATACTGGGAGATTATGCTTGTTATCCTAGATTTCTAGGGATAACTAGGAGATCATGTCTCGAGGTCCACAGGTCCTAGACATGGAGTACCGAGAGCAGGATTGACCTGAGCATGGCCCTGGAGGGCCCATATTTCTTCTTCTTCATCATACATGTCCTATCAACAGCAACAACATCCATCACCTTCGGCTTGGACTTGTATCAGAGAAGACTCTTTCTCCATGAGGTAATTGGTCCAGGTATCATAGTATGTGTCATGTCTGATCATTATATCTTTCAGATATATGCATGATATTCCTTATATTTCTGACAACTTCTTGGATATTACACTAACCCACTTGACCATGGTTGGGGGGATTAACGGGGTTCCCTATCAAGCTTGTATTCATAGGTTTTGGTTAACCACCAAGGGGGATTTTGAAGAGCCATCGTCCGCTCCCATCATTATATCACTTTTACATCTTATCTCCCATTCGTCTATCCCATCCCCCTAGTCCGGACACTAGGATGACCTATTTAGGGGGTTCCGCCTTATCCTGTGGGAAGAAGGGGCTAAAGGCCCAGGGGGTAAAAGCAGCTGGTAAAAGATAAAAGCCATAGAAAATAAAACCTAGAGATGACTCGCCCAGGGATCCCCAAGAAGGCAATAAAAATCCTCTCAATAAGAAACAAGAGGGACCCTAAGAAAATGTACAAAAACAAGACCTAACAAAGAGGATGGGGAGTCTCATCATGAGCCAGCCCATTATGTTCATAGGTACCTAGTAGTATGACATTGCCATTATCTGGTTACCATGCCAGGGCAGTGACCTTTGGTTGCATGACCAAGGGAAAGGGGGTCTCATCACGAGCCAACCTTATCATCTCTGTGAAAGTACTCGTGGGTAACACTGTCAGCTCTGGTCACAACGCCAAGGCAATGTCCTCTAGTTATACCTTGAAATAAAAAGAAAGAAAAAGAAATGAATAAAAGAAAGAATAAAGTCAATAAAGGGCTCGGAAAGAATTGCATCCATGACAGGTACAACTCGCCTCCTACAAAGGCACTCACAGATAATATCCACCCCTAGTTTTCACTATGTCTAGGCATCCTTAGACCACACCACCTCGTATTACATGGCTTGGATGATATCCTTTGGAACTTTCCTTTTCTTATGGATGCTGGCCCAATAGGTTACCTTGTCTTTTTCTTCAGCTTTGTATAGTAGGTCAGTGTAATGTCTTTGAGCTATTAGATGATATGCTAGGGGTCTTATGCATGCATTTGATAAAATTAATGATGAAACGTGATTGGCATTGCTATGATCCCGAGGACTAATGAGCCCATGGAGGGTGAAGTTTTTGATGTGCAGGACCATACTCGACGGACAGGTACCAGGTGGACTGGTATACATGGGGAGATGATCAGTTCGGACCTCCATGGGGCTGAAGAGCCCATCAGATGATTGTTGGGACCTCATCAGGGGCAGAGACAGGACAATGATTGATTGAGCATTTGCACGAGAGAAGAAGAAGGACATTTTCATCCAGGACGCCTTGGCTGAGCCCAACCCTAGGGGGTTGACCCATTGCAGGTAGAATGTGTCCCTCTATTGACCAGGACATCCTCCAAAGATCCTTGACTTCATCTTCAGCATGTGGCGGCTTTACAGGGAAGTTTGGCACGTGTGGCAGAGTTTGGAGGCCCAGAGAGGGCCAACGTTTGTCTTCTAGCGCTGAGATTTCCCTAAAAAGGGCCAACATCTCCCTCAGAGGGGCTAGACGACCTGCTTACCGCTCATTTAGGGTTTTATTTAGCAGTTAAATTGTAAAACAATATGATTTTAGTAATCAGCCTTGTTGGCTATTTTAATGACCTAATTTTTAATTAAGGGTCATTGGATGATATAAATTGAGGATGTTTTCCCTCATTTTGACATAACACACTTCACTCACACAAGTGAGATCTGATTTTTGCACCCTACAAGGGTAGATTTGTTGTCTAAAGTGAGGCGCACTTGCTATTGGAAGGATATTTTTGTCATTTATGGCATTTCTCTCAAGGAAGGTTTACAACTAGGGTTTGCTTGTGCTTTTCTTCATGACATGTAAGTAAATTTTTCTTGCAAAACTTCTTAAGTGAATGGTTGTAGGTATAATTTCTTGCATTTGCTTATTGTATTGCTGATTTGAAACCCTAGGTAACAAGCACACAAGTAGGTTATTGTTACATGTCCCCTTGTTGAGAAATATTTTTCAGCCATTGAAGAAAAGAGATAGAGCCTAGCTGTTGCTACACTTGTCTTCTTTCTTTTAAGCTAGCGTTGAAGTCTATAAGTTGAAAAGAGGAGACGTCCTAGGCCTAGATTTCCTACACCTAGGGTTTTCACCTTCTAGGGTTTGAAAGCCTTGTTATTGCAACACTTTCTCCCTTAGATTTATGCTTTAAGCTAGCCGTTTTGCCAAGTTAATTTAGAGAAGGAGGAAAGAGCACGAGACCTTGCTTAAGCAACACCGGAGTGAGCCTCTTTCCCCTAGGGTTTTGATTCTAGGGCCCTGCCTTTGCAACACCATAGAACCCTACCTTCTAGTCTCTAAGTTATCATCCTTCCGAGACCTTGTGCCCTTATCTCCGACTCCATTTACCCTAAGGCACTGATTTGATCTCCAACGTTGAAGCTTTAGTGTACAAAACTACCTTTTAAACTTTAAATTCTGAAACCCTAACTAACATTACTAACCTAATTAACGTTGACGTCATAATTGAATATCTCATCTTGATGCAACAAAAGGTGTAATATAAGCAATTAAATGATGATTTGAAGCGTTTATTGAATAAATTGTTGATTGGACATATTGTTGGCTTAGTCATCTTGGTAGATATTCATGAATTAATTATCTTTCATAGCTAATTGACACAACGTTGACTTCATTCTATATCTATTGCTTTACAATTTCTTATTGAATAATATCAGATAGTCAAAGAAGTACTAACCCTTTGAGTTATAGTCTGCAAATATATATTGTGTTGCTATTGTCTTTTTCCGGGTAGGTGTTTTCAACAGGGCATACACTTCTTTTATTGCTGATTAGCCGGAATATCTGACATTGGTGGTAATCTGTGAGGAGGAAACTCTAAAAACTTGGCCTTGTATCTTCTGCCTCTTCAAACCCCAGGTTACCGGGGATGTCTCCCCTGGGCTAACCTTCCTAAATAGAAAGAACCTCCCATCGAGGTGACATTGGGTGAGAAAGGTTCCTGTTGCGCCAGTTTGTCCTCTATCCTTTAGCCTATGACCTAAACTACAAACTGCGCGATAACATTTTTGCATCGTTGCCGGGGAACACTGAATCAATATTCCTCAACGACAAATTTTTTGGTAAGCCTTGCCTCAAATACCTTTTCTCTTACAAGCTTACCTGGCGACTCCACTAGACTTTATTCCCCTATTCTTTGATAGTTTCAGGAAAACTATTTGGCAACTCCACAAACCAAAAGGTGATTCAATAATCCTCCTTTAGCTTTCAGAAGGAAGTCTCCTTTAAATTCACCTGTTGTCAAGTCACTTTTTGGAAAGAGACTTCCTTTAAACATGTCTACCTCTCAGACCAGTACTACAAACCCAGTGAACAATCAAAGACAATGGTCATCTACTTTGTTCAAGCCATTAGACATGTCATCCATACCTGGCTACCCTAGGCAAATGCCACCCAAATATGAAAAGTGGTTGCCTAAGTTTACCGACACTGATGCCACTAGTGCCAAAGAGCATATGAGTAACTTTTGGGCATTTTTTCAGATTCACCCCATTAGTGATGATGTTGAGGACTTGGTTATGAAGTTATTCTCTGCTACCCTTTATGATGTTGCAAGACGTTGGTATCTCAGCCTTCCTGATGGAAGCATCAAAACCATGGATAGACTTGAGAAAATCTTCCTCAGAAGGTGGAGCATCAAATAAGACCCTAACATGTTGCTCACCTGACTAAATGGCCTTGCTAAGCATGAGAATGAGTCTATTCGGGAATTTCACACCAGATTCGAAGCATTACTCCAACGAATTCCCCCAAGCCATCATCCGAAAGATGATTATCTTGTTCACATTTATACCAGATCTTTTAGTGGCCAACTAGGGTATCTTCTTAGAGACAAAGACCCTCAATCCATTCAATAAGCCCAAGAGCTCGCTACCAAAATAGAAGGAAATCTCCTTTCATCCAATATTGAGCCCTTTTCTAACCCTAGAGGGAGAATAGACACCAAGCAGAAAGTGGTGCACAATGTTGAGCCTACTTTAGATCTCTATACCAGTATCAGTAAGCTAGAAGCTTCCATTGATAGCATCATGAAGAATCAAGAAGAAATGATGAACCAGATCGTTAGACTTGAAAAGTCCCAGACCCAGGCACCTAGACCTCCATTCAAAGGGCAATTCCAGAAAGGGAACCAAACCTACAAGCCAAAGAAAAAAAATGAAGTTCCAAATACTCTGGCCCCTACAAACGTCATTGATCAAAATCCTTGGTACCTGGAATGCAGTGAAGCACATTGGGAGAATGAATGTCCATATAATGCCAGCCAGGAACAAGTCAACAATCTGGACTGCTTTATGAATCTTCCTCAGATAAATATCACGGATGTGGAACATCAGCAGGCCCTGAAGGAAGTAGCAAGAGCATTAAGAATGGAAATAATAAATAACTTGGACCATGAATCACAAGAAAAGATAAAAAAGCAATAAGTCCAAGTATATCGGAGAAAGAATCCAAAACAACCTACCACTGATCAGTCTAATTCTCCTGAGGTTCTTCCTCCCAAGACATCTAAAACTGATAAGGTTACCCTTGATTTTGACTTTGAAGGAGCCTTGTCAAAAATGCATGTAAACATTCCCTTAAAAGAAGCAATTAAGATCCCCTCTATTAAAGAACGCTTTAATACCTTCTTTTCGATAACAACTGAGCCTATGGACCCCCCAATTATGTTGCAAGCTGATCACTTCAAGATCCAGTATGGTGAAAACCCACCTTTCTTCATGACTCTTATGATGAACAACAAATACCTTAACAATTGCATGCTGGCTACACGTGCTGGTGCAAATATGATGTCTCTTAAAGTCATGCAGCAAATGGGCTTGAAGGTCACTAGGCCTTACAAAAATGTGTGTGGATTTGAATCCAAAGCAATACCCACAGATGGTGTGGTTGAAAATATCAAAGTACAATTGAAAGAATTCCCCAAGAAGACAGTCCACATAGATATTATAGTGGTTGATGTCTCGGACGTGTGGCGAATGTTGTTGTCTAGGAAGTTTGGTGCAATGATAGGCGGGTCCCTTGAAATGGATCTCACCTTTTTGCAGTTACCTTTGAAAGATGGGACAGCTGGACGTTTACTCAATGTGCCAATAAATGGAAATCATGTACAAGATGTCGTTCTTTCCGTAAATGAAGCACAAAAAGATGTGATACAAACTCTTCAAGAATATTCTCTAGAATATATTCCCTTTGCAACAGAGGAAGAGTTTGACCAGATTGAGTGGCCCAAGAAAGAAGAATACCAACAACTCCTAGATGAATTTCAGAACAAAGAGGTTGGGACGGTAAAGATATTAAAAAGGAAAAAGGATGAAGAGGAAGTGCAAATTCATCCATCCCAACAAGAAGTTTTTACACCAGAAGCCCACCCACCTCCCTCAGTACAGTATACCAGGTTTGTTCAAGGAATAACTCAACACAAGATCCGAAAATACAAGGAGGGAGATTTGGTATGGATGTGGGATATTCAGAAAGGAGAGCGAACTAATGTGAAAGGAAGTATGCAATCATGGCTCAGACCTTTCAAAGTCGGAATGGAATCAGTTGATAACTCGTACTATTTGTCCACTTTGGAAGGAAAAAGGCGCTCATTACCCATTAACGCACGCCTCCTCAAACCCCACCAAGGTGGTGGGACATGACTGTACAGGTAAGTATAAGTAGGTAGGAATTTTCCGTGTATTATACCATCTGCATTTCATGTTAGTTTGTTTCCTCACATGCATATTGATTGCTTTATTTTCATATACATATATATTATATTTGCGGGGTGGCAATACCACCCCACCTTTGTTACTAATGCCCTATTCGAGTGTGAGCAGGTCTGTAGGTTTATGCCAGAGATGTTGAGGTTCTCATGGGCTCTACGGTGAGCACATGTCCCCGAGTTGGAGCCAAATGTTATCCCATATTTATAGGGATAACTAGGAGATCATGTCTCGAGGCCCATAGGTCCTAGACATGGAGTACCGAGAGCAGGATTGACCTGAGCATGGCCCTAGAGGGCCCATCTTTCTTCTTCTTCATTAGACCTATCCTATCAGCAGCAACAACATCCATCACCTTCAGCTTGGACTTGTATCAGAGAAGACTCTTGCTCCATGAGGTAATTGGTCTAGGTATCATAGTATGTGTCATCTTTGATCATTATATCTTTCAAATATATGCATCGGATTCCTTACATTTCTGACAACTACTTGGATCTTACACTAACCCACTTGACCATGGTTGGGGGGATTAATGGGGTGCCCTAGCAAGCTTGTATTCATAGGTTTTGGTTAACCACCAAGGGGGATTTTAAAGAGCCATCGTCCGCTCCCATCATTATATCACTTTTACATCTTATCTCCCATTCGTCTATCCCATCCCCCTAGTCCGGACATTAGGATGACCTATTTAGGGGGTTTCTCCTTATCTTGTGGGAAGAAGGGGCTAAAGGCCCAGGGGGTAAAAGCAGCTGGTAAAAGATAAAATCCATAGAAAATAAAACCTGGAGATGCCTTGCCCAGGGATCCCCGAGAAGGCAATAAAAAGCCTCTCAATAAGAAACAAGAGGACCCTAAGAAAATGTACAAAAACAAGACCTAGCCAAGAGGATGGGGGGTCTCATCACGAGCCAACCCATTATGTTCATAGGTACCTAGCAGTATGACATTGCCATTATCTGGTTACCACGCCAAGGCATTGACCTTTGGTTGCATGACCAAGGGAAAGGGTGTCTCATCACGAGCCAACCTTCAAATCTCTGTGAAAGTACTCGTGGGTAACATTGTCATCTCTAGTCACCACACCAAGGCAGTGTCCTCCAGTTAGACCTTGAAATAAAAAGAAAGAAAAAACAATGAATAAAAGAAATAATAAAGGCAATAAAGGTCTTGGAAAGAATTGCATCCATGACAGGTATAGCTCGCCTCCTACAAAGGCACCCACGGATAATATTGACCCCTGGTTTTCACTATGTCTGGGCATCCTTAGACCACACCACCTCGTATTACATGGCTTGGATGATATCCTTTGGAGCTTTCCTTTTCTTATGAATGCTGGCCCAATAGGTTACCTTGTCTTTTTCTTCAGCTTCATATAGTAGGTCAGTGTAATGTCTTTGAGCTATTAGATGATATGCTAGGGGTCTTATGCATGCATTTGATAAAATTAATGATGAAATATGATTGACATTGCTATGATCCCGAGGACTAATGAGCCCATGGAGGGTGAAGTTTTTGATGTGCAGGACCAGACCCGACGGAGAGGTACTAGGTGGACCGGTACACATGGGGAGATGATCAGTTCGGACCTCCATGGGGCTGAAGATCCCATTAGATGGTTGTTGGGACCTCATCAGGGGCAGAGACAGGACAGTGATTGATCGAGCATTTGCACGAGAGAAGAAGAAGGACGTTTTCATCTAGGACGCCATGGCTGAGACCAACACTAGGGGGTTGACTCACTGCAGGTAGAACGTGTCCCTCTGTTGACCAAGACGTCCTCCAGATATCCTTGACTTCACCTCCAGTGTGTGGCAGCTTTACAGGGTAGTTTGGCATGTGTGCCAGAGTTTGGAGACCTAGAGAGGGCCAACGTTTGTCTTCTAGTGCTGAGATTTTCCCTAAAAAGGGCCAACGTCTCCCTCGGAGGGGCTAGACGTCCTGCTTACTGCTCATTTAGGGTTTTATTTAGCAGTTAAATTGTAAAACAATATGATTTTTAGTAATCAGCCATGTCGGCTGTTTTAATGACCTATGTTTTAATTAAGGGTCATTGGATGATATAAATTGAAGATGTTTTCCCTCATTTTGACATAACACACTTCACTCACACAAGTGAGATCTGATTTTTGCACCCTAGTAGGGTAGATTTGTTGTCTAAAGTGAGGCGCACTTGCTATTTGAAGGATATTTTTAGCATTTATGGCATTTCTCTCAAGGAAGGTTTACAACTAGGGTTTGCTTGTGCTTTTCTTCATGACATGTAAGTAAATTTTTCTTGCAAAAATTCTTAAGTGAATGGTTGTAGGTATAATTTCTTGCATTTGCTTATTGTATTTCTGATTTGAAACCCTAGGTAACAAGCACACAAGTAGGTTATTGTTACATGTCCCCTTGTTGAGAAATATTTTTCAGCCATTGAAGAAAAGAGATAGAGCCTAGTCGTTGCTACACTTGTCTTCTTTCTTCTGAGCTAGCGTTGAAGTCTATATGTTGAAAAGAGGAGACGTCCTAGGCTTAGATTGCCTACACCTAGGGTTTTCACCTTCTAGGGTTTGAAAGCCTTGTTATTGAAACACTTTCTCCCTTAGATTTATGCTTTAAGCTAGCCATTTTGCCAAGTTAATTTAGAGAAGGAGGAAAGAGCATGAGGCCTTGCTTAAGCAAGACCAGAGTGAGCCTCTTTCCCCTAGGGTTTTGATTCTAGGGCCCTGCCTTTGCAGCACCATAGAACCCTACCTTCTAGTCTCTGAGTTATCATCCTTCCAAGACCTTGTGCCCTTATCTCTGACTCCATTTACCCTAAGGCACTAATTTGATCTCCAACGTTGAACCTTTAGTGTTCAAAACTACCTTTTAAACTTTAAATTCTGAAACCCTAACTAACATTACTAACCTAATTAAGGCTGACGTCATAATTGAATATCTCATCTTGATGGAGCAAAGGTGTAATATAAGCAATTAAATGATGATTTGAAGTGTTTATTGAATAAATTGTTGATTGGACATATTGTTGGCTTTGTCATCTTGGTAGATATTGATGAATTGATTATCTTTCATAGCTAATTGTCACAATGTTGACTTCATTCTATATCTATTGCTTTACAATTGATTATTGAATAATATTAGATAGTCAAAGAAGTACTAACCCTTTGAGTTATAGTCTAAAAATATATATTGTGTTTCTATTGTCTTGTTCCGGGCAGGTGTTTTCAACAGGGCATACACTTCTTTTATTGGCTGATTAGCCAGACTATCTGACATTGGTGGTAACCTGTGAGGAGGAAACTCTAAAAACCTGACCTTGTATCTTCTTCCTCTTCCAACCCTAGTTTACCGGGGACGTCTCCCCTGGGCTAACCTCCCTAAATAGAAAGAACCTCCCCATAGAGGTGACATTGGGTGGGGAAGGTTCCTGTTGTGCCAGTTTGTCCTCTATCCTTTAGCCTGTGACCTAAACTACAAACTGCGCGATAACATTTTGGCGCCATTGCCGGGGAACACTGAATCAATCTTCCTCAATGACAAATTTTTTGGTAAGCCTTGCCTCAAATACCTTTTCTCTTACAAGCTTACCTGGTGACTCCACTAGACTTTATTCCCCTATTCTTTGATAGTTTCAAGAAAACTATCTGGCGACTCCACAAACCAAAAGTTGATTCAATAATCCTCCTTTAGCTTTCAGAAGGAAGCCTCCTTTAAATTCACCTGTTGTCAAGTCACTTTTTGGAAAGAGACTTCCTTTAAACATGTCTACCTCTCAGACCAGTAGTACAAACCCAGTGAACAATCAAAGACAATGGTCATCTACTTTGTTCAAGCCATTAGACTTGTCAGCCATACCTAGCTACCCTAGGCAAATGCTACCCAAATATGAAAAGTGGTTGCCTAAGTTTACCGGCACTGATGCCACTAGTGCCAAAGAGCATATGAGTAACTTTTGGGCATTTTTTCAGCTTCACCCCATTAGTGATGATGCTGAGGACTTGGTTATGAAGTTATTCTCTGCTAACATTTATGATGATGCAAGACGTTGGTATCTCAGCCTTCCTGATGGAAGCATCAAAACCATGGATAGACTTGAGAAAATCTTCCTCAGAAGGTGGAGCATCAAAGAAGACCCTAACATGCTGCTCACTCGACTAAATAGCCTTGCCAAGCATGAGAATGAGTCTATTTGGGAATTTCACACCAGATTCGAAGCATTACTCCAACGAATTCCCCCAAGCCATCATCCAAAAGATGATTATCTTGTTCACATTTATACCAGATCTTTCAGTGGCCAACTAGGGTATCTTCTTAGAGACAAAGATCCTCAATCCATTCAAGAAGCCCAAGAGCTTGCTACCAAGATAGAAGGAAATCTCCTTTCATCCAAGATTGAGCCCTTTGCTAACCCTAGAGGGAGAATAGACACCAAGTAGAAAGTGGTGCACAATGCTAGGCCTACTTCTGATCTCTGTACCAGTATCAGTAAGCTACAAGATTTCATGGATAACTTCATGAAGAATCAAGAAGAAATGATGAACTGGATCGTTAGACTTGAAAAGTCCCAGACCCAGGCACCTAGACCTCCATTCTAAGGGCAATTCCAGAAAGGGAACCGAACCTACAATCCAAAGAATGAAAATGAAGTTCCAAATACTCTGGAACCTACAAACATCGTTGATCAAAATCCTTGGTGCCTGGAATGCAGTGAAGCACATTGGGAGAATGAATGTCCTTATAACGCCAGCCAACAACAAGTCAACAATCTGGACTGATTTATGAATCTTCCTCAGATAGATATCACAGATGTGGAACATCATTAGGCCCTGAAGGAAGCAACAAGAGCAGTAAGAATGGAAATAATAAACAACTTGGACTAGGAATCACGATAAAAGATAAAAAAGCAAGAAGTCCAAGTATATCAGAGAAAGAATCCAAAACAACCTACCACTGATCAGCCGAATTCTCCTGAGGTTCTTCCTCCCAAGACATCTAAAACTGATAAGGTTACCCTTGATTTTGACTTTGAAGGAGCCTTGTCAAAAATGCATGTAAATGTTCCCTTAAAAGAAGAAATTAATGTCCCCTCTATTAAATAATGCTTTAATACTTTCTTTTCGGGAGCAATTGAGCCTATGGACCCCCCAATTATGTGGCAAGCTGATCACTTCAAGATCCAGTATGGTGAAAACCCACCTTTCTTCATGACTCTTATGATGAACAACAAATACCTTAACAATTGCATGCTAGATACAGGTGCTAGTGCAAATATGATGTCTCTTAAAGTCATGCAACAAATGGGCTTGAAGGTCACTAGGCCTTACAAAAATGTGTGTGGAGTTGAATCCAAAGCAATACCCACACATGGTGTGGTTGAAAATATCGAAGTACAATTGAAAGAATTCCCCAAGAAGACAGTCCACATAGATATTATAGTGGTTGATGTCTCAGACATGTGGGGAATGTTGTTGTCTAGGAAGTTTGGTGCAATGATAGGTGGGTCCCTTGAAATGGATCTCACCTTTTTGCGGTTACCTTTGAAATATGGGACAACTGGACGTTTACTCAATGTGCCAATAACTGGAAATCACGTACAAGATGTTGTTCCTTCTGTAAATGAAGCACAGAAAGATGTGATACAAACTCTTCAAGAATATTCTCGAGAAGATATGCCCTTTGCAACAAAGGAAGAGTTTGACTAGATCGAGTGGCCCAAGAAAGAAGAATACCACCCCACCTTTGTTACTGATGCCCTATTCGAGTGTGAGAAGGTCTACAGGTTTATGCCAGAGATGCTGAGGTTCTCATGCGCTCTACAGTGAGCACATGTCCCTGAGTTGGAGCCAGATGTTATCCCAGATTTCTAGGGATAACTATGAGATCATGTATCGAGGCCCACAGGTCCTAGACATGGAGTACCGAGAGCAGTATTGACCTAAGCATGGCCCTGGAGGGCCCATATTTCTTCTTCTTCATCAAACCTATCCTATGAGCAGTAGCAGCATTCATCACCTTCAGCTTGGACTTGTATCAGAGAAGACTCTTTCTCCATGAGGTAATTGGTCCAGGTATCAAAGTATGTGTCATCTTTGATCATTATATCTTTTAGATATATGCTTCAGATTCCTTACATTTCTGACAACTGCTTGGATCTTACACTAACCCACTTGACCCTGGTTGGGGGGATTAACGGGGTGCGCTAGCAAGCTTGTATTCATAGGTTTTGGTTAACCACCAAGGGGGATTTTGAAGAGCCATCATCCGTTCCCATCATTATATCACTTTTACATCTTATCTCCCATTCGTTTATCCCATCGCCCTAGTCCGAAGATTAGGATAACCTATTTAGGGGGTTTCGCCTTATCCCGTGGGAAGAAGGGGCTAAAGGCCCAGGGGGTAAAAGTAGCTGGTAAAAGATAAAAGCCATAGAAAATAAAACCTAGAGATGCCTCGCCCAGGGATCCCCGAGAAGGCAATAAAAATCCTCTCAATAAGAAACAAGAGGGACCCTAAGAAAATGTACAAAAACAAGACCTATCCAAGAGGATGGGGGGTCTCATCACAAGCCAGCCCATTATGTTCATAGGTACCTATCAGTATGACATTGCCATTATCTGGTTACCATGCCAAGGAAGTGACCTTTGGTTGCATGACCAAGGGAAATGGGGTCTCATCACGAGCAAGCCTTATCATCTCTGTGAAAGTACTCATGGGTAACACTGTCAGCTCTGGTCACCACGCCAAGGCAGTGTCCTCTAGTTATACCTTGAAATAAAAAGGAAGAAAAAACAATGAATACAATTAAAAATAAAGGCAATAAAGGGATTGGAAAGAATTGCATCCATGTCAGGTACAACTCGCCTCCTACAAAGGCACCCACAGATAATATCCACCCCTGGTTTTCACTATGTCTAGGCATCTTTAGACCACACCACCTCGTATTACATGGCTTGGATGATATCCTTTGGAACTTTCCTTTTCTTATGGATGCTGGCCCAATAGGTTACCTTGTCTTTTTCTTCAGCTTCGTATAGTAGGTCAGTGTAATGCCTTTGAGCTATTAGATGATATGCTAGGGGTCTTATGCATGCATTTGATAAAATTAATGATGAAATATGATTGACATTGCTATGATCTCGAGGACTAATGAGCCCATGGAGGGCGAAGTTTTTGATGTGCAGGACCATACCCGACGGRCAGGTACCAGGTGGACTGGTACACATGGGGAGATGATCAGTTTGGACCTCCATGGGGCTGAAGATCCCATTCAATGAATGCTAGGACCTCATCAGGGGCAGAGACGAGACAGTGATTGATTGAGCATTTGCACGAGAGAAGAATAAGGGCATTTTCATCCAGGAGGCCTTGGCTGAGCCCAGCCCTAGGGGGTTGACCCAGTGCAAGTAGAACATGTCCCTCTGTTGACCATGACGTCCTCCAGAGATCCTTGACTTCACCTCCAGCATGTGGTATCTTTACAGGGCAGTTTGGCACGTGTGGCAGAGTTTGGAGGCCCAGAGAGGGCCAACGTTTGTCTTCTAGTGCTGAGATTTGCCCTAAAAAGGGCCAACGTCTCCCTCAAAGGGGCTAGACGTCCTGCTTACTTCTCATTTAGGGTTTTATTTAGCAGTTAAATTGTAAAACAATATGATTTTTAGTAATCAGCCTTGTCGACTATTTTAATGACCTAATTTTTAATTAAGGGTCATTGGATGATATAAATTGAGGATGTTTTCCTTCATTTTGACATAACACACTTCACTCACACAAGTGAGATCTGATTTTTTCTCCCTACTAGGGTAGATTTGTTGTCTAAAGTGAGGCACACTTACTATTGGAAGTATATTTTTGGCATTTATGACATTTCTCTCAAGGAAGGTTTACAACTAGGGTTTGCTTGTGCTTTTCTTCATGACATGTAAGTAAATTTTTCTTGCAAAACTTCTTAAGTGAATGGTTGTAGGTATAATTTCTTGCATTTTCTTATTGTATTGCTGATTTAAAACCCTAGGTAACAAGCACACAAGTAGGTTATTGTTACATGTCACCTTGTTGAGAAATATTTTTCAGCCATTGAAGAAAAGAGATAGAGCCTAGTCGTTGCTACACTTGTCTTCTTTCTTCTCAGCTAGCGTTGAAGTCTATAAGTTGAAAAGAGGAGACGTCCTAGTCCTAGATTGATACACCTAGGGTTTTCACCTTGTAGGGTTTGAAAGACTTGTTATTGCAACACTTTCTCCCTTAGATTTATGCTTTAAGCTAGCCGTTTTGCCAAGTTAATTTAGAGAAGGAGGAAAGAGCACGAGGCCTTGCTTAAGAAACACCGAAGTGAGCCTCTTTCCCCTAGGGTTTTGATTCTAGGGCCCTGCCTTTGAAACACCATAGAACCCTACCTTCTAGTCTCTGAGTTATCATCCTTCCGAGACCTTGTGTCCTTATCTCTGACTCCATTTACCCTAAGGCACTGATTTGATCTCCAACGTTGAATCTTTAGTGTACAAAAATACCTTTTAAACTTTAAATTCTGAAACCCTAACTAACATTACTAACCTAATTAAGGCTGACATCATAATTGAATATCTCATCTTGACGCGGAAAAGGTGTAATATAAGCAATTAAATGATGATTTGAAGTGTTTATTGAATAAATTGTTGATTGGAAATATTGTTGGCTTAGTCATCTTGGTAGATATTGATGAATTGATTATCTTTCATATCTAATTGACACAACGTTGACTTCATTCTATATCTATTGCTTTACAATTGCTTATTGAATAATATAAGATAGTCAAAGAAGTACTAACCCTTTGAGTTATAGTCTGCAAATATATATTGTGTTTCTATTGTCTTGTTTCGGGCAGGTGTTTTCAACAGGACATACACTTCTTTTATTGGCTGATTAGCTGGACTATCTGACATTGGTGGTAACCTGTGAGGAGGAAACTCTAAAAACTTGACCTTGTATCTTCTGCCTCTTCAAACCCCAGTTTACCAG
Source organism: Picea engelmannii (assembly GCA_009831015.1). NCBI lineage: Eukaryota > Viridiplantae > Streptophyta > Pinopsida > Pinales > Pinaceae > Picea > Picea engelmannii. The sequence continues at coordinate 55,663 of ML782785.1, forward strand.
GGACGTCTCCCCTGGGCTAACCTCCCTAAATAGAAAGAACCTCCCCATAGAGGTGACATTGGGTGGGGAAGGTTCCTGTTGCACCAATTTGTCCTCTATCCTTTAGCATGTGACCTAAACTACAAACTGCGCGATAACAATGCTCAACAAACCATGGAATGAGAAATTACATTTATTTAAATCATTCTGGTGTGTTACTATAATGTACAAATGGTTCCTTATAAAATGATAGGTGACTATAACAACTTTTTCATAATTAGATTAGAAGGTTATTTGAAACCATCTCCATAACTAACTCCATGAATTTCTCAACAAATATTTCTCCGTAACTTCTTTCATTTCATCTCAACTCTCACTCTCACATAGATTTGTAGAATTGGTATACATTATTACAAATTATTATATTATTTAGATATTGTTCATAGTTACAAGTAGCAGTTATTCCTTCATACTTCCCCTTAACACCCCCTTAACTAATAGTTGTGATCCATTTATTTCTTTATTTTCACTTGGTCCTTGGAACTGATTCCATCTTCATCTTCACCATCAATGTTCATTGCTCTATGTCTTATGTTTTTTTTTCTTCATTCTTCATCCTCATCTATCTTCTTGTACTTACGAACATAAACATTGTTTAAGTCCATATAAAAAAGTTACCATCCACCGTAATACTTAATTTTTGTATGCATGTAATTGCAGGTGAACGAAGAAGAAGCCCTACATCTATTGAAGCTTGAAAAGTTAAGACTGAGGAATCGATAAAATCTTAGAGAGAAGGTCCAAGGTGAATAAGGACCATAAATACCATAATACTAGGTTCAAAGGAAGCGACAACCTGGGTGAGGTATCTAGAAAGGTGAGAAAGACTTGCTAAGGAAGAAGAGACACATTGAGGCTTGAAGTTAAAGAGAGAGAAGCAGATGAGCACATTGAGGCTTGGAGGAAGTATAAGAGATTGAGAAAGAACATGGGGATTAGTAGAAGGAAAATGCCATAGAAAGGTGAGAGAAGATGTTGACTTCATGACAGTAGTATATGGAAGAGGAAATTACAAGAAAAAAGGAAAGTTCAAGCAAAATGAAGACTCTTGGACATGAACAAAAGAAGCAAGAGAGAAGAGAAAGGGACAAAGAAAATGAAGAAAATAAAAAAATGAGGCAATCAAACAAAAGTGCAGAAAAAGGGAAAAGAGAGAGAAGAAAGAATGAATAAGTTGAAGAAAAGCGTAAGCAAAGGGAGATGAAGACACAAAGAAGAAGAAATAAGTAAGGAAGCAAAGAAAGGTAAAGAGTAAATAATATCGTGTGTTGATGTAGATGTAGTAAATCCACGAAAGAGACATCTCTAAGAAGTTTAATGGTTCTTGTATAATGTTTGAAAAAGGTCTTGGTCTTATGTTTGTATATAGGCTAGATTAGCTCGGGATGAAATTATATGTACCTGATGTAAGCTTTATGAGGCATGTAACCCCCATAATTTTTTATGTTGAAAATTTTGTTGTGTTCATCCAAAACCACTGATGTAACGAGTGGTTCATGGTAAAAACCACTTTGCATGAGAGAGGACTTGTTGAAGGAAATGAAGAAGTGGCAAGTCAGGAATGTAAGCTTGAATGTGGGAGGAAATACCAATTTGAGGTAGTCCACTAATGGCAGAAGATCTCAGACAACAAGAAAAATTGCAAGTCATGAAAAAGGGGCTTGTGTAGTTGAGCATGAAAGGGAGATTGCAAGTCATGAAAAATGGACTTGTAAAAGAAAACTGTGAAACAAATTTTTGCAACATGGAAGATATATAAAGAGGAAGAGTGAGTTAGAGGAGCCAATCTACCAACCATGGTAGAAAAATTTATGAACTCGTGGACATAAGCCCATGAATAAGTCTTTTGTTCCTTGGTAGTTTGATGTAGGTGCATTGAGAGTATGGTTACGGGAAAGCTCATGATGATGATTGATGATGATGTAGGGGGGTAAATGGTATAGGTATGAAGACATCTGATGGAAGAATGGTTGATTAACCATGTACAAGAAAAGGTTTCCTAGAGACGATAGATACAACGAATCGCAACCCATGTATTACGGTGGATGGTAACTTTTTTATATGGACTTCAACAATGTTTATGTTTGCAGTTACAAGAAGATGAATGAAGAAGACCAAAGATCACAAAAAACAAAGAGTAGTGAAGACTAAACGTGAAGATGAATATGAGATCATTTGGAAGGGCCGAGTGAAAAGAGAGAAAGAAATGGGTCACATGTATTCGTTAAGGGGGAGTATGAAGGAATAACTCCTACTTGTGAATATGAATAATGTCTAAATAATATAATGATTTTTAATAATGTAGACTAATTCTAGAAGTCTACATGAGAATGGGAGATGGAGAGAAATGAGAAAAGTTAGGGATAAAGATTTGTTTAGAGATTCATGGAGATATAATGGAGAAAGTTATGGAGGTAGTTATGGAGATGGTTTGAACTAACCATTAAATTATGAAATAGTTGTTATGGTCACCTATCATTTTATAAGGGACCATTTGTAAACTAAAAGGTAACACGCGAGAACAATTTAAATAAATATAATATCCATTTTGAGGTTTTCTTGAGCATAAGCTTCCAGTGTCCCTTGATTTGTATATGTGTGTGTATACATATTTGGTGATGGTTGGTTGTTATAAAAAGGGGATGTTGTTGAGGGAGAGGAAGGCATTCAGGGAGGTTTGGGACTTGATACAATCAAATACCCAAGAACATCTAATGTGGTAAGTAAATCATTCTTGCAACATGCTAAGGAGAAGGCTTTGAAGGAGATATTTTTTTTTGATAGAAACGATTAAGATATTTTTATTAAAAAAGGGTTATGTAAACCACATCTTTCAAGAGTACAAAAAACTAAGAGATTATATCTTCAACATCATAAAAAAGAGATTGATCTTCCCTCATATTGTGAGAAAGTCTAAAGGTCCCATATAGTCTTATACAAAAATGCCAGGTATAAATGGCCATAAGGAAAAAAGAAAAAATAGAGAATTATTGATCATCATATACTGATGCAAGTGCAAATATGCATCCACCTCTTCCCTTCTTGCGCCCTCGGCATTGAGATGAATTCATTTCTCTTCCTCTTTTCCTTCTACTGATAGTTCTATATGTGGACTCTTGGGAGGAGGGTTCGATGCCCTGGATTCTTCAGATGCAATGTGTGCTTGTTGCTTGTGAGGTTGTTGAGGGAGATTTTCCAATTGTTGATGAATAGATCAAATGTGCACAGTATTTCTATTAACATCCAACAAAACTACTACCAACTCCTCATTTCATCTAACTTCCTGCATTTGAATTTGTTGTTGGAGATGAGCATTCATGTTTCTTATTCCCTCAATTTCTCCCTGCTACACTACGACCTGATCCTAGAGGGTGTTGATGGTGCAATTGTTGCATGGGTATGAGTCTTTGTTTTGTTTCCATGTATTTTGGAGCCTTAGAGAACTATAAATTGACTATCTATGCGTCGATAAACCACTTGAAATTCGTAGATTGTTGTTAATAAGTTGTTTTCCTCGCTTACCCATAATTTTTCTCTCACCATCTTTCACAATATGAATTAACTGCAATGAATTCAATTCCCACACGCGGGACGATGATACCATAGATTGAAATGATATCAAACAAACTAGAGAAGTGACTCTTGTTGACGTAGGTGATGCCAAATTTGTATACATGGCTTGTGTAAGACCGTATTTTCGAGGCAGGGAAGCTCAAGTGGAATGAATATATGCACAACAGACATGAGCTTAAAAGAGAATATTTGATGCGACGAGAGTGATCGGGCTTGGGAGAGAGGATGCCATGTTTCCAATGCATGGGAGTTCCAATTGGTGGATCAGAACAATCCATGATGTGGGGTCCAAATCTTCCATGTGTCCCAGGTGTCTTTGGATTTATGTGACATGTTGGAGGTGTGGTTCCAAGTCGGGCATCATAGATTGAGTACATTGCCTGATTCTGATTATTTCTCCACCAACTTAAATACATAGGGCCACTTCTTGTTGACTTAGGGGAGAAGCTCATATTTTATTTCATTATTGAGTTTTAGAATGTTATGTTCCAAATTCTTTTTTTCTTTAGTGAGAGAGTCCACCGAAGAGTTTTTCATCCTAAGAAAGTGATAATAAATGACCCTCTCAAATATTTTCTCAAGTTATCTGATACATGAGAATATTGTGGCGAGGGTGGGGTGGACTCTTTTTATATGCCTTTGAAGTCCCTTAATGATTAGGCCAGAGTCCCCGATTACCACCAATCTATTTGGACTTCTGTCAAAGATGAGGCGCATGATTTCGATATAGACTGCCAAAGCTTCTACACTTTTTTTAGTGGCCGATCCTAATCGCCACGAGAATTCCAAATTTTTTTTTCTGGCAGAGTCAAAGGTGACTCCCCCCACACCTGTCACCCCTAGTTTTGAAGGAGATTTAACAAGGTAGAAATAATTTCATTGAAAGAGTTCTTAGAGAAGGAATAACCCCTCCTAGTGTTAGAAAATGATCATATTTTCCTTGAATATTAGGGTATGTTAGGTGCTAGTTTTGATTCTCTTTTTACTATTCCAACCAAGTGATTCACCGTCATTTTTTACCATAACCTTTCCTTTTTTACCATTTCAACAAACATAATGGCATAATGTACATAATAAAGGTAAAATGTTGTTCTTGGTTGAAAATTCTTGATTTTGGTTAATAAACATAGTTAAACACCATTTTACTCACCAAGTTACTAGCATTGCATATATTATAGGTATTTATCATGTTATGAGTCCAAGTTCATCATGAAGACACTCCATCATGATCAAATACAACACTTGGAAGATGCTCATAGATATCTTAGGGTGGAGACATGCACTTTTTTTCTACATTCTAGAAACTCACCACTTGAAAGTCAACACTTGGTCAATTCGACAACAAAGATCAGAAAATCTGTAAGAAATCATTGAAGGACCTATAATTATATTCCTACAATCCAGGGATCAAAGTTGAATAGGTTTAAATTTATTTCTCAATCAAGAAAATAAAGGAAACATCTTCGACAATCATGGGTATCCTACCTCTTAGGCCTAGTATGAGATCTTATTGTAACTTCTTCACATAAAGAGGAACAAAATAATATTCTAGAGATATTTGAACTGGTCATGTAATAATCTATAAAGACACAAGTCAGAGAATGAAAGGAGTTAATAAATTTTAATATTACTCTTGAAGATTCATTTGTGTAACCTATAATCTTTGACAACCATTGAATACAAAAATGATATTTATGATCCATTCATGGTGTTAGTGTGTTCTTAATATTCTAAGTTTAATTATCCAACATATACTAGGAAGTCCCCCTGGTATGTGTTGTGTTTTTGTTTAAATATTTCCAGTAGAATTAACTTGTATTTTCATTTCCCTTTCATTTATGCGATTCCTATAATCAAAGGAAAGTTTCTATGATTTCCTGTATAGACAAACAATTCCTATAACTTTTCCAAAATTATAGGAAATTTGGTATATACGAATTCTCGTAATTGTCTAAAAAATATAGGAATTTATGTAACTCATGTAATCACATGTAACTTATGAAATTTAACAGCTAAAAGAATTATCTTAGTAAGTGATTTTAATTGAATAGTGTAATATACTAATTTACCTTATTTGCAAAGCATTTATTTTCCTGTACTTTTCATTTAAATTTAAAATTAGACCATGACTCATAACTTAAGGTGACTCATTCAGATTTACACTATTTGATTGAACGAAGTATGAGAATAGATATAAACCTAATGTTTGAATTCGTATCGATGTTTCTACCAATCGAAGGTTAAATATGTCCCTTAGTCCATAGCATAACTTTCAGTCCCTGAGTTAAAATATGAAACTTCTTTCTTTAAGTCCGCATTAGATTTACTTTCAATGGAAATCCTAAGTAAATACAAAACTAGTTTCACACATATGGTGTTTACACTTCATAAGTTTACTTACCCTAGTTTGATAACTACATGCTTCATAATTTAGTCAACTAAAATACCTGACATTTTGGTGCTATTGTCGAGGATCTGTCAAGGAATTGGTTTTGGAAATCATAAATTTTCTGTTGTTTTAGTTTATTGTTGTTTCTTGATTTTTCTTTTTGTAGATTTTAGATTTTTCTTGCAATATTTATGATTTTCTTATATAAAGACAAAAAGAAAAAAAGAAAAAAAGGTTCTTATACTTTTTCTTGCATCTTTTTTTTCCACACATTTAGGACAAGGAGAAGTGTAGACGATAAGATGAGAGGTACAGACCCGCACATTCACTTTAGTGAGTATGCACAAGTCCTGGTTGTGTGTGATTTGCATGAATAAATCAAATATACCTAGAGACAATAAATGTAGGTTTGTTACATCAGTAAAAGAAGTTGCTCTATCTATTTTAGAAAAACTAAAGTGGTAGAAAAACCATAATTTTCAGAAAAATCGAAACACCCCACAAAACCACCTTCTAAATAATCTACTAAATCATCCACTAAATCATCTACACAACCATATACTAAATCATCTTCCAAAATATCCATCAAATCATCCACAAATCCCCCCACCACTAACTTTATTGCAGTTAATAAAAGGGATACAAGTAAGAGAATTGTTGTAGTGAGCTCAAATAAAACACAAACCGAGGAAACTGTTAAACAATTATAATATCTAGAGGACACACTAGAGGGTTGGAGTAAAAAAAATTGAATCTTTTCAGAGACTAAGATGGATGATGAAGAATATCATATTGAAGGTAGAAGAACATGTGTTGAAGGTGAAAGAGGACCAAGAGTGGGAGGATAAAGAGAGCTAGGACTAAGAATTGGAGGAGAACAAGAAAGAATACCAGAAGGAGGAGAAAGAGAAAGAGGCTCGAATGACGAAAGAGACAGAATGGGAGATGAGGAAGAAGAAGTTACTTTTGGCTTTGGTAATGAGATAAAAATGAAAAACATTCCACCTTTAGTTATTCCTAACATCTATGGTATGGCCTCTGAAGACCTTGATGCATTCCTTTTTTAATTTGATATTTTATGTCACACATATGGATATACTGATGATTCTCATGAGTTTTGATTGTTTCTCGCCATTTTGAAGGGCACTTCCTTAAAATGGTTTTGGGGATTAGGATAAAGTACCATTAGATATTGGGACACCATGAGGAAAAATTTCCTTGAGAAATATTAAACTTATTACAGGCCACACGATTCCAAGGAAGACATTTTTAGGATGGCTCAACAAGGGGATGAGAGTTTAGAGGACTATTTGGAGAGGTTTTTATACAATTTACAGAAGCCAAAATATAGCTCTTTAAATATTGATGTTATTCGTACAATATTTTTAAAGGGAATTAGAGATGAATATATTGATGTTCTTAACCTCATAGGATCTGGGGATATTTCATTTCTACCATTTGATCAAATTTTTGAGATGTGTAGGAAGCATTCCATAAGAAAATCTAAGGATGGAAAAGGACAAAGATAAATTCTTTCAAAAGTCACCAAATCAACAATAAAGAGTATTAGTAGGGATGAAATTGGTAAATTGCTAGAAAATTTTAAAAATGAACTTCTTGGCACATTTACTTCTCAATTTGATGTTTTTAATGCTAAGAAAAGACAACAAAATCAAACAACAACCTTGGTTATTTTTTTCTTGATTACAAAAATAAACATCCTAAAAATGAGTTTCCACTAAATAGTGTAAATATTTGTGGGATTTATGAAAAACATCTTGCGACATAAAATTTTCCTTTGTTGTCTATACTCAAATCAGTTTATAAAGGAGATAATGATGCAGTAGAATCACTTTATGACATTGCACCCAAGCGACCTTGGCATCCACAACCACCAGGTATGTCACAAGATCCTTCTCATCAATTTCATGTATTTTCTAATCAAAAGTCTATGCAGACATCTTGGAATACTTCCATGCCATGGAAATAATGGTTTCCTCAAAAAAATCCTAATCATCCTTATCAACAAACTTGGAGAGGAAACACTTATGGAAATCAACCACAATATTAGACCCACTATTAGTCACCACAATTTAATCCACAACAACAACAATACCAAGCATTCCCACAATATCTTTCATCCATACAACCACCATTTCCGTCTCAACCCCAACTCACTCAACCACAATTGTTACAACTTCCATCAAATCAACCCCCCCCTGGACCCATACCAATCCATGCACAACTAGTGGAAAACACCAATAATAAAAGGATAAATTGTTTACAATGCTGATGTAAACAATTTTTCTACTTATCTCATTGCCCCTGTGCGATTATAGGAAATTTTTAGTTCACTCACAGGATTTTTCTGCACAACTACAGAAAAATCCTGCACAATTATAAGAAATTTATGCACAGTTATAGGAAATACCTACACCATTAGAAGAAATTAATTTGCATTTTGGGAAGGTTGTACATAAAAAACCATCCATTATAATTGAGGTAGAAAAGGAAGAAACTCTTGATAAACCTGCTAAACATAAAAATCCAATAAATGAATTTGTTTCCCTACAGGAACAACTTAAATCCTTTAGGAAAACACCTTTCCTTGAAAGGTTAACCTTAGGAAAAACATGAAAAACCAGAAAATTCAATTGAATTTAACTTTTGAATGAATTGAAAAATATCAACACTAAAATTCCTTTACTACAGGCCATAAAATACATGTCCATTTATGCCAAAAAAATAAAGGAATTGTGCAATAAAAAGACTAGAAGGAAAATACAATATCCTCAAACAATATAAGTAGTTGGGAAATTAGCTAGTTTAAGGACTACTAAAGTCATTACAGAAAAGTATGTTGATCCCGAGATCCTGATAATAACAATTTTTTTCAACAAATTTTCTATTCTAAACACTCTCATTGACTTAGGTGCAACAATACATATCATGATGATGGAGACTGCAACAATTACACATTGTCAATCTTCAACCAACCCCTATAGTCCTATAACTTGCAAATAGATCAAATAATAAATTTGATGGGGTAATTCAAGACATAATTGTCTCCCTTGGGTCATGGTTGTACCCAATAGATTTTATGATACTCTAACCCAAACATAATTTCGGTGGGCATCCTTTAATTTTGGGGAGATCATGGTTAGAAATAACATATGCATTCATCAACTATAGATCCAAAAATATGACAATCATAAACATTGCTGAAATAAAACATATTTCATTATACCCCCTTCCAAATCAGTAAATGGATTAGATAACATAAAATGGTTAAATGAAATTGATACTAATGATGAAATAATTCAGTCAATCTTGACCATTGCACAAGCTTTAAATCTTAAGGAAAATACATATGAAAATATACATTTTATTTCTCATCCTTATTTTTCTCCATATTTTAGGGGGGAGACAATAAAGTTTAAATGATCTACATCATATAGTTCTCAACAATCTACATCATCAAATTCGCAAGCTTGATTATCAAATTCTAAACATTTTTCTGTTGATTATCTTGTTGGGAATTTTTTTTAGAAAACATATACAGTGGATAGCTTAACATATCTATTTCAAACTGGATGTCTTGTAAATTCTGTATGAAATTCCTACAAAAGTTATTGAAATTTATCATGGGAAAAGCCTAAAAATTAATTATGATCTAGATGATAAACAACAGAAGAAATTAATTTCAATCTTGCAAAATTTTTCTAATGTTATTTCTTAGGATTATACCTATATGCAAGGTATTCATTCTGATAATTGTACCCATCACATTTACATACAGGAAAATGTTAAACCCATCAGGAAACCAAAAAGAAAAACAAACCCTACCTTAAAATACATTGTAAAATGGGAGCTTCAAAAATTACTAGACGTAGATTTCATCTACCCTATCTCAGATAGCCAATGGGTCTCACCCTTGGTAATAGTCCCCAAGAAGAATGGAAAATGGTGGGTATGTGTAGATTATAGAGAAATCAATAAATCCACATAGAAAGACCACTTCCCTCTACCTTTTATAGACCAAGTCCTAAACATATTGGGTGGAAATAAATATTTTTCTTTCCTCGATAATCAAATAAGAATAGCTCCTAAAGACCAAGATAAAATGACATTTACTTTCCCTTCGGGAACCTATTCCTACAAGGTATTACCTTTTGGACTTTGTAATGCACCTACCACATTCCAAAGGGAAATCTTAACTATCTTTGTTGATTTAATTGATGATTGTGTAGAGGTGTACATGGATGATTTTTCACTTTAAGGGGACATTTTTGGAGAAGCCTTAGATAAACTGGAATTTTTTAAAAATATATGCCGAGAAACAAACTTTTCCTTAATTACTGAAAAATGTATTATGATGTATACTGAAGGAATTTAGCTTGGTCATCATGTTTTAGTTGAAGGTATTAAGGTTAATCAAGAAAAAATCACAATGATTATCAATTTACCAACTCCATTCACTCAGAAGGATGTGAGAATATTCTTAGGACATGTGGGGTATTATAGATGGTTTATAAGATATTTTATGAAAAATTACTCTCCTTTATTTAAATTGTTTGCAAAGCATGTTGAATTTTATTGGAATACTAACTGCCAGGATGTTTTTGATGCATTTAAAGAAAAAATTTCTACTACTCCAGTGTTGAGAGGAACATATTGGACCTTACCTTTCCATATATCTATGGATGCATCTAAATCAACAATAGGAGCAATGTTTGGATAGAAGGAGAATCAACAAACATATGCTATTTATTTTGTCACTAAAAGCCTAACTCCTGCTGAACTGAACTATATTGTTACAGATAAATAATTTTTTGCAGTTATTTATTCAATTAATAAATTTAGACATTATATCACAGGATATGAAGTTTTGTGCACACTGATGATTCTTCCATCAAGTATTTAATGAATAAACCAATAATGAATGGTAGAATAAAAATATGGATTATTTTATTACAATAATTTACTATCATTGTTTTAGATAGGACATGAAAGGACAATAAGGTAGCAAATTTCCTCTCCCTTATCAATAATGTTTGTGAGACCCTTCCTGTAGAATACAATTTTCCTGATTGTTAGGATATTTAGACACTTAGGAGTTAGTTAAGATCTACTTGGTCTAATATGTCGTTAGGTAAAAGTGTGTTTCTTTAGTATGCATTAGTATGCATTTGTAGTTAGGAAATCCGACGGTCACGATATGTTCCCGAC
>ML782785.1:72373-96474 GCA_009831015.1 Picea engelmannii
AATAATATTGGATGGGAGGAGACCTTTTCTAAACTGGAGAATATTTGAATATCCACAAATGTATTAGAGAGGATGAAATGAAGGATATTTTGAAGGCATGCCAAGATGATCTCTGTGGTGGACACTTTTCAAACACAAGGAGAGCCTACAAAATCCTTCACCTAGGGTACTATTGTCCCACTCTCTTCACAGATGCCAAAACGTACATTAGAAGTTGTGATAGTTTTCAAAGGATGGGTCATCCAGTTGAAACTGATGAGATTTATCTTCAGCCTCAAGTCCTTATAGAACCATTTTAGAAGTGGGCATTAGACTTTGTAGGGCTCATCAATCCTATTCAAGGAGAAAGAAGTATATCTTAGTGTGCACTAATTATGTTATCAAATGGGAAGAATCCAAAGGTTTTCTATATGCCACTTAACATTCAATAGTAGATTTCTTGTTTGAGTATATTTTTGTTCATTTTGGGGTGCCCAAAGGATTGTTACTAATCAGGGAGCACAATTTACCTCCAAGTTAATTCAGTCAATGGTGCAATGGTACAATATTAAGAACTGAAAGTCCACTCCATACCATCCATGATATGAAAATCCTTAGACACCACTTATTTTTGAAGAATATATACATGCAACATCTAACTCGATTCAAGATAATTTCCTGATCGAATTGAGGTGATTTGTAGAAAAATGTGACGTGCTCTTTATCCAAAAACTCATAAAATGATGATTAATTTGCAAAATGATGAGATGACACAACAAAAAATAAAAGAACTCAAATTACATATGTAGATGACATATATTACTTCATCTTCAAAGTCCCTTTAGATAGTATGATTGTTCTCCATCATCTCAAAACACAAACTGCATTAGAACATGGGCTTGCAAGAATTTAATGAAATGGAAATTTCTTTAATTACACTACTCAAAAAAATAAAATGAGTTCACCATTAGAATCCTTGCGAAATTATGAGAAATTTGACTATAAAGTCAACCAAATTCTGAACTGGCTCAATTTCACCCTCTTTGACACACAAAACAATGCACTAAAAGCTCATTAGTGACAATATAGACTAACTCTTTTACAAATGACCTCAAATTACAATACATAATTAAAATTATTCATTATCCTCATGGAAAAATGGATCCAACTAGTATAAAATTGACTATATTCAAACAAAATACCTCATGGAACACATTTCTATACAACACTAAACTAGGATTTCTTACTGCACGTACTTTGAGATAGGTCGTACAACCCTGGGATTTGTTATATACATAGAGATATGAACCCTTGGTTTGTGTTCAGACATGGGAATTTGTGTCTCGAGATCTATGCCCAATATATAGGCTACAGATCCAAACCATAGCCCAAACTCCACGCAGATACTTAGGAAACTTAATGTTAAATTTAGTGGGATACTTAGGCATATTGGTTAGACCATTGGAAAAATTGGATGAGGTCGTGGGTTCTATTCCCCACAATCCTCTCCTTTGTCAACATATTTGTTGGTTAGTTTTATATATTTTATATATAGTATAAACATATACTATATATGGTGTATTGTTTAAAGCCTCTACTTGAATTGTTGATCCAGGGTTACATTACATGGAATAGGTGTGGTCATATGGTTATATTAAAAATAAATAAATATGGGTCGAGGGATTAATCCCTCAGCCCTTTTAAAATTTATTCGAACAACCATACAACTTTAAATAATTATCGCAATGTATAGTGTTAAGAAACACTAATGTGGCGTGATGGTAGGGGAGGCTTTGTTAAGGATTATGGAGGTTGTGGGTTTGACCCCATAAAATCCATAAGTTTTACATAACTCTAACCATTAATGGCCAATGGGAGGTCACCACGTAGTGGCCTCTCATTGTCTTATCCATGCCACTTGTCGATGAACAATAGGTCCACTTGGACTGTACTACTTTCCTAGTCGTATGTCAACCTATCATGCCACACCACTTGCACGGTCATGTGCCACTTTTCACCCTTGCAGCCATGACACATGTCAATTTTGACTTTTTCCATTTGACTTGAATTTTGATTGCTCATAACTTTTGCATAGGATCTCCATTTGACTTGTTGTTTGCATCATTGTAAAGCTAATGATGAGAACTATGCAATGATGTTCTTTTCTCAGTCATTAGAGACAACCGAATTTTGAGCTTTGTGGATCCCTTGGGAGCTTTTTGAGCATTCTAGATCCTCCTGGACTTCTATGAGAATTCCTTATATCCTCCTGGATCACACCTTCCCATTGAATAACTTTTGGACCTCCAAAAGTATATATATTCAACAACTTAGTGATGATAACTCACTTTTCCATCTTGCTGAAACTTATAGAATTTAGTCTTCATCTTGGATCTCTGATACTAGGTATTAGATCAATGTACTTTGTCTACTTTTCTAGAATATGGCTCTGACTCTGTCCTCTAGCATTGTCGCTAATAGCTCTGGTTTTGGCTCATAGATTCCCTGATAATAAAAGTCTTGTTCACTGAATCTTTACAATACATATATCATTTATCCAACATCCATTCCCATCTCCCATTTATGAAGATAGTCTTTCTCATTCAATATGAAACCATGTCAAATGTTGATCTATTCCTTTCTCTTTTGGATTCATTGTTCCCATACTGATGATGTATTTGTAGGAGCTTCTAAATGAATTCCTTGTCCATTACTTCTCTTTCCTTGAATAAAAAATTGAACTATACTATTATCATCTGTACATGTCTTGCTTGTTTTCAAGATGTACATCCACATGAACATGACATAGTATTTTGAAGATTATTATAGCATGCATCTATATATTCCTCTTAAAAGAGGATTATTTCTCCTTTACCAACTCTAGAATGTTTTTCATTAATTTGATGCCATTTCCGCTTTCAATCTACATGTTCCAACTGTCTACATCCTTTTGTTCCTTCTCCTTCAGTTCTTTAGAATAAAAATGTTAAATTAGACAATTTGATCCATATGTAGCCATTTAGTTGTTTACAAGACAAAAAAATTGTCTATATTTTTTTCGAAAGGCTTTAGAAATATTTATAATGAGATTCCTCTCACTTAGAATGAAGCGGATGTATAGAAACATGTTTAACGAGATTCCTCTCACTTCTAACAATATGTAAGGTGGCTATATAGAAATCTCTTTTACAAGATTCCTATCACTCTTTACATCATATAAGGTGGAAATATAGAAAGTTTACATAATTACTCTTTTTTATAATCTATAATGAGTGTCTTACAATCCTTTTAATAGACTTTAGGAGATATCTACATATGCATACTACATTTACAAATATACATATTTACAATGAAATCTTTAGATGGTTTTCTTATGGACTCATTCTTCCCATTGTATTGGGAGGAGTCTCATAGCTTCCGACCTCTGACAATGCCTATGAAATTGATGATGAATCTGACATTGAATCTCATGCAGAATTTGATGATAAGTATAAGAAAACATTAGAACAAACTATAGGCTTTCCCAATAACCTATATAACCTCTCCTTACAAATACCAAGCATTATTGTTTTTTCTAGCGTAGCTTCCCTTGAATACACAAATAGCTTGCCATTCTAAAATGCGACTGCATATCCTTCATATTCAAATTCCGAAACTAAGAGTAGGTTTACCTTTAATTCTAGAACATATAACATATGCTTGATTCCCATAAATCCTCCCGAATTGAGATGGAATCTTACATATCCATACCCTCTTATTGTTTTCTGGTGTTGGTTCTAGATCCTATATAGCAATTTGTGTCAAATTATGATGAAGTCATGGATATTGATCTCATCCTTGTCATGTGGTGAGATGAGCCATTGTCCATGAACCATTCCTTGATGTCTTCATATATCACTTTTCCAAGACCAACCATAAGGAAGTATTCTTTCTGAAGTCTTTCAGTAAGACCATTAACTTCATCTGGAGCTTCCTCTTGTCTTCTTGCATGTGCATTTACATATTTCATTTTCTTCTTTGAAAATAAGTGTGGGTAAAGGATATAGAACTTCTCAAGTTGATGTCCACTCTTACCACAATAAGAGCATAGTGTCTTGTTCCCATATTGGAACCACGATCCCTTGTTATAATCCCCCCTTTTCCTCTGGTTTGAGAAATGATTGTTACCTTTAGCCTTCTTCTTGGAGGGCTTATCTTGCATAGATTGTCTTCTTCAACACTTATCCACGTCATAGTTACTAGTTTTGCAGGAAGCACATGGATACTTAAACTATTTACCAGTGGGAAAAGTCTTCATTCCTTCTCCTGTAGCATGCACATATTTCTTTGGAGATGTCTTACACATGTTACGTTTCTCTGTACTGGAGGGTAATTCTAACTGTATATGAAGGACTTATTGATCTTAAGTTTTCTTTTCTTTATCTATTCTCTAGCATTATCCATCTGAGGAGTCATCCTTCTTTATCATGCCTTTTGAAATAGGTAGTCCCTTTTGCATAAGAGACTTTAAATTCTCATCCTACCAATCTTCATTGATTGGTATAGATGGTGAAAATACTTGATCTTTGGTATGCAACTTTCTTTCTAACTCATGAAAAATACTCTTATGGAATTCTTCATGACATATCAATTGATCTTGAAGCCTCTACTTCTCTTCCTAAAGAGATTGCAATTGCATTCTTAATTTTGAATTCTCCTTATGGATTTGTCAATTAATGTTCTTCTGCAACCTCAACTTCATCAGATCTTTAATCATTTTATCCTCTTGATAAGAGCCTTCAAAATCTTCACCAATTGAACTCTCAGACCTCATGTCACATCAAAAACTTTCAAATTCACATCAAAACTAGCTCTGATATCACATGATATGAAAATCCTTAGACACCACTTATTTCTAAAGAGCATATACATGCAACATCCAACTTGATTCAAAATAATTTCTTGATCGTATTGAGGTGATTTGCATAAAAAGAATGATGTGCTCTTTATCCAAAAACTCATAAAATGATGATTAATTTGCAGAATGACGAGATGAAACAACATAAAATAAAATAACTCAAACTACATATGTAGATGACATATATTAATTCATCTTTAAAGTCCCTTTAGATAGTATGATTTTTCTCCATCATTTCAAAACACAAATTACATTACAACATGAGCTTGCAAAAATCCAATTAAATGGACATTTCTTTAATTTCGATACTCAAAACAAGAAAATGAGTTCAACATTATAATCCTTGTGAAATTCTGAGATATTTTACTATAAAGTCGACCAAATTACGAACTGGCTCAATTTCACCCTCTTTGGCACACAAAACAATGCGCTAAAATCTCATTAATGACAATATGGACTAAGACTTTTACAAATGACCTTGAATTAGAAAAAAAAAATTCAAATTCATGATCCTCATGGAAAAATGAATCCAACAAGTATAAACTTCACTATATTTAGACAAAATCCCTGAAGGCATGCATTTCTATGCAACACCAAACTAGTATTTCTTATTGCACCTACTTTGAGATAGGTCATACAACCTTTTGATCCATTCCCTACATCAGGATATGCACCCTTGGTCTATTGGCAGACAAGGAAATTCCTATCTCAGGATCCATGTCCAATATATAGGTCGCATACCTAAACTGTACTTTGAACTCCACATAGATACTTAGGAAACTTAATGCTAAATTTAGCGGGATCTCGTAACAATAGGATCCATTGGCATATTGGTTAGACTATTGGCTAAATTGGAGGAGCTCATGGGTTCTATTCCCCACGATCCTCTCCTTTGTCATCATATTTGTTGGTTAGTTTTATATATGGTTATATAATGTAACCATATACTATATATAGTGTATTTTTTAAACCCTCCACGTGAATCCTTGATCTACAGTTACATTACATGGAATAGGTGTGGTCATATAGTTATATTACAAAGCAATAAATATGGGTCAAGGACTTAAGTCCTCGGCCCTTTTAAACTCCATTTGAACCACCATACAACTTTAAATAATTATCACAATGTATAGTGTTAAGAAACACTAATGTAGCACGATGGTAGGGGAGGCTTTGTTAAGGCTTATGGAGGTTGCGGGTTCGACTCCTGTCGACTCCATAAGTTTTACATAAATCTAACCATTAATGGCCAATGAGAGTTTTCCAAAAACGAGGTCACCACGTGAAAACCTCTCATTGGGTTATCCATGCCACTTGTCGAAGAACAAGAGGTCCACTTGGATTGTACTACTTTCCCAGTTAGCTGCCAACCTATCATGCCATGTCACCTACACAGCCGTACGATCATGTGCCACTTATACCCTTTGTAGTGGTGACACATGTCACCTTTGACTTTTCCCTTTGATTTTTTCCATTTGACTTGAACTTTGACCGCTCATAACTTTTGCATATGAACTCCTTTTGACTTGTCATTTGCGTCGTTGGAAAGATAACGATGAGCTCTACACAATGATGTCATTTTTTGGTCATTTGAGATGGTTGATTTTTAAGCTTTTATGCATCTCTTGGTGTTACAATTTTTTTTGCCTCACTCCATGCAACTTGTTTGGATGGCCTTTCCATTTCCCTATGCAGACCTAAAGTCCCCTTTTGCACCTTCCAAATCCAAAAAAGCATATTTTTCCACATATACATGCCCTATAAGTTATAAAACAAGTGTATACATAGGTTGGTCAACTATATCCTTCATGCATTGGGTTTGTTGCTCAAAATTAAAAATTATGTCGGCTTTCCATGCCATGTTAGGAGATCCATGATCCTTGACCTTCCATATACTGGAAACACTCCAACTCGATCCTTCAGTTCCATTTGAAGGCTATAAATTGATCCATATCCAAGCCTTTAGGTGATTCAACAATTCAACTTTAAGAGAAAAGACACTCTGGATAAATTTCACTTCATATTGAGTCTTCATCCCTTTGTCTTTGAAAGTATGAAATCCTTGTTCAACCCCCAAGCTCTTCCTTCATTGTGATGGAGAACATCATTGGCTCCTTTATATGATCTTGCATTTGGTGGAGGATTGAAGAGGTGGAGGCCTAGCTGGAGGGACTTGTTTTCTCAGTTCTGATATTTGTCATTACAGAAGTTTGTCACCCATGTACTTCTGCTAATTATTTTAATAGAAATACTCTTTTCTTGTCCAATTGATATCTTGAAAATATTTGAATTATTATTCCATGGGCATATTTATCATGTATGTTAATGGATTATGATAATATATATGCTAACATTATATATTATCATCATATTCTTTCATATCTTGGTTTTTGAGGACGAGTTGTAGGTATGAAGCTTTGGGTTGCGTGCTCAACAGTGGTCTTCATCGAACATCTGGATGAGCTAGGATCTTAGTCTTGTCTTGTTAGAATTTCATTTATATAACACACTTGGGATTAGAGTTGAATTCTGCATGTCATTCTATCTGTTTTGGTTTACCCCTTGCCATAGACAGATTTTCCTCGAAACAAAATTGATGATCATACTCGTGATTGATCTTCTTTTTTGGGGTTTGGAGTGTTTTTCTCCTTGATGTTCTCTCTATTAGCCTGAGTTTCCTTATCACATGTTGCTTGACATCCTTTTTTTTACCTTTCATCTAAGTTTCTTGGCTTAACCCTTTCCCTGGAAGTGTTTTATTGGGTATAAATGGTTTTTCCCTTGACAGACGCATATATATGCGAGCTGTCCTCCTTTAGGGAGAGCATATACGTGATTTTTTCTCAAAAAGTCTCGTACATCATCTCTTTAGTCTTGTTGGATAAGTTTGGTGTTTGTTGGGTGAGTTTGGTTGGTTTCTGAGTCTTCTTGGGTCTATGTACTGACTATTAAGTGCTTATAGAGTGATAGGAAGCCTTCTTATTATTGAATTTTTGGGCAATTTTCTTTCTTATCATATTTTTCATCGGTTGTCCTTGCACACTGGTCTACGTTTTTAGTTCTTGGTGTCCTTCTTGGCTTGTCTCTTTTTTCTTGCAGTAGGGTCTGACTGTGAAGTTTCTATTCAGTCCTTGCATTTTCTTTTATTTATATCGAAAATACAAAAATATTCTCTTATTTTCATTATGGCATTTTCACTATTGATTACTTTGCATTGATTTAGACATATTGGAAAATATTGCATTTCATTGAAATCATAGAGATTGCATTTAAAATCATACCATCTCTTTGGAATTCAAGACTAGTACTTATCATTGTTTTCATATGATGAGTCACATTAACCTCTAGTGCTACCCAACTTGTGGGTTCTACTCGACCCATAGGAATGAAACCTTTCAAATCTATTTTTTCTACTCCAGGTCACAATTCTGAGTCAATACCTTAGGTATCTAATCCATTTTATTTTGGGATGCCCAAGATGACATCGAAACTCTCATCCTCCATTCCAACAACTAATGTGAATCCTAGTTTTTGACCTTTGGGCATGACTCCTCCGTATGATCCTCTCTCTTTTGGTGGAGGTAATATTCCCCAAACAAATCCTATAGTTGGAGGTTGGCCTCATATTTCCTTTGGGCCTAATCCTAGTGTCAATGATCTTGGATGGAATGCTTAATCGGGTGGATAGTTTAGTTCCTATATTCCATCCTTTATTCCCAATTCCTCCATGCCAATTCCAATAAACACATCTATTATGGTGAATCCCGCTCTGTCCTCCAAAGTTCCATCTAGAAGGAGTCAGTTGCAAATTGTGGTAAACCCCCAACCTAGATCCTCTTCGGCTAGAGGCAATGTATATAATCCTCATCATGTCATTTCTAAAGGTATGGTTCCCATACAATATTTTATGAATCAGTTTGGAGGAGGATATTATCCTACCAAATAGGGCCATGGAATATACCAAAACCCTGGATGGCCTGCAATCCCTCATCCCTAGTCTTTCCCGGGAGCATGGGCATAGATGCTGCAACCTAGACTCCCTTTTCTGGCCACTCTTAATCTGCTAAATTTGCCAAAATTAATGAATGATCCGGTGCGTCACGATCCATTATGCCCCCCCATCCCCACCAAGCTTCCTCGTACATTCCAAAATTTGAAGGCAATACTGGTGAGGATCTAGGTGATAACATCACTAATTTTCATCTTTGATGCTCATCTAACTCCCTGAATGATGATTCTATTCATTTGAGGCTATTTCAATGCACCCTCATGGGGGTTTCCATGAAATGGTACATTGAGCTACTGGGGGTAACATACAGAAACTTTAATCAAATGGTTTTGGTCTTTCTCAAGAACTTCCAATTGTCGGTTCATTACAATGTCGGTATATAAATTTTGTCGGCCCTCCACCAAGATAAAGCCATGTAGATATTAAACCATATCCAAGAGTGGCATAGATGGAAGAGGTTGATCAAATCCTACATTCCTCCAAATTTTTTGTTGGAGTGGTTCCTTACATCGTTATTGCTTTATATTTCGAAGGATGTCTCTACATCCAGAGTAATATCTGACAAAGAAGCTATTTTCAAATCCCAACAATTCCACCTCATATATGCTCAATCTGGGATGTTGTATGAAATTATTCATGACGCACCGCAGTCGAACTATGACCCTATATGCAATCTTGGGCTTCATGTCGATGGCATCATAGGATATGCACATTCTAAGTCTACAGACTCGGTGACGAACTAGTTGAAATATTTGTCTCTAATCCAGCTTGTAGAAGGATAGGCTTCAACTTCGTCCTCCACCCCCACTCATTCAGCGAGTGTACATTTTGTACATTCATCATCTAACCTAAATGGTAACCAACAACCAGGTGGGAATAAAAATAAAGGATGAGGTAACAATCATAAGGGTGGGAAAAATAATAATAAATCCAAGAACAACACTAACAATGATAGATCGAATAATAATGTTGGTGAGGAAAAGAAAAAAAATAGAAGGTGAAGTTTCCTTGTAAACTTTGTAAAGATGATCGCCTTACCCACCTATGCCAAAAAATCGAGGAATCCTCGAGGATCTTATCAAAACCTCCCACTGTGATAACAAATCCATTTCCACATAATCAATGCATGGCCTCAGGCATCCCCAACACCGGAAATGTGTCGAGCGGGAGTTAAAACCACTCGACACACGAAGGTGGCCATCTATGTGTCAATATGGTCAAGTCTAAGATTGATGTAGCCACTCTATATTGCCATTACGGTTCTTCACAGACTGTTGTAGGTATAGATTCTCCTCCTCCTTCGGAAACACCCTTGCAGATCAAAAAGTCGAAACCTTTGCCTCATATTCCAAAAGGAGTACTAAAGCGCTCTTCCAAGATCTGGTCCAAACCCCTTATGTGTTGTTGGATTTGAAGGTGCTCTAGGTGTGTCCTTCATAGAGGAACACCTTGTTATCCATGCTAGGAGCTCTATACCCATGTGGCTTGAAGATTATCAAGTTTGATTTCACGGATTCTAGGCGTCACTTACCTTACCACGTGGCCTTTCAAATCCATGTAGAGTATACGCAAATTACCATCAAACACAATGTAATTGATGAATTTGTTGTGACGTGCTTGATGTCCCTAACCTATTGGAAATCCATTGTCTCTCCAACCCTATCCCAATCTATGACTATGTTGACCACATTTGATGGGAGTTCATTTTGACCCCATGGAATTCTTCTCGCTTTTCCAGTCTGGTTAGGTGGGAAGATAGTGGAGGCTGATGTCGAGGTGGTTGATGCACCCCTCGACTATAATTTACTACTAGGGTGTAATTGGACTTATTCCATGACAATCGTCACGTCGTCTATTTTCCGCACTTTATGTTTTCCTCATGAAGGTAAAATAGTGACGATCAATTGTCATTTGCACATGCTAGTCCTAGTGCATCGGTTGGAACTTTGGTCCTTGTGATCGACAATTCTCAGTGGGAAACTGAGGTTATTGGTGTCAGAATCTATTCCTCTTTGATGGGTATCTTTGATTTCATGGCACCAATTCACCATATTCATGCCATTTCTAGTGATTCTTCATCATTGATGAGGTCCAATTCTTTCCGTACTTCATATTTCAATGACCCTTGGACCCTACCTTCTCTGACTATGTCGTATGAAGGTCAGTCACACATTGGGATAGAAAGTCCACTGTCAACAACAGAAGTTGCATATCAGTCTATTATTGACACTACTGTTGACCCAGATCCTTCCTCCTTGTGGACGAATGAGGTGGATCCTTTTCTAGATCCCATATGGGTCATTCAATCATCTTGTTCACATGATTTCTTCGATGTTAGTTTACCTTTAGATGAAGGCATGTTAGAGGCCATGTATGGTCCTAATACGCCTTGGGATGATATGAATCATCACTCCTATTTTCTCCTAGAGCTTATTAAGATCAAACAAGATGACTTTAGATCTACCTTGAGTGAGATGTTTGGTCATGCTGTGGTTCCATTAGATACGCATGGTATTTATGCCGAAGGAAATAGGGAGAATATTTCTCCTACCTTCATGATTGACATCTCTTGCGTTCTTGGAAAAATTGAGAATGTATATATCAGTGCGGATAGTTTGCCTGGACATATTCAGATCTACACCGATCTCTTCAAATAATTTCGTGATGTATTCTCTTGGTCATATGAAGAGATTCTAGGGATTGACCCCAGCATTGTCGAACATGAGATTAAAACCTATCCATATGCTAAACCTGTTCGGAAGCATATTAGAGTTGTTAATCCTAGGAAGGCCTCTGCTATTAAGGTAGAGTTAGAGAATCTACATAATGTTGGTTTCATCTACCTGGTTCCCTTGACTGAATGAGTGTCCAACCCCGTTCTCATAAATAAAAATCAAGGAACCAACCATGTATGTATGGATTTTTGAGACGTGAACAAGGCTTGTCCTAAAGATAACTTATCGACTCCTTTCATTCACCAGATTCTTAACGAGTGCACGGGAAGTGAATTATTTTATTTTATGGACAATTTTTTAGGGTATAATCAAATTCAAATCAAACTCGAGGATCAACATAAGACGACATTTATTTATTCTTGGGATACTTTTTCATACCAAAAAATTCCTTTCAGCCTTAAGAATGTCGGAGAAACCTTCCAACATACCACGAACTTTTCTTTTCATGATCTCAAGCATATTTTCGAAGCCTACCTAGATGATCTTGCTGCTCACTCTTGAAAGAGAGTAGATCACTCTGCTCACCTTTGATTAGTATTTGAGAAATGTCATTATTATCGCATTCAGTTGAACTCTCACAAGTGCATATTTTGTGTTAGTTCTGGCCATATTTTAGGATTCTTAGTGTCTAAGGATGGGATCATGGCATATCCTATGAAGGTTGAGGCAATACTTTGATTTCCTCCCCCATGCAACATCAGATGACTTCAAGGTTTATAGGGGAAGGATAATTTCCTTCGTCGATTCATAGTGAACCATGCCAATTTAACTAAGGGTTTCATGTGTCTTTTGAAGAAGGATCTTTTGTTTATATGGAATGAGTGACCCTAGGAATCCTTCGATTCTCTTAAGGAATATTTGGTATCGACACCTCTGTTGAAGCCTCCAGACTATAGTAGAGACTATTTTATTTATATCGCCGCATCTAAAGAGACAACTGGTATGGTTTTGGTTCAAGAGGATGATGAGCTACATGAGCACATTTTCTACTATCTCAATCGAAACCTAGTCGGTCCTGAACTGAAATACCCTCATGTAGAGAAACTGGCCTTGGATGTTGTACATGCAGTTCAAATATTACGACATTATATTACTTTTCAAAACTACCAAAGTTATGGATATCAATCCATTTCAATACGTCCTCACCAGGAGTATCATAAGGGGGAAACACAAAAAGTGGATTTTCATTTTGCAAGAATTTGATCTCGATTTCACTTCGGCGAAGTCCAATAAATCACTATTTTTGTTGAGTTGATATCAAACTTCCCTAGACTAGATGAGGACATTTTTCATGACAATTCATTCATGGATGAACATATCTTCCTTATATCATCTTTAGACCCCTAGTTTGGAGACATTCTAATCTATCTTCAAACCTTAAATCTACCCCATCATCTATCGAAAGATGATCGACAATGTATACATCATCAGGCTAAAAACTACCTTATCATCAATGAAACTTTGTATCGTCGAGGGGTAGATAATATTTTATGTCATTTCTTGACTCGTGAGGAAGCTGAGTATGTTCTCAATGAATATCACAGTGGGGTTTGTGGTGGTCATTTATCCAGGCTTGTGACAACCCAAAAAATATTGCGAGATGATTATTTTTGGCCGTCAATTTTTAAAGATTGTGTTGAAGCAGTCTAGAAGTGTCACCCTTTCCAAGTGTTCACTCAGAAAATGTACTCGCACCCATCCCATATTCACCCAGTCATCACCGTTGGTCCCTTCACCAAGTAGGGGGTATATTTTATGGACTATAACCTAGCCTCAGCTGGAGTAACCATCATATTATTGTGTTCTTGGATTAGTTTAATAAATGGGAATAGGCCATGCCTACTATTAAATCCAATGGTAAGACTGTAACATTCTTCATATTCAACCAAATTATAGCCCAGTTCATAATCCCAAGAAATATTGTCATTGATCATGGCATTCACTTTCAAAATGAAATGATGAAATATTTAGCATCAAAACTGGGGTTTAAGCATGGTCATTCTTCCCCTTACTATCCCCAAGAAAATGGACAAGTAGAGGTGGTGAATAAATATCTCAAGACCATCTTGCAAAAAATTGTCATCCAAAGTAAATCTGAGTGGCATATGATGATTTACCTTTTACTTTGTGCATACCAAACCTCAGTAAAGAATTCCACTGGTTTCTCTCCTTTTTAGTTAGTACATGGTGTGGAGTCAATCCTTCAGATTGAATGCGAAATACCTTACCTTAATTTGGCAATTGAGCTTCTACCTGACACATTTGATCTTGAAGAACACTTTGTACACTTGGAGTGTCTCTATGGAAGTGTTGAGATGCCTCTATGGATATCAAAGAAAATAAACGACGTGTCAAGGTTCAGTATGATAAACCTTTATGTCCTCATAAGTACGTTGAGGGTGACTTGGTTTTCCTTTATGACCAAGACAACGAACTGCTAGGGGTAGACAAGTTCAAACCCATGTGGGATGGTCCTTATATTGTGCGATGTGTCTTAGATAAAGGAGCCTAAGAATTGGAATATTATGAAGGGAATATGATAGATGAGCCCATAAATAGCCTCTACCTTAAAAGGTATTACGCTTGATCCCTCAAGCTTGGGCATGCCATTTTCTATACTAGTGTATCTTAGTGTATATACATATTTTCCTTTGTGTCATCGACTTGATTATCCATTTTTCCCTTGGTTGGAATATGTCAACAGAGTCTTCATTTTACTCAGGATTCATGGACGGTTCCTGTCATCATATGCGGAACATGGCTTCTGCCGCTTGGGTCATTTACTCACCCGAGGGCCAACTGGTGTCTTAAGGTGGCGTTAGTTCTAAGCCATCAATGAATAATGTGGTTGATGATAGTGTCATTATAGAGATATTATGTGATGCCATTTCACATGGTGTTCATTCTTTAGAGGTTCTTATGGACTCCCAGTTAGTCGTATTCTAGTTGAATGATAGTTACCATGTGTGAGATCCTACTCTACTTCGATGATTCCTACGGGTATGACATCTGGAACAATACTTTGATTTTATTACTTATAATCACATACCCAGAAGTTCTAATCATGTATGTGATGCTTATGCTAATTATATTCTAGATTGACATTTTTCACACAACTAAGAAAATAAAACACATTCATGCATTTACACATTGTAACATATATAAGTAAAGATGAAGACCATTTTTTTTTATATTTCATTCTTTCGAGTTCAAAAAATATGGTGTCATAGTACAAAATGAGGTTCACACCCTCAAAATACATACATGGTTGGTATATAATATAACCATGGAATATACACATGTGGTGATATATGTGTATCATGATATCACATTATGGTGTTTGTGAGACGTCAGAAGAGTAGCACCCACACACGAGGTACACCCACCACCCAACACTGCATCACCTCTGGAAGATATTCCACTTGAACCATAAGAATATTGTGTGTCAATCGAGATAGGTTCCCCTACACATTCTGTAGAACTCTATCTGCATCTCCACCCACTTTTGCATCTCCTCGGCCCCTCCATCTATTCCACGGGAATTCCTCTGGCCATCGCAGACCTACATTTGGTAACAACGAAATTGTTAATAATTGATACCATAAAAAAATATTTGTGTTTTTTTATTTTTATTAAAAAACACAAAAAAATGAAATATATAAAAACATTTCTTACCAATATCATTATAGGTGAAACCTGGTGGAAAAGGCATGTTTGGATCCCCTTTGTAGTTGATCCAACCATAATGGTAGTCGTCGATGGATATGACTTGTCGATGCCACTAGAAAAACAACTCATCATTGTAGGGAGTTGACACTCTACCATGTCCTAGATGCCTCATCAAGTCAGTCTACCGTGACATGGATAGATCATGTTGTCCATGTGGAGTAATCTCTACTCTAGGGCTCAAGCCTGGAACCCTCTTAAATAGAAAACTACAAAGAATGGATGCAAATCCAAAATTCCTCATTTTCCCTTATTTGCAATCCGTCAACTCAGTATTCATGTTAGTCGGTATTTAGGTACATGATTCATAAACAATGGGTATTAAACACTCCAACGCATATAACATGAGTGGCCTTGATTCCTAGTGCAACGAGGATGACCCCAAAATGCATGTGAGTACAAGTATGACAATATTTAAGCTCAGGATCTCGATCACCTTGATTGGGAATTGTCTCCCTACTTTATATGTGCATGCAACATAGTGGGTGGAAATGTAATCCTCCATAGTCACACCACCCCCATCCCCTCAAGCCTTGATATTCACTACCTCACCTCAACGAGACAATCCTATGATGAAATATATATCACCCACTTCCATCCTTAATGGTTTTCCATCGAGGTTGAAGGACTCTGTCTCTGGATCCCAGTAGTTTACTAGCAACTGGAGTAACCTCACTTGAGCCCTCATTCCCTTAAGAGCCCAAAATTTATAAAGGACACATCTCTTTAAATATTGTTAGGCCCTTGCATATCTTCCCATTGCTGCATCTATCTCTTCATGTTCCCTCTCCCTCCATTCAATCACCATATTGCAAAGTAGAAGCCATTTTTTGAGTTAAAACCTTTCAAAAATGTTGTTCATAGACTTGTATGTGGGCTAACGTGGTAACAATCATGTATAGGGTTTCATATATGTGTCCAAGATTTGTTTTTCCCGTGTATATGGGGTCGTATACACGACTCAATGAACTATCACCCATGTATACCCTAGTTTCCATGTTGACGCCCTCTAATACTAAAACAATGGGGCCAGAAATTGAAATTTAAACCATTGAAATTGACGTAGAGGGGATGGGAAATTACTTGGTCTAGACGGTTTCTGATTCCATTGATCATAGTTTCTGCAATCCACACTTGTAGATCGTGGGAAAAATGGCCTAAAATGCACTATGTAGGTGAAAAACCTCAAACGATATGGTAAAATGGTCTATTTTTATTATTAGTAGAAATTTTTTACCCACTTCCTATAGTTTATGGTAATTTTTTACCTTATGGAGTAATAGTGCAATGGAAATACTTGTTTTTTGGTAGTTTTGTCTGGTATTTTTTTCAGTTTCCAGTGTCATATCGCCCATTCATGTCTTTGGTAGGTATATTGTTTCACCATCATATAGGATAGGTTTTCACTCTATTTTTCACTCTTGCATCATCCTATGACTATGATCCATACACCCTAGGTATGAACCCACTTATTAGCAACACAAAACCTTCTTACTGCTACTAGAAGTGTCATTATTAAGTGGTAGAGGCTTACCAAACATGGGTGCCCTAGTTAGAACCTTTGTTACATTTCATTCCCATGCAGAAGTTATTCCATAGGACCGGGAGTCCATTATAGTTTTGATATGACTTTGCATTTGAATCCCATATTCTTACTCACAAGCATTCTGACCCTTTCCTATGGGACTCCCCTCGAGTCATGGTTAAGCTCTTTTTCGACTCCTGATAAAATGAAAAGATAGCCGAGTGAAATTGTCTCTTTCACACTCATTAAATTACTTTGAAAGGACATCTATTTGTTATAAGTTTAACCTTTTTCCAGACCAAGCAGACTACTTATGAAAAATGAATACTCTAGTCACCATTGACTAGAAGAGTTCTCCTGGGTATTATTTTATACTTTTTTTGGGCCTAGGGGGATAAATCTACGAAAAGGTACATTCTTTGGAGTTAAGTTGTAATCACATTCCATCATCCTTCTTGCAGTATTGAGATTATTTTCAGTTCCCGCTTCTCGTTATAAGCCTCTTACCTCAACAATTAACATCACTATCCAAGCATAGGCTTCTATATATACTTTGCAGCTTGACACCCTATACCCTAAGAGGAAACATTCCCTTGAGTGTCCATGCACCACATGAAATTCCTTGCATTGAGCATAGGTATGTTCCACTGCTTGGAGCTAGTTGCTTACTCGCGACACTTATTTCCTCTCCTTTATCGTAGAATTTATTTTCCTATGAAAAATCAAAAAAATATGGGTGGGAAAATAATATTATCTCATATCGGAAACAGTCATGTCACCTTTGAACATAGCACAAACTTTTGATCCCACTATCATCCAAAGTTTTGGTTTAGCTTGACATTAGGAAGATGAGCTTGTTACTTAGAGTTTACTCCTCCCAATAGTTATTTTTCCAGTCCTTATGGAGATTTTTTTGATGCCTCCTGGGCCACAATGTTTTATTATGAAGTCTATGTTTCCTGAGTTGTCCATATGTCTCATGATCTTGTTCAAAGGAAGTCTATAAGCCCGTGTTATCCATGTCCTAGAACTCTTGACTTTGCATGTCAAACATATCCTCAGTGTATCTCAGAGTCACATGAAGTTGTAGTCCTACCATGCACCCTGGTCATACTTTCATTATGGGTAGGTAACCTTGAACCCAACAATTGACATATTCTCATTCATCATTGACTGGGGGATTTCCCTTGTGTTTCAAGAAAATAAATCTATTCACACATTGGGATTCATGCAGTGTCTTGGATTCCATTATCCTTATTGGTGGTTTCCTCACATTTCACACAATTTTTCCTTATTGTATGTTATTCAAAGTCTCTCTTTCATGCACTACTTCCATCTAGTGCATGTGAGGGACACACATGGTCTTTGGTTCATGAACATACTATTCATCCAAGATCTTCCTAATCATCAAGATATTTATCTGTACCTTGTGATGAATGATGAGAGATTCCCTAACTCTCTCCTTTCATCAGGTCTCCTTCCATTGAATTCATCTCATATATTTTGTAAATGAGACCTAGATTCTTATGAGTACCTAGAGGCTTGCAGTCATCAGTGGCAGGTTCTGTTTCCATCGACAATTACGAATACATCAATGTATCTTAATCGATGTATTCTTTAAGTGTTTGACCTAAAAACCATTATACACACTTGTAGAATGTACTTGATGCCTTGATACCTACTTTCATTATCGATGGGTTGTATCACATTTGTTAACAATATACCTTAATGATCGGTAATCAAACAAAGTCTCATTGTATTCAACCTCAATTCCTCTATTCACATGATGTAGAATTTCACCTTTGGCGGATAGTGTATAAGACCTCCAACTTACAGTAGCAACGTTCCTCATCTATTGTTGTCATTCATTGGACCATTACCTATATGACGTTAGTGATCATGGGAGATTATATTATACTCCATGGTATAAAAATATCTTCATATTTATTTTGAGACTAGATTCCACTGTGTATTGTTCATGACTGTGATAGCCTATGACATATGTCCACTTTGTATTTCCTATTCATTTCCATGAAAAACTATTTGATATAATTCCACATGGATCTGCAGTGTAATTAAAATTGGAAGCCATGTGTACAAATTCATTATGGATTGTAATATTCTCATGAGCAACTAGTACTTCCAGCTGCATCTCCATTACCCCACTTCTGGGAATTATAATGTATTTTGGCCATCGTAGATAGTACTTTGACCTCACACATTAAGGGGCATCTATTACAACAATTTTTTCCTCACTCCATTCAAATTTCTTTGATGGACTTTACATTTCCCTATGCAGACTTGAAGGCCCCTTTTGCACCTTCCAGATCTAAAAAAGCATATTTTTCCACATATACATGCCCTATAAGTTATAAAACAAGCGTATACAAAGGTTTCTCCACTGCATCTCATGTACATCGGGTTTGGTGCTAAAAATTAAAAATTATGTCAGGTTTCCATGCCATGTCATGAGATCGATGATCCTTGACCTTCCATATAATGGAAACGCTCTGACTCGACCCTTCAGTTCCATTTGAAGACTATAAATTGAGCCATATCCAAGCCTTGAGGAGATTCAACAATTCAACTTTGAGAGAAAAGACACTCTGGATAAATTTCACTTCATATTGAGTATGCATCCCTTTGTCCTTGAAAGTATGAACTTGCTGTTTAGCCCCCAAGCTCTTCCTTATTTTTGATGGAGAAACTCATTGACTCCTTTATATGAGCTTGCCTTTGGTGGAGGATTGAAGTGGTGGAGGCCCAACAAGAGGGAATTAGTTTATCGGTTCTGATATGTTTTGTTACAGAAGTTTGTCACCCATGTACTTATGATAATTATTTCAATAGAAATACTCTTTTCTCGTCCAATTGATATCTTGAAAATATTTGAATTATTATTCCATGGTCATATTTGTCATGTATGTTAATGGATTATGATAATATATATGGTAACATTATATATTATCACCATAGTCTTGCGTATCTTGGTTGTTGAGGACAAGTTGCAGGTATAAAGCTTTGGGTTGCATGATCAATGATGGTGTTCATCGAACTTACGGACAAGGTAGGATCTTAGACTTGTCTTGTTATCATTTCATTTATATATCATAATTGTGATTAGACTTTATTTATGTGTTTCATTTTGTTTGTTGTGGTTTACGCCTTGCCGTAGAGAGACTTTCCTTGTAACACTTGGGACCTCTGTGAGCATTCCGGGTCCTCCTGGACCTCTGTGAGCATTTCAGGTCCTCCTAGACCTTTGTGAGCATTCCTTAGATCCTTCTAGATTAATTGAAAAGCCAATGGCGAAGTGAAATATAAAAATAAGGTTATAGAAGGGATTCTTACCAAGATAGTTCAACTCCATCAAATAGATTGGGTAGAAAAAATTCTATAGGAATTGTGGGAATACAACACTACATGGAAATATGTTAGCAATTACACTCCACATGATCTAGTATATGGAAAACAAGTACTTCTTCCCATTGAGTTTTAGATAAAAAAATTACAAAATTGCTACAAAATTAGGATTAGATCTTTCAGAATCTCAACAACAAAGGATTTTACAATTAAATGATCTAGATGAGATATGCCAAGCTACCTTGCAAAGGGAAGCTCTTTTATAAACAAACTAGGAAAAATGGAATTACAGGTTCATAAAGAAGCAGTTTCAATTTAATGATTGGGCCTTACAATTTGACTCCAGATTCAAAAATTTCAACGATAAGTTATCTACTCACTAGCTTGGTCCATATGAAGTTGATACATTTTTTTATAATTGTTACACCTCAAAATTACTCACTTCGATAGTGTTGCAAGTGTCGTAATTACAAGTGTTGTAAGTGTCTCATCTTGTTTGCAAGTGTCACATCTTGACCACAAGTTTTGCAAGTGTCACAAACATCATACTTCCATCTTGCATATGCCATGCCTCTAACGACATCATAAAGACACTTAAGACACCTCAAAAGTTAGTTTGGAAGAAGAGAAATCACTTGACAGGAGGTACAAGCCTTTTGCGATTGGAAAAACCACTCAAAAATGAATTTTGGAGAGGCTCTCTCCCCTACCCACTGTCAGGGAGCACTGGCACTCCCTGAGCCTCTTTGGGGGAGTGCTTGAGCACCCTGTGCACCCTTTTGGGGGAGTGCTACCCTTTGTTTTAGCAAATTTTGGGTTTGTTGAGGAAAATCAGGGAAGAATCCCTCAATTCTTGAAGGTAGTTGGATTTGAATAGATGGTCAAGGCATGATCTTAGGGAATATCCTCAACTGAAGGAGAGGAATCCTCAACTTATCCCAAATATCTCTCAAGTGGTTGAGTCTCCCCGAGGTTATATAAGGAGGCCTTCTCATGGTGAAAGGTACATGGAAAATATTGGAGATGTGAACCTTATGATCTCATGAGTGAGATGTCATCAAAGAAATAAGTTTATATTACTTGAGCAAAGGGGTTGGACAAGGAGAACTGGAAGAAGTTGTTGCACCCTCATTCAAAGGATTGTAAGTACTTTTACTTATTCTAATTAATAATCAATGCTTGGCCTGTTTATTTCAAACTTATGCTTGTTCCATATGAGTTTGTTTGCAGTAGATGTATATATATTTGAGCTAATCTCAGTAGAGTAGGAAGTCCATTGTATCTTTGTTTGTTCTACAGGACCTATCAGGGACCTCAGGATCGAAGCCCAGCCTGGACTTTACAGGAACAAATGCCATTGATAAGGTACATATATTTCTTCTTCTCCTTCATATGTTATCTTGATTAGATCTAAAAGGATGTCAGTGTCCATGTTAAACACTTTTTTGTCTTGGACTTTGGAGTCTAGAGACCAAGAGGGAATCCACTTGTTCGTAGGGGGATTCACCTACAACAGAAATTGGCAACTCCACCGGGGAGGAGCTCTGATTTTTGTTTCTATTCCTAGATCTTGTTTTGGCCCTTTTCCCACTGATTTGATCTTCTTCACACTGTCTTCTTTTTCTTAGATTTATTTGATTGCCTCATTATGTCATCAGGATCACCCTGATTGACTGAATTTCCTTGATTTTCTGAGTTTCTGGGAATTTTTCTGAGCTTTTGTAGCAGAGCACTCCCCTGCCCTTGCTAGCAGAGTGCCAACACTCCCTGGTGCTCTTACACAGAGTGTTGGAGTGCTCTGGTACCCCTTACACCAGAGAGCTATCCCATTTTCAGTGAAAATCATCTAGGTTTTCAATTTCTGAAGTTCAGTTTTTGCTTTTTGCACTTGCTCAGGGTCTCATCCTCTCAGTTCATATTGGTATTGGCTTTCAAACACCTTGTTTATGAGAATTCATCCTTTTTTTTTTAGGGATTTTGACATTTTCTTTCCTTGCCTTGAAACCACTCTTTGTCTTTGCTGACCTAGAGTTAACTTGTTGTTTTCTTCTCCTTTATTTGATTGAGTGAAAATTTTTGTGAGGAAATCCAAAGGTCTATGAACCTTTTCATTTGATCTTTGAGGTCAAATTTCCATCACTTCTCTTTTGTTTGAGGATTTTTTTGGTTCTTGTTTGCAAATTTGGTTATCTTTGTCCTTCTTGTCTATTTCACGACGAGAGTGTATTTTTTTGTTTTGTGTGAGGTTTGCTTCTGATTGTTTAATCTTGAAGTCTGATTGAGATTTAGAAGTCTTGCATCTGATGATCATTCACATATAAACTAAAGGACATATTTTAGTGATTGGTTTGGATATTAGAAGGCATTTATGAAATTTTTAGCATTGCATTGGATTTGATTGAGAAACACTTCTATGAGGACATTGCATCTTAATGCTTGATAGTGAAAACACAATTTTCTCTTTCCCTTAAATAGGCCTTCATCGAAAGAAACGATTGCTTATCATTTTCTTGTGCATTTTTGGGAATTGAGTTATCATACAATCAATTTCATTGTCATGCACCCTTTGAGTAATGAACAACCGTAAAATCATCGCTAATTAAAATTTATCTAGAACATTTTTGTTTTTAGGATCTTCCACCAACATTATACTAGGATTAGCACTTTGGATTAGGCTGTGAGTGCAACTCTCCAAAGTTTTTCAAAACAAACATTGGCATCCTGAGATAGGGAGATTCAAATCCAATTGTCATATAGGATTTTTGGGATCCCCCTCTCACACAGGGGTTACGCACGAGGTAGCATTCGGGTGAATTATAGAGATTATCCCTCCGTGGTTTAACTGTTTGTAGTGATCGGATCGCATATTGGGGGTCACTTGAAGGTATACCCACGATTATGTGTGGGAGCCTCTCGAGTTGATTTCGGACTTGTTATCTTTCCCATACATTTGGATCGAACTGTCGACTGTACCCACCTAGGGGCTGACTATGAGTTGGTGTCCTTAGTTTCCATAATCCTTAGGTACTTACATGAGGTGACGACGAAGGGAATTCTCACTGTACCTGGAACAAACATTGGTCAAACTCATTGGGGCTCCTTGGAGGGTAAATCCACAATTACTGCGTGGAATCTTGCACCAAGGTGAAAGTCCGTTAATCAGGTCGCTATTGTAACTATTCCACCATATCCTAGCCCCTTCTTGACTTGGTCACACGATGTTGGATTTCATCACCAACTAGTACGATCAACAAGAGAAGTCTTGTTTGCTTGGTTTTGATCCCTAGATTTTATTAGCGTATGTTGTTTCTTTTTGTTAGTTGGCCCTAGATTTTCAACGTGTACTGTTATTCTCCAAAAATTAAGGATGTAGATGATAAAGGTATTCTCCGATCGCTTAGGATGCAAGGGCTGCCTCCGGAAGGCTACCAACCGTTACTTCCTAACCCTCTAGAAGACAACTACTGTGGAGAGGTAGAAAATCAATCTGACACTGGGAGTGTTGTTACTCCTCCGTTAGACAATCAAGAAGGCTCTTTGGTTATGGTTGCGAATCCCACTCCTCACACTACATCTGTGTCGATAACCCCTCTCGAACCACTTTTACTTCATTTAGACTCCCTTGGGAATGTCATAGACGAAGAGGTCCCACAATTACCAGAGAGAGATTTTATCGAAACATATATGGGATCCACAGAACCAACCTTTGGTGATGAGTATAAGACTCCTATTCGTCCTACCATTGCAGTAGATATGAATCCCACACATGCTCGTTCTGTATGGAGGACTTCAAGAGGATGTGATATTTATGAGCATTTTGAATCTATTCGACAACCCTTTCATCCTCATGACCCTCCTGGTGAAACA
>ML782785.1:113060-126869 GCA_009831015.1 Picea engelmannii
CTTCCTTTTAACATTAGGGCCGACCTGACACTTTCTTATTTTGTAATTATTTTCTTTAATTGTCTTCAGGGCCTACATGTACAATTCACTTTGTCATCTTCAAAAATTCATTTCTCCTCAACCATGAGGATCCACGTGAAGTGCCACATACCACTGGAAAGAGCATGATGTATACTATCCATCCATGGGTGCTGTATCTTCATTTTCATTTTCCTTCATGTCCAAATAACTTCATCAATCTTCTGGTCCAAAACCCATGACTAGGGTTGACATCAATGACAACAACCAATCTTCCAACAATATTTCGATCAAGGAAGGTGTCATGGAAAAAATTAACCTCGAAGATAATTTCTCACCCAAGGAAGTGGTCCCTTATACTGCTTTATTTAAATAATTTTGTGATGTCTTCACCTAGAGCTATGAAGAGATGCTCGGGATCAATCCATCGATCATTATGCATGAGATTAAAACCTACCCCAGTCTCAAACCTGCTCGAAAAAAAATCCTCCTAGTCCACCCTAAAAATATCGCGGCCATTAAGGCAGAGGTTGAAAAGTTATTGAAATCTAGCTTCATTTGTCCTGTCCCCTTGACATAATGGGTTTCCAATATCATTCTAGTTACTAAGAAACAAGGGACCATTCGCGTATTTGTTAATTATAGGGATCTTAACAAGGTTTGTCCAAAAGACAACTACCTAATACCCTTTATCGACTAGATTATTGATAATTGCACTGGTAGCATAATTTTCTCTTTTATGGATGGTTTCTCAGGGTATAACCAGATTGACATCTTACCGACTTATCAATATAACACAACCTTCATCTTCCCATGGGGAACTTTCGCATATTGGAAGCTACCATTCGGCCTTAAAAATGTTGGGGCTATGTTCCAGTGAGCCATGTGCTATTCTTTCCACGATATCAAACATATTGCAGAACCTTACCTTGATGAATTACCTGCCCACTCATCTAGTCGATCCAACCATCTCGGTCATCTACGGGCTATCTTTCTTCGATGTCTGTTCTACCGTATTCGTCTGAACCCACATAAGTGTATTTTCACTATCGAATCCGGCCGACTTCTCGGCTTTTTTGTCTCCATGGACGGGATTCGGGTGGATCCCTTAAAAATTTGAGCTATTACAGCTTTACCCCCACCTACCAACCTATGACAACTCCAAAGTTTGTAGGGGAAAGAAAACTTTCTTCGCCGATTTATTTGTAACTATGCTGAGATCACTAAAGGCTTCATGCGATTGTTGCGGAAAGACGCCCCTTTCATTTGGGATGAAACTGCTCAACGATCATTCGATTCTCTCAAGCACACACTAACTAACACTCCTTTGTTACATCCTCCAAACTATACAAAGGAATATATCCTTTATTTAGCGGCCTCTGCTTCCACTATTTCCATGGTGTTAGTTCAAGAGGACTCTTCCTGTTATCACCTTATAATTTATAGGATCAACTGGTGACTGGAATGTTATCTCTCTAGTGTTTTTTGTTTGTCAAATGATTTTTCATTCTGCAAATAATTTGAGAAAAGAAAGAAAAAGAAAAAGAAAAAAGAAAAGAAAGAAAAAGTAAGAAAAAAAGAAAAGAAAGAAAAAGAAAAAGAAAAGAGGGCATAAAAGAATTTCAATAAGAGCCCCATGCAATAACAGTGACTTGGTCCATACCTTTCAAGCATGGACAAGTTCTTTTAAATTTATGTTGATAGGAATAGTGAATAATCTTGGCTAAACTGTTTAATCTTAGCCAAGTGATCTAGGTTAGTTAGTGAATAAATCCGGCCAGACCGTCTAATCTTGGTCGGATAGCCCCAGGGTAGAGTAAGTTCTTACGCCAACAGTTTAATTTGGGCTAATTGTCATAGGAAATTAGGTTAGAACATAGGCTAGTTTGCTTTACTTCAATAAAACGAGCTCGATGATCAATGTTGGACCATGTCTTGGATGCTTAAAATGTTGTTTGTCTAACCCTTTGGTGATGTAACATGAAAAATCTTGGGAAAAACCCATGATATGCACTTATCCTAAGTTCTCCGGGCGCATATACTTTCTGCACCCACATTTATGCTCTGCTCATATATCAACGGTCCAGATGATCACGCCCAAATCAACGGTGGACAAATCTTTCCGGACCCCCTCGATCGTTCTACCTTTAACGGAGGGTGGGGGGTCCATAATCACTGATAATGCATGCACACATTTGGATGAACCAAGTTTCAGCGCTCAGATCTACGGTCTGTATTGGATTTCGGACCCCCCCATCCGTTCTGCCTTTAATGGAAGGGGGAGGTCTGGAATATGTGATAAATATCACACACAGATCTGCGGTGGAGAGAAAATCATGCAACTCGACGACTCAAGGTGTTTTTCGGACCCCCCCGACTGATCTACCTTTAACGGTGGGGGGTTGGGTCCAGAATGGAATCTTACATTGGCGGCCCCCCTATAAATACGTGGCATAAATCTACTGGTCTCGAGTCCCACCGCCTCCTACTGTCTGACATACCTCGTCACCTCGTGATGTCATCATCCACCTTTCTAAAAGAGTCACATCCCATAACTTCGTCAGTCCTTCTCCCTCATTTCACTTGTGGAAATTCCCCTCACCATGATTTTTTCCCCTAATTGATAACCGCCACATCACCCATCCGTATCCCTCAGTCATTATCAGCTGCCATCTCACATTCTAAATAACCCGTTAGCCATTTATTACTGAATAACTTATCCGTTAACCAGCTGACCTATCCCCCACGCCCAATGAATACCCGTTTACTCAAAATTACCCATACTCTTCATTCCTTCACCAATACCCACTCATCGCACCAGAGAATTTACCCCGTTTTCTTCTCCGTTACAGTCATTCGCTCCCATCTACAGTCGTCCCCGCTAACATTTTTTTATTTGTAGGTATTGTTAGAGTAGTGGTGCCAAAATAAAAACAAATAGAAGGAGAGGAGAATCCATTTCTCCAGCCTCTTGTCGATCTCGATAGGATTCCATTGGCCAACAAAGACTACTTAATCGCAGATACTAAGTGCGATTTCAACTTCGCAGACTTTCCATCATGGCTTAAAGAAGTTTTCCTAGACCAGAGTGATGAAATTGGACTCTGGGAGTCCAACCTACCCCTGTATCTCTTCCCCCAGATTCACCATTTCCCAGAGTTCGCCCTCAAGTGCCAAGCCCACTATATTCCTGAGCAAAGAGCCATCATATCCTCATCTGGGGAAGTTCTCTTCCTCATCACGCCAGAAACCATCGACCAAATGATGCAAATACCCCGATCTGACTCTGTATCACCTTTTAACCTTGAAATCCTTACAGAGTTATATCAGAAGATGAATTTTCCTCAAAGAGCTCAAATATTTGAGCTTTTTCTTCCACAATCCGCTCAACTCCCCACTACAAATCCCCCTTATCCTTCCTCCATGTTCTCAACCAAAGGAAACCAGGTTATCACGTCCCTATGCACCTTGTTATGTTATTATTCATATCAATGGGTGGATGAACCCATCCTGGGATTTTTGTCTATTTTCTCCATCGATGAGAAGCCTACTACATAGTTCAACTTCAGCACGTTACTGGCGAACAATATTCACGAGTAATTTGTCAATTTCGCCACAGAAGGCATGTTCTAGTATTATTCAATACTGGCATACCTGTTTGTTTTCTTCCAAGCAGACAAATTTTCTTTTTCCATGCAAAAGATGGACAGAGATGGCAAACCCCAGGCAGTAACCGCATGGACTTCCCTACTCAGGCATAACTCCATGGAATTCAGTTTCAAGCAGTTCATCGATCAATTCTACCACCCAGTGGTGAGTATGCTCTGTGGCAAACCCGCACCCAGGATTAATGATGAATTTCAGAGGATCTGCCATCTCTCGGATCATACAAAGACTGGTGATTGGTACCTGTACCAAAACCACATTGAGATCAGAGTCTATGGGTGCGAGTTGGCCCCATATAAATTGCCAAAATACTTACCTGTCAGAATTTTTTCTTTGGAATACATAAGGCATATGATAAACTCAGATGATATTCATTTTGTGTCTTTAAAGAAAAAGCAACAACTTAGAGTCAAAGGGTAGATTGGGTCTTTCATATGCAACAATTGAGGCACCGAGGAGGAAGTAGACAGGCTTCTAAAGGAAATGAAATTCTTCATGAGTTTGACATGGCACTACGATCCGTGCGGGATCATTTCAGAGATGAAGGTAAAAAACAAGAATATCCCATATGTCCATGAATCTAGGCCCGAGATAGAGAAATTTGCAAACCAGACAGGATAGGAACCAAACACTTTGGTTGAAATAGAACAACATGACCCCCCAGTCACTGTATCATAGACAACCACACCACAGGCTTTGAAGGAGAAAAGGCCTAGGCAGGATCTGTCACCTCCTGTCACTAAAGTGTCATTAGAAGAATTCCAACTGCATACCAAGAGGCCAAAAACCAGTCCAGATCTTGACCCGGCTGGAGAAAAGGAAATTCCATCCACTACAGTGACAGAGGTTGATCGGTCACTCATCAACACAAGAAAAAAGTAGATTATAACCAGTATGTTACTAAAGGAGACTACAGATACTCCACCAATCAATTAGCCAGGCAAGACAGGACCAAAACTGAGCATTTTTGAGAAATACGATCTAATCAAGAAAAAGAATTAGACTATGACCAACAACACATACGCCCAATTCTGGAAGCAAACATTGTCTGCACAACACAGGCTGTTATTGGCGTTCGACACAGAGAAGGGTAGAATGCACATGGAATTCCTCCAAGCACAGGTACCAGACCCTAAGGTAATCACCGATTACAAAAGGGCCACTTTTGAATTCCAGACTAAGGACATCCATCCTGCTGATCAAATGGATCTGCATAGGCAAACAAGAGAAATGGTTTTCTCCACACTGGCACATGCTTCCACTACTGCCTCCAGGTTACAAGTGTCTCTGAACAACGTCTAGACACAGTTGAAGCTAGAGAAAATATCATCCTTTGCCAAGGATAACAGGATCAAGACGTTGGAGGAACTGGTCCTCAATATCAGGTATAATCCCTTGAATGTGAAAGAAATCGAGGAGATGATCAAGAAGAAAAATGCATACATAGCGTCGTTGAGGAAGCAATTGAAGCTTCTACCAACAGTAGACTCACAGGCAAAGGAAATAGTAGAGACAAAAGGAGAAAAAGATGAGATGCTTAGGTTAATCATGGAGAAGAATGCACATCTAAAGGAAATGGAAGCTGAGATGGAGAAGCTACTGAAAGAGAAAGAACAGTTGAAACCCATGGAAGTCATTCCATTGAGTGCAGTTCCACTCTCAGGAGTGAGCACAACATCACTAACATAAGTCCCATCAGCGAATCCATTGACGTCTATGGAAAAGACGGTTGAATTGGCCAAATCTATGGAAGAGATGAACCTGCAGAAGACAGATATTAGCAGGCTCAAAAAGGAGATTGAGAACCTTCAGGAACTCAAATATTCTTATCAAACTATCTTCTCCAAGGAAAAACAGGTGTCAGACCAGCTCAAACAAGAGTTACAACAACTCCGGAAGCAAACAATGGCAGGTAAAACACTGGCCGAAGTCAAATAAAGTGTTTGGACAGACATCATCAAGTCTATGAATGAAATATGGCCAAATACATGGATTATGTTTGAGAAAAATGAATTGGTGCAGAGAAGTAAACAAGCCATCGAGAGGATCAGATCAGAACTGGGAGAGATGCCCACACAAGCTAATGAAATCATCAAATTCTTGAATTCTAAAACCAGAGAGGAGCTGGAAGAGCTTGGAATTGAGGATAGAACAGAGACCATCCTTGAGGTCAAAAGAGTCTTAACCAAGAAAGGACTAATGCTGCAACTAGAAGAAAAGGTTTAGGTCATGGACCTAGGGGTGCAAAAGTTTTTTAGCAATATTGAGGCTCTACAGAAGAAAGGTCTTCCTGGTCTGAAGGTGATAAACAAAAAAATGATGACACTCCCAGACTAGAAAAAGACACTGGCCGATGTGGCTAAGGATAGTTCGAAGTTTTCAGGGATTCAAGGTAGCATCATTGGCAAGGCATTCCTGGATGCACTTCAGTTGGATATCAGCATTCAACATGAGATCCGGTACATCTTCATCACCAAGCCTACTTTCGCCAAGTACACAGAAATGGATGAAGTCTACCGAAGGCTACTCAAAGTCAGCGTTCCCAGTCATCCTTGATGTGAAGAGCTTTGTGACCTGATCGAGTAGTAGATGAGTTTTCCTAGCCCAGTCATCTATCCAGTGAGATGAGGTCATGCAGAGGCCTCACCAACGGTTCACCTAGAAAACAACATGCAGTTGCAACACATCATCAAATAGTTTCTTAGATTCTTGTAATTTGTTAAGTTAGTTAGAATAAAAATAGATTTACCATGTCCTGATCTTTAATGACAGGGTCGTTTGTAATTTTGGGTTATAAATACTTCACTTTTCGAAGTATTGAGTGTTGATCTTTACGCCCTGTGAGCTATCAAACTGTAATATTTTTCAAGAGATCTTCCATTAATACAAAGAGGCATTTTTACAGGATTCTTGCGTGTATTCACTGGTGATGTTTTTCTTCCTAAGTGTAACGTTATTCTCGCTTAGTTATCACACTGTTTTCTAAATCTAATCTTTGAACATAATGAACGTTGTAGGATTTATGTTTGTATACCCTGTTTCCGACTTTAAAAGATTTTAGTGTTTCATCTTCTGATTTTATGATAAAGACATTCTCAACTGCTTCTTTGTTGTAATTGACATTCTCACCTTTTTTCTGCTATTTCTCATTTATGCTACTAAAAGAATCCAACGATTACATTATCTCGCCTTGTGAAAGGTTCCTTTGTTTTCCAGTTTAGATTTTTATTTTCATGGTATAAACCCCATAGCCCAATGGATGTGTAAACTCTGTCAACCAACCCAACGAAAACTACAACTAACCAAAACCAACATATTTTATTTACCTAGCCTAATATTTAAATTTGAAACATATCTAAGTCATACAGAGAGATCCCTCTCTGATGTTGGTAGGGCTAGATCCCAGCTTTGGAGTGGTTGGATAAAGTTACCTCCCATAAATTTCTTCTTTTCTAACAACATCCGGGAAATTTACAGAGCGTTAACATAGTGGTGACTCCACTGGGGACCGAACTGAACAAATTTAACCTCACATCTTCTTTTCTGTAGAAGAAAAGTTTGCTTCTGAAATATTGCAAATCTGAGAAAGAAGTAATGTTTAGAGTTTGTTGAAAATTTGCACATACTATTTTCAGATTCATAAAACTAAAAAATATATATATAAAAATCAAATAAGAAATCTGGCTCCCAAAAGAGCTTATACTTGATCTCACCTAGACCCGAAACCTGTGATAGCAACAGACAATCCAGAACAGTTTCTCAGGAAAAATACCATTGTTGAAGGTTCAGTTAGACATAACCCCCTTCAGAAGTCCCCTTCTCTTCTAGAGGAGCTTGTTTCCATTCAGGATCTCGACTTTGACATATTTTTTGAACAAAGCTTGTTCAGAACAAAATATGATAGCTTTGTGGCTGAAACCATCCTAGACCCAACCGTCTTGCAACCCCAGACTCCTAAAGTTCTATCTCCCACTGCTAAACCTCAAACCACTCACTCTGTGCCAGTTATCCCCTCCTCATCCTTGTCTTCTGTCACCACTCCATCTATCATCTAGGTTATTGTCCCACCTCCTCCTCGTATCATGGCATCCAGATATTCTCCCTTGGTGTTGGCCGCACCCCTTCATGCTATGCCCCAGGACTATCAAACGATACTTCCACAGTTTGATGGAACAGGACCCTTGAGCGCACAACAACACATTGATAAAATGAATGGTTATTTTGATCTGCAAGAAGTAGACAAGGCTGACGTTCAAATGAGATTGTTTACCCAGAGTTTGACGGGTGATGTTAAGAAATGGTATAAAGGTTTATGTGTTGCCTCAGTTCCCAACCTTACCGCATTACAAAGAAGTTTTCTAGACAGATGGGAGGTAAAGAAAAACCCTCTCCAAATATTGTCAGAATACGAAAACATTAGAAGAAATCAAGGTGAGACAGTACAAGATTATTGCACCCGTTTCAATAACCTGTACAATGCAATTCCGACCGATATTAAACCTCCAGAAGGTTTGGCATTGATAAAATTCCTTGATGGTTTTGACGTCGATATGTTGTATCAATTAAGGGAAAGAAACTCCACCACCCTGGAGGGCATGCAGAAAAGTGCAATAAGTGTGGAGGCCAACCT
Source organism: Picea engelmannii (assembly GCA_009831015.1). Lineage (NCBI taxonomy): Eukaryota > Viridiplantae > Streptophyta > Pinopsida > Pinales > Pinaceae > Picea > Picea engelmannii. The sequence continues at coordinate 121,375 of ML782785.1, forward strand.
ATAGGCAAAAAGGGCATGACAGAGGACATAGAGGAGAGTCACAATCAAAGAGGAACCTTCCACATCAACTTCTGATTCCAAATTGGATTCCTTGGCCAGAGAAATGGAAAGAATGATGGAGAGACTTACTGTATCCAAAAGAAATCCTCCTAGAGAAAACCCAGCAGCTCCTCAAATTCGAAATCCTAACTTCAGAAGAAACCCTCCACAAATCAGGCAGAGAGATCCTAGGGATCAAAGGGAACAGAGAGGTCTTGATCAACAGATCATACCTCCCCTACAAGAAAATTATGCCGATGAAGGAGAGGAAGTAATTGAGGATCTATAGGATACTCACATAAACCTCATGGGCATTCATGATAACGAAGCTATTTTCCTTACCCAGGAAGAGGAAGATCTTTTTCTTCTCAATCAAACAAAAGTAAGTGAAGAAGCTGAAGACGCCGAACAACAGGCATTTGAAAATGCTATTTTGGAGGTACATCAATAGTACAATCTGCGAAGTAAGAAGACAGATGGGAGTTCTCCAAAAAAGGTGACTGAAACAAAGAAGACAGTTGAAACCCAAAAATCCCCTGAGCCTTCTGCCGAGAAGAGCCCCGAGAAGGGTAATGCTGAAGTTCCAACAAAAAGAAACCTTACTATTTTGAAAAGATCATTGCAGTCTGAGGTTTCATCAATTAACCCACCAAATACTTCTGGCAAGAAAATTGTGGTGGACAAACCAGAATTGTTGAGCCAAAGCAGAGCACCTACACCTTTCATCCTCGAAGGGGAATTAGCTAAAGTAAAAATTCCCATTCCCCTTTCCGAGTTGTTGAGCAAAGATGCTTACCATTCATAGGTGATTAAAGCGCTGACCATTGAACCTGATATAGGCACGAAGGCCTTAACCGTTGGATCAACAAATCATTCAGATATTGTAAACCTTACAGATGACCAACCCGAACTCCTATTCGGACCATAAGTGGATGGTTAGATTGACAATGGTGTTGTCGCTCCTTTTTACACCAGTCTTAATATACACGACCTAATTCTGCATAATGCTATGTTAGATTTGGGTGCTTCCCATAATCTGATGCCTAAAGAAGTGATGGAAAAACTGGGACTTGAGGTTACCAGACTTTACAAGGACATACCCTTGTTTGACTCTAGTAAAGTTAGATGTATTGGTTTGATCAAGGATCTGTGTATCACACTGGTTCATATTCCCACAAAAAGCATGGTCATGGATGTTGTGGTTGCAGACATTCCCCTGAAATATGGTATGTTGATGTCCCGGTCTTGGGGGGCCAAGTTGAAAGGTACTTTGTATTTGGATATGCCGTATGCCATTGTCCCAATTTTTGGTCAACAGAGAAGCCTATATAGAGAAACACTGATGAAGTACATGGTTAGTAGACAAGAAAAACCACATAACTATCCTCTGTAATTTTCACATTCTAACCTGGACTCCTTCATCCTATACAATGATGGTGATACGGGACAAGAAATCATTTAGCTGGAAGAAGATACATTTGGTCTGGACGAAGGCCAAGAAATCATTGAGGCAGAAAGAAAGAAAAATGTGATAAATGAAGAATTGCCAGCGGATTTATGGAGCATGGAATTTGATGGAGCTATAAGAAAAGAAGGAGCTGGAGCAGGAGTTTGGTTGCACAATCACGGATCCAGGTATTCAGAAAACCATTCTTACAAATTAAATTTTTAATGCACTAACAATATTGTCGAGTATGAAGCCTTGATGCTCGGTCTGAAACTTCTAAAGAAGGTTGGTGCCAAACAAATTATGGTAAGAGATGATTCTAAATTAATAATCAAGCAAATTAAAGGTGAGTATGCAGCAAAACACCCCCATCTTAGAGCTTATAGGAATGTTGTTCTAGATGCTCTTAAATGTTTCACTAAGGTTGATTTGCAGGTGATGCCTAGGGGACAGAATATTTCGGCAGACGGGTTAGTACGTCAACAGCCACATGCAAGATACCTTTTAATTCCACTTGCCCATACACAGTGGAGGTGAAATGTAGACCAACTGTTCCGGAAAACATCAAGTATTGGCAGGTATTTGGTAATGATGATAAAATTGAAGATTTTCTGCAATGTAAAAATGATTTCGAGTGTACAAACATAGATTTAGAAAATGAAGATGAAAGTGTAGAAAGACCTAATTTTGGAAATGATAGTGTAAATAAGATAGATTCAGGAGAGTTAGGTGATGATGAGATAGAAGCTGATGTTTTTCATTTGAAAATTAATATTTTACCTAGGGGTTTAGTTCCTTTAGAGGACTTATTTGATTTTAATGATGTAGCTAAAAAACTGAAAATTGAAGCCAGTGGTCAAGAAGTAGAAGATTGTAATATAGGGACAGAAGAGAAACCCAAGATGGTGAAACTTTCCAAATCATTACCCCCTGAGAAGAAACTCAAATACATTGAGCTTTTCAAGGAATATTCAGACGTGTTTGCCTAGGGTTATGAGGACTTGAAAGCTTATGACACTAGCATCATACAACATAGGATTCCAATAAAATAAGACCAAAAACCTTTCAGATAGAAACTTAGGAGAATCAATCCCAAGCTACTTCCCTTGATAGAAAAAGAAATCAAAAAAATGTATGATGCTAAAATCATAGTCCCATTACAGTTTTCCAAATGGGTTTCAAATTTGGTCCCAACACGAAAGAAATTTGGAGAAATCAGGCTTTGCATCAATTTCCAAAATCTGAATAAGGTCTCTCTGAAGGACAATTACCCACTGCCAAAAATGGACCACATATTACAAAGGGTAGTTGGATCCAGTCGAATCTCTTTACTGGATGGGTTCTCGGGTTATAATCAGGTCCTCGTTCACCCAGATGACCAAGACAAAACTGCTTTCACAACACCATGGGGTCCTTTCATGTATGTGAAAATGTCTTTCGGGTTGATGAACGTAGGGGCCACTTTCCAAAGAGAAATGGACATCACTTTTGTGGAAGAACTCGGCAAATTTATTGTCATCTATCTGGATGATGTAACTATGTTTTCCCATTCTGATGACGAGCACTTACGACATCTCAGACGAGTTTTTGAGAAATGCAGGAAATTTGGGATTTCTTTAAATCCTAATAAGAGCCTTTTTGGATTAGAGGAAGGTAAAATACTAGGGCACATAATCTCTAAGGAAAAAATTAAAATAGACCCCAGTAGAATCGAGGCCATTCAGAAATTAGAACATCCAAGAAACATCAAAGAGTTACAGTCTTTTATTGGAAAAATAAACTTTCTGCGAAGATTCATACCCAACCTGGCTGAACTTCTTAGAAACATCACAAACATGTTAAAAAAGGACACAAAAATAAAATGGGACACTAAGTCTAGGCAGTCTTTTGAACAGGTCAAACGCGCACTCACGCAGGATCCAGTCCTGATCAGTCCTGACTTCACCAAAGATTTTTATCGTTTTTCTTTTGCCTCTGAACATACCATTGCAACAATATCACTGCAGAAAAACAACGAAGGGTATGAACAACCCATAGCCTTTTTCAGTAAAGCTTTAAGAGATGCTTCTTTGAATTATAAAATAATGGATAATTCTCCATTCCCACACCATTGCATATGTTCTGAATGTGGTAGTAAAAGACATTTTAACCCAGGACAATCCGGATGGCCGAAGAGGAAAATTGAATGCTATCATTCTAGAGTATGACATAGAGATTAATCCTACTAAACTGATTAAATGACAAGGTCTAGCAAAGTTAATGGATGAATCAAATTTCAATGCTCTTGACATTAATTTCTTAGTTGCAGCAGATGAACAGGGTGAGAAGGCGACTCCAAGCGTGAGAGAGGTATTTCTCAACTCTCCATGGCACGCAGACCTGATATTTGTTTTGCATAATTTACAAGCTCCCCCTGGTTTGACCAAGACTAAAGCTAGGTTTTTGAAATTGAAAGCATTAAAATTCTATATTCTAGAAGGCAATCTGTATTGGAAAGATCCTGGAGGTATTTTTTTAAATTGTCTATTGAAGGATGAAGCTGACAAAGTACTGCAGGAGTTTCATGCAGGAGACTGTGGTGGTCATATGAACTGGAAGGCCACAGCCAACAAAATTCTCAGAGCTAGATTCTATTGGCCAACTCTATTCACTGATGTGCATCATAAAGTGACTTTGTGTCATCAATGTTAGTTGTTTGAAGGCAAAAGGAAAATTCTTCCTCTACCCCTGAAACCAATCTCCGTTGAAGCCCCTTTCCAGCAATGGGGATTAGACTTCATCGAGGAAATACATCCTCCTTCTTCGGCCAGCACAGGTGGATTCCTACTGCCATGGATTATTTTACAAAATGGATCGAAGCAGTACCAAGCAGGAAAGCCATTGATTCTTTCATTATTAAATTTCTTGAAAATAATATCTTGTCTCGTTTTGGATGTTCTAGAAAAATTATAACTGACAATGTAGCTGCTTTTTGATCTAAAAAACTCATAGAATTCTACAACCAGTATCATATTGGCTTGGGACACTCCACTACTTACTACCCTCAGGGAAATGGGCTGGCATAATCATCAAATAAAACCCTAGTAAACATTATCAAGAAAACTTTGCAGGAAAACAAGAAGTCGTGGCATAACAAGTCTGTTTTTGCACTATGGGCCGACAGACTGACCACCGAAAGGTCAATCGGTATGTCACCATATCAACTTGTCTACGACACATAAGCAGTTTTTCCCACTTCCTTAGGAGTCCCTGTCATGAAATTGTTGCAAGACATGCAAGCCAAGCCAAATAAATCCCAAAGAAGGATCAATCAGATGATCCATTTGCAGCAGTCTAGGGAAGAAGTATACAACAAGACCCAGGTAGTCCAAGAAAGCATTAAGAAGATTTTTGACAAAAGAACCAATGAAGATGATTTCGAGCTAGGATATTTGGTGCTGAGATGGGATTCCCGAAATGAAGACAAGGGAAATCATGGCAAATTCGATAGTTTGTGGAAGGGACCATACATGATTCAAGAATTTAGAGGAAATAACGCTTTCTTGCTAAACAACAATGATGGGACATATCTACCAGGAGGAACTGTAAATCGTAGAATGATGAAGCATTATTCACCACCTCAATAGAGACCTGAAGTCACACTCTGCATTGTACAAACCATTTTTTATTTTACTTGCAAGTTTCTAAGTGAATAAATTTGGTCAGTTGGTTGAAGCCCAAAGAGAAGGCCCTAAGCCACTGACCATTGTTTTCCATTTTTCGAAAATAAAACCAATCAAGCAACAAAGGCGACTAGGGAGGAAGTCCAGAACATCAGGAATCAAGATTCTTGGCGCTTCACAAGGAGAGTACCATCCCTAGGTGGAGCCATTGTTATCACCCTATAATTTATAGGATCAACTGGTGACTGGAATGTTATCTCTCTAGTGTTTTTTGTTTGTCAAATGATTTTTCATTCTGCAAATAATTTGAGAAAAGAAAGAAAAAGAAAAGAAAGAAAAAGATAAAA
>ML782785.1:127565-159908 GCA_009831015.1 Picea engelmannii
GTGATAAAGATCGCACATAGATCTGTAGTGGAGAGAAAAGTGCGCAGATCGACGGCTCAAGGTGTTTTTCGGACCCACCTGACTGATCTACCTTTAACTATGGGGGGGGGGGTCTGGAATGTAATCTTACTCTGGCGGACCCCCTATCAATATGTGGCATAAATCTACTAGTCTCGAGTCCCACCGCCTTCTACTGTTTGACATACCTCGTCACCTCGTGACTTCATCATCCACCTTTCCAAAAGAGTCACATCCCATAACTCCGTCAGTCCTTCTCCCTCATTTCACTCATGGCAAGTCCCCTCACCATGATTTTTTCCCCCAATCGATAACCGCCACATCACCGATCTGTATCCGTCAATCGTTGTCACCTGCCATCTCACATTCTAAATGACCCGTTGGCCATTTATTACTGGATAACTTATCTGTTAACCAGCTGACCTGTCTCCCGCACCCAACGGATACCCGTTTACTCAAAATTACCCTCACTCTTCATTCCTTCACCATTTAACCAGTCATCGCACTAGAGAATTTACCCCATTTTCTTCTTCATTGCAGTTAGTCACCCCCATCTACAATAGTCCCCGCTAACATTGTTTTATTTGCAGGTATTGCTACAGTAATGGCACCAAAATCAAAACAAACAGAAGGAGAGGAGAATCCATTTCTCCCACCTCCTATCGATCTCGATAGGATTCCATTGGCCAACAAAGACTACTTAATCGCAGACACTAAGTGCGATTTTGACTTCGCAAACCTTCAATCATGGCTTAAAGAAGTTTTCCTGGACTAGAGTAACGAAATTGGACTTTGGGAGTCCAACCTACCCCTGTATCTCTTCCCCCAGATTCACCATTTCCCAGAGTTCTCCCTCAAGTGCCTAGCCCACTATATTCCCCAACAAAGAGCCATCATATCCTCGTCCGAAGAAGTTCTCTTCCTCATCACACCAGAAACCATCGACCAAATGATGGCAATACCCCAAGCCGACTCCACATCACCTTTTAACCTTGAAATCCTTACAGAGTTATATCAGAAGATGAATTTTCCTTAAAGAGCTCAAATATTTGAGCTTTTTCTTCCACAATCCGCTCAGCTCCCCGCTACAAATCCCCCTTATCCTTCCTCCATGTTCTCAACTAAAGGAAACTAGGTTATCACATCCCTATGCGCCTTGTTATGTTATTATTCAGATCAATGGGTGGATGAACCCATCCTAGTATTTTTGTCTATTTTCTCCCTTGATGAGAAGCCTACTACACAGTTCGACTTCATCATGTTCCTGGTGAACAATATTCATGAGCAATTTGTCGATTTCTCCACAGAAGGCATGTTTCGGTATTATTCAATACTGGCATACCTGTTTGTTTTCTTCCAAGCGGACAAATTTTCTTTTTCCATGCAGAAGATGGACGGAGATGGCAGACCCCAGGTAGTAACCACATGGACTTCCCTACTCATGCATAACTCCACAGAATTCAGTTTCAAGTAGTTCATCGATCAATTCTACCACCCAGTGGTGAGTATGCTCAGCGGCAGACCCGAACCTAGTATTAATGACGAAGTTTAGAGGATATTGCATATCTCGGATCATACAAAGACTAGTGATTGGTAGCTGTACCAAAACCACACTGAGATCAGAGTCTATGGGTGCGAGATGGCCCCATATAAATTGCCCAAATACTTATCTGTCCGAATTGTTTCTCTGGAATACATAAGGCAGATGATAACCTCGGATGATATTCATTTTGTGTCTTTAAATAAAAATAAATAGCTCAGAATCAAAGGGCAAATTGGGTCTTTCATCTGCAACAATCGAGGAGTCAGGGAGGAAGCAGACAGGCTGCTGAAGGAAATAAAATTCTTCATGAGTTTCACATGGAACTGCGATCCGTGTGGGATCATTTCAGAGATGAGGGTAAAAAACAAGAATATCCTGTATGTCCATGAATCTAGGCCTGAGATAGAGAAATTTTCAAACCAGATAGGATGGGAACCAAACACTTTGGTTGAAACAGAACAACAGGACCCCCCGGTCACTATATCAAAGACAACCACACCACAAGATCTGAAGGAGAAAAGGCCTAGGTAGGATCTGTCACCTCCTGTCACTAAAGTTTCATTAGAAGAATTCTGACTGCATACCAAGAGGCCAAAAACTAGTCCAGCTCTTGACCCGGCTGGCGAAAAGAAAATTCCATCCACTACAGTGATAGAGGTTGATCGGTCGCTCCTCAACACAAGCATCAAGCAGATTATAACCACTGTGTTACCAAAGAAGACTACAGATATTCCACCAATCAACCATCCAGGCAAGATAGGACCAAGGCTGAGTATTTTTTAGAAATATGATATGATCAAGAAAAAGAACCAGGCTCTTACCAGCAACACATATGCCCAATTCTCAAAGAAGACGTCATCTGCAAAACACAGGCTGCTATCGACGTTTGACACAGAGAAGGGTAGAATGGACATGGCATTCCTCCAAGCATAGGTACCAGACCCTAAGGTAATCACTAATTACAAAAGGGCCACTTTTGAATTCCAGACTAAGGACGTGCATCCTACTGATCAAATGGATCTGCACAGGCAAATAGGAGAAATGGTTTTCTCCATGCTGGCACATGCTTCCACTACTTCCTCTAGGTTACAAGTGTCTCTGAACAATGTCCAGACACAGTTGAAGATGGAGAAAATATCATCCTTTGGCAAGGATAATAGGATCAAGACGTTGGAGGAACTGGTCCTCAAGATTGAGTATGATCCCTCGAATGTGAAAACAGTCGAGGAGATGATCAAGAAGAAAAATGCAGACATAGCGTCTTTGAGGAAGAAATTGAAGCTGCCACCAACAATAGACTCATAGGAAGAGGAAATAGTAGAGACGGAAGGAGAAAAAGATGAGATGCTTAAGTTAATCATGGAGCAAAATGAACAACTAAAAGAAATGGAAACTGAGATGGAGAAGCTAGTGAAAGAGAAAGAACAGTTGAAACCCATGGAAGTCATTCCATTGAGTGCATTTCCACTCTCAAGAGTGATCACATCATCACTAGAAGAAGTCTTATCAGCGAATCCACTGACGTTTATGGAAAAGACGGTTGAATTGTCCAAATCTATGGAAGAGATGAACCTACAGGAGACGAAGATTAGCAGGCTCAAAAAGGAGATTGAGAACCTTTAGGAACTCAAATATTCTTATCAAACCATCTTCTCTAAGGAAAAACAGGTGTCAGACCAGCTCAAACAAGAGTTACAATAGCTCCGGAAGCAAACAATGGCAGGTAAAACACTGGCCGAATTCAAAGAAAGTGTCTGGACAGACATCACCAAGTCTATGAACGAAATATGGCCAAATATACATATTATGTTTGATAAAAATCAATTGGTGCAGAGAAGTAAACAAGCCATCGAGAAGCTTAGATCAGAACTGGGAGAGATGCCCACACAGGCTAATGAAATCATCAAATTCTTGAATTCTAAAACTAGAGAGGAGCTGGAAGAGCTGAGAATTGAGGATAGAACCGAGACCATCCTTGAGGTCAAAAGAGTCTTGACCAAGAGAGGAATGATGCTACAACTAGAAGAAAAGGTCCACGCCATGGACCTAGTGGTACAATTTTTTTTTAGCAAGATTGAGGCTCTACAGAAGAAAGGTCTTCCTAGTCTGAAGGTGATAAACGACAAACTGGTGACACTCCCAGACCACAAAAAGATACTGGCCGATGTGGCTAAGGATAGTTTGAAGTTTTCAGGGATTCAAGGTAGCATCACTGGAAAGGCATTCCTAGATGCACTTCAGTTGGATATCAGCATTCATCATGAGATACGGTACATCTTCATCACCAAGCCTACTTTCGCCAAGTACACAGAAATGGATGAAGTCTACCGAAGGCTACTCAAAGTCAATGTTCCCAGTCATCTTCGATGGGAAGAGATTTTTGACCTGATCGAGTAGTAGATGAGCTGTCCCAGCCCAGTCAGCTATCTAGTCAGATGAGGTCGTGTAGAGGCCTCACCAACGGTTCACCCAGAAAATAGGATGCAGTTGTGACACATCATCAAACAGTTTCCTAGATTCTTGTAATTTGTTAAGTTAGTTAGACTAAAAATAGATTTACCATGTCCTGATCTTTAATGACAGGATCGTTTGTAATTTTGGGTTATAAATACTTTACTTTTCAAAGTATTGAGTGTTGATCTTTACGCCCTGCGAGTTATTAGACTGTAATATTTTTCAAGAGATCTTCCATTAATACAAAGAGGCATTTTAATAGGATTCTTGTGTGTATTCACTGGTGATGTTTTTCTTTCTAAGTGTAATGTTATTCTCGCTTAGTTATCACACTATTTGCTAAATCTAATCTTTGAAAGTAACAAACGTTGCAGGATTTATCTTTGTATACCCTGTTTCTGACTTTAAAAGATTTTAGTGTTTCATCTTCTGATTTTATGATAAATAAATTCTTAACTGCTTCTTTGTTGTAATTGACATTCTCACCTTTTTTCTGCTATTTCTCATTTATGCTACTAAAAGAATCCAGCGATTACATTATCTCGCCTTGTGAAAGGTTCCTTTGTTTTCTGGTTTAGATTTTTATTTTCATGGTATAGAACCCATAGCCCAATGGATGTGTAAACTCTCTCAGCCAACCCAACGAAAACTACAACAAACAAAAACCAACATGTTTTATTTAGCTAGCCTAATATTTAAATTTGAAACATATCTAAGTCATATAGAGAGATCCCTCTCTAAAGTTGGTAGGGCTAGATCCCAGCTTCCAAGTGGTTGGATAAAGTTACCTCCCATCAATTTCTTCTTTTCTAACAACCTCTAGGAAATTTATAGAGCGTTAACACTTCTGGTGAAGAACATGTGTTTTATTACATGAGTAAAAGTCTATATGGACCTGAACTTCATTACTCACATGTTGAGAAGTTGGCTTTGGCAGCTGTCATCGCCATCCAGAGATTTTGTCACTACATTCTGTTACGCACCACCACGGTTATCACAGATTCAAACCCCATGTATCACATCCTGACACGTTAGGTGCTTGGGGGAAAATACTCCGATCTTGAATTTTCCAAATCCAAATCTAAAAAGTCCCTGGTGTTTGCAGAACTCATTTCTAATTTTCCCTGTGCTGATGAAGAAACTAAGCCTAGAGATTCTCTTCCTGACAAATATTTATTCCTCATTAGCATTTTTGATCCCTTGTATGGAGACATCATTCTCTATCTTCGGACACAATGTTTTCAGCCAGATATCTTTCGTGAAGAGCGTCGCCGTATTCGTCACCACTCTCGTTGGTATCTTATTATCGACGACACTTTATATCGTCATGGCATTGATACCATCCTGTGACGATGTCTCACTCATGAAGTGATCCAGATTTTATGAGCAGAACATAATGAATATAGATTATTAACAGGTGCTTAACACAAAATAGCATAGATACAGTAAAAGAAGTTTTCTATTCAATAATGAAATAAGCTGAAACTGTAAAATGCAGCGGAAACGAGCTTGCTGGAATGGTGGCGGCTTATCTCCGAGAAGAGATGTGACGACAGTGCGCATTCGCAAGAAGAAAGTTACAATGAGGCTCTAAAGGCCTTTTTACAATAAGCAAGAATGCCAAAAACCCTAGACATAAAAAAAAATAACCTTAGGAGATGAAGCACCAAAAGTCATGTGGGCCCTGTTTGGTTAAGTTAGTACATCAACTTCCCGGGGTCGTAACTTTTGCATATGATCTCCGTTTTAGGGGTGTGATGGCCCGTTGGAAAGGTATCATCGAGGAGATTATTTTTGGGGGATAAATAATTCATTTGTATATCATTGAGGATATTGATCCCTAAAAACCTTCATCTATCCCCTCAAAATGGCACCAGAAGTTAAAATTGCTAAAAATAGTAAATTGCCAAAATTGTCAGAAAACTGTTTTGATCCAGCTGGAAAAGGTGGGTGGCCACCGATATCCATATAGATAAATCCTCCCTCATTAGGAAGAAATTGTCTCCATTTCATTGAGTTCCCCCATCAGATGAAGAAATTTCTGCTGAATTTGGCCCCGGGTGAGCCACTTGCCTTGGTGCAGTAGCTGCCCTTCTTTGACGACTCGATACAGCTGGATCCTTTATTGTTCAGTGCCCTTGATATGTATGTCCAAAATCTGATCATTGGATGACTTTTGTAGGTAGTCAGGGTTGAGCTCTATTGGTGTCAGTTGTTCTGCTACTTCTGAGGTGTCCAATAATGGTGGGAAATAAGGGCGAAGGAGATCCACGTTGAACACTGGGTGCAGACCAAGGAAAGGAGGAATGCTGAGATCAAAAGAATTATCCCCCATGGCCTTGGTGATAGTGTACGACCCATAACGGAGTGGGAGAATATTCTGATGGGGTCCTGTAAGGCGTTCTTTCTGCAAGTGCAACCAAACTTTGTTTCTCACCTGAAACTTATGCGGCACTCGATGTTGATCATGGCGTTGTTTCTACTTATCATTGGACTTTTGTAGGATATCCTGAACCTATTGGAAGATGTGCTATATCCGCTCAATGAATTGAGTGGCTTTGTTAGCTTCAGTTGGAGTAGGAGATGAGTCGGTCGGGGTGACCGCAAGGGGAAGTGCAACATGTATGGGTCCCAATGGTTGGAATCCCAACCCCACTTGAAAGGGGTTGTGGCCGGTTGAGCTATGCATGGCTCGATTGTAGCTATGCTAGACATAGGGAAGGATCTCATTCCATTTGTGAGGGTGCTTTGAATTATACATGCGAAGGATATGCATAATCATTCAATTTACAACCTCAGTTTGGCCATCTGTCTGGGGGTGGAAGGCCGTGGATTTGTTGAGCTTGGTGTCCAGAAGTGACCAGAGGTTTGACCAGAATATGATGATAAATCAACTATCCCAATATGAGACAATTGTTTTTGGGATTCCAAAATGTACCCAGACTCATTCAAAGAAGAGCTTGGCAGTGGCCTCTGTTGTGATTCTCTTCTTGTAGGCAACCAGAATCGCCATTTTAGAAAAGAGACCAACAACCAAAAAAACACAGTCATTTCCCCGCTTGGTGGACGGGAGGCCCAACATGTAGTCCATTGAGATGGATTCCCATGGCCTGTTGGGAGTAGGAAGAGGGTTTTACAGGCCCTATTTCTTAGTGGTCGGTTTGGCAATAACGCAGGCAGTGCAGGACCTGATATACTTGCTGACCTCCTGTCGAAGTTTCGGCCAGTAGAAATTTTTCTGTAGCATTGCCACTGTCTTTTCAACACCGAAGTGTCCTGCAACCCGACTGTAGTTGGCTTCCCAGATCATCTTCGCTCGCTCAATTGATGTAACAAAGTTATGGCCTAGATGACACAACAACCCATCCTGAAGATGGAAATTATCAACAACTGCATTTTCACCCAACATTTGGTAGGTGGTGGAAAAGTGGTCTGTCTCATAGAGTTGGGGCCATCCAGATGTCTCATGGCCGCAAGAGTGTATCACCGTGGTGAGTGTCGCGACTAGAGGTCTGCTGAGGCAATCAATGACGCAATTGTTACTTCATGTTTTATACTTGATGTTGAGGTGGAATTGCTGCAAGTATGTGAACCACTTTTGATGGCGGTCATTCTGCAATTTTCCCTGTGTCTGCATGAACTGCAGTGGATTATGATCAATGTGGATGACTATCTCCTTCCCAAGAATGTAATGTCTCCATTGGAAGCATGCTTGCACAATGGAGTACATTTCTTTGTCGTAAGTAGGGTACTTACGGATAGTATCTGACAGTGTCTCACTATGATAGGCCACGGGGTGGCCGTGCTGAGTGAGAACATTGCCCACAACATAGTCTGAAGCATCTGTCTTGATCTCAAAAGGATGTTGTAGGTCTAGTAGTGAAAGTATTGGGGCTGAGCACAAGCACTGCTTCAAATCATTGAAAGCTTTTTGTTGGGACCGGCTCCATGCAAATTTCACCTTACCACCACCTCTTTTTATTTCACTGAGGGCCCATCCAATATGGGAGAAACCCAACATGAACCTATGGTAGAAATTGGCAAAGCCCAAGAAGCTCCAAAGCTCAGTGAGTGTTGTTGGAGCTAGCCAGTCACAGATGACTTGGATCTTGGTTGGATCCACATGTACGCCATGCTGATCAATGATGAAGCTCAGGTAATGGACCTTGTCCATGCGGAAGGAGCATTTTTCTAAGTTGGCGTATAGCTTGTGCTGTCGCAGGGTGTGCAGAACCTACTGAATATGATGCAAGTGTTCGGCCCAAGTCTTGTTGTAAATTAGAATGTCATCCAGATACACCACTACAAACGAATTGGTGAATGGTCACAGGATATTGTCCATCATCCTCATGAAAGTGGCTAGAGCATTTGTCAAACCAAAGGGCATGACCAACCATTCAAAAAGGCCTTCCTTTGACTTGAAGTCGGTCTTCCATACATTTGTCTATTCTATCGGGACCTGGTGGTATCCAGACTTCAGATCAATCTTACTGAAGTATCTGGGCCCCATGATTTGATCAAGGAGGTAATCGATTCAGGGAATCGGGTATTGGTTTTTGACTGTGATTTTATTCAGAGCCCAGTAATCAATACAGAGTCGTCAAGTTCCATCTTTCTTCTATACCAACATGATTGGGATCCCGCAAGGTGATGAACTGGGGTAGATGTGCCCCTTGTGGAGAAGTTCCTGGATCTATCGCTTGATCTCCTCAATCTCTAACAAAGAGAGACGATAGACTAGCCCATTGGGTAGCGGTGCGTTGGGGCTCAGATCGATGGGGTGCTTGACCTAGCAGTGCAGAGGTACCCCTGTAGGTGAGGATAAGATATATGAGTATACTTCCACGACCTTATCTACTTGCTTCTATTGTGTGGAGAGGTTGTCCACAGAGACCCTAGATGTGGCTATGATCTTTCTCTAATTCTGAGAGTGAATCACGAATAAGACAAACTTCCCCGTCTAAGAGATGACCTTCCTGCATTGCTTAGCAGAGATCAAGGAAATATCACTAGGTGGGACTGCCTCGGGTATCTTGTACAATTTCCTGCTCAAAGTAATAATAACACTACGAGGCCTAGACTCATATACAACACGACGTTTCCATAAATAAGGTTGGCCCAAAATAACATCACAAACTTCGAGAGGAGAAAAATCACACAATACCTCATCTTTGAAGGGCTTGATGTCATATGACAGTCGACACTGTTGGATGACGAAGAGATTGCTTCCTTGGTAGAGACATCCAATGGTGTATGGTTGTGAGTGTGGAGTTGTTGGCAAGGCCAACCACTTGATGACCTCTGCTGAGATGAGGTTCTTCTGGCTACCGCTATCAACGATGAAGTGTAGTGGGGTGCCTTTTACCCACATCTGTGAATGGAAGAGGCGCTCTCCTGGTTGTGGCTCATCTGGTTCACCAGGCTGGAGCTTGGTGGTAGCAATGGTGGCACTAGGTTCCACGTCAATGATCCATATTCCCCTTTCTGGTTCTGGCTCAGAGTCATAATATGCATCTGATTTAGAGGCTTTCACTTCGGCCACCAATGACTGCTTTGAGCGACAGTCAGCAGTGTTATGCCAAGGGCTGTTATGGAAGTCGTACCACTTCCCGGTATCTTTCTTTGTCTTTCCAGTGTCTTTCTTTGCTTGTGGCTTGGACTGGTTGTCCTGATACTGTCCATATTTAATCTATCCTTTGTTCGGTGGTTTGGGGCCACCCTTTCCTGGCTTTTGTTGTGAGGGGTTCCCAGGCCCAAATTGCCGCATCTTTTGTTTGAGCTTTTGCTCGATTTTGACAGCATATCGGTAGGGCACGCCCAAGGATGAGATGTCCAGAAATTCCATTTTGGTCTGGATGTATCTATGCAAAGCATCGCGATACTTGAGCACCAGATGTTGCT
Organism: Picea engelmannii; assembly: GCA_009831015.1. NCBI lineage: Eukaryota > Viridiplantae > Streptophyta > Pinopsida > Pinales > Pinaceae > Picea > Picea engelmannii. The sequence continues at coordinate 137,482 of ML782785.1, forward strand.
CTAAATCTTTGACATGGGGAATGGCTTTGAGGAGCGCAAAAATAATCTTTTCTTTATTCGAAAAGTTATGGACAGAAAAATACCCTTCTAGTAGATTCAACCACTTGTCTACAACATATACATCTATCTGACCTTCAAATATAGGAATATCAAAGTTTATTTGTACATTGAAGGGGGCAGGACCTCTGTTCGAAGAAGATGCATCGCCGGTTGGTAGCCGCTGAAGGATTTGCACAAAACTATCCATCATCTCGTTCCCCTATTGCGTGAGGGCTTCCTCAATCAACAGTTTGAAAGGATCTCCTATCCTGTCATATTTCTTTTCTCCTACCATGGGAGGTCGCTTGGGTGTGCGAGAGCTTCTTTCCTCAAGAGAAACAAGCTTGAGACCCAACTCTTTGTACTCCAACCTTGTTTGGGACATGCATTAAGACGATAAGGAGCATACTGCTCTGATACCACTGATCTATATTTTATGAGCAGAACGAAATGAATATAGATAATTAATAGGTGCTTAACAAAAAATAATAGAGATACACTAAAACTGGTTTTCTATTCAATAACGAAATAAGATGAAACTGTAAAATGCAGTGGAAACAAGCTTGTTGGAATGGTGGCGGCTTATCTCTTAGAAGAGATGTGACGGTAGCGTGCATTCGCAAGAAGAAAGTTACAATGAGTCTCTAAAGGCCTTTTTACAATAATCAAGAATGCCAAAAACCCTATACATCCAAAAACCTAACCCTAGGAGATGAAGCGCCAAAAGTCATGTGGCCCCTGTTTGGGTAAGTTAGTACATCAACTTCCTAGGGTCGTAACTTTTGCATACGATCTCCGTTTTAGGCGTGTGATAGCCAGTTGGAAAGATATTGTTGAGGAGACTCATTTTTTGGGCCCAATCATGCATTTGAGTATAATTGAGGAGATTGATCCTGAAAAACCTTCATTTAGGCCCTCAAAATGGCCCCAAAAGTTAAAACTGCTAAAAATAGTAAATGCCAAAATTGTCAGAAAACTGTTTTGAGCCAGTTGGAAAAGGTGGGTGGCCACCAATATCCATATGGATCAATCCTCCCTCCTTAGGAAGAAATGGTCTCCATTGCGTTGAGGTCCCCCATCAGATGAGGAAATTTTTGTTGAATTTGGGCCCAGGTGAGCCACTTGGCTTGGTGTAGGAGATGCCTTACTTTGATGACTCAATAAAGTTAGATCCTTTGTTGTCGAGTGCCCTTGATCTATCTATCCACAATATGATCATTAGATGCCTATTGTAGGTAGTTGAGGTTGATCTTTGTTGGTGTCAGTTGTTCTGCTACTTCTGAGGTGTCCAATAATGGTGGGAAATAAGGACGAAGGAGATCCACGTTTAACACTGGGTGCAGACCAGGGAAAGGAGGAATGTTGAGCTCAAAAGAATTATCCCCCACAGCCTTGGTGATAGTGTACGACCCATAATGGAGTTTTTGAAGCTTCTGATGGGTTCCTATAAGGCGTTCTTTCTACAAGTGCAACCAAAATTTGTCGCCCACCTAAAACTTATGCGACACCCGATGTTGATCATGGCGTTGTTTGTACTTGTCATTGGACTTCTGTAGGATATCCTGAACCTGCTGGCAGATGTGCTGGACCTGCTCAATGAACTGGGTGGCTTTGTCAGCTTCAGTTGGAGTAGGAGATGAGTCGGTTGAGGTGACCTCAAGGGGAAGTGCAACATCTATGGGTCCCAATGGTTGGAATCCCAACCCCACTTAAAAGGGGTTGTGGCCGGTTGAGCTATGCAGGGCTCAGTTGTAGCTATGCTAGATGTAGGGAAGGCTCTCATCCCATGTGTGAGGGTGCTTTGAATTATACATGCAAAGTATATGCACAATCATTCGATTTACAAACTCGATTTGGCCATCTGACTAGGGGTAGAAGGTCGTGGATTTGGTGAGTTTAGTTTCTAGTAGTGGCCAGAGGATTGACCATAATGTGCTGAGAAATCGACTATCCCAATATAAGACAATGGTTTGTGGGATTCCAAAATGTACCTAGACTCGTTCAAAGAAGAGATTGGCAGTGGCCTCTGCTGTGATGCTCTTCTTGCAGGCAACCATAATCTCCATCTTAGAAAAGCGATCAACAACCACAAAATCACAGTCATTTCCCCACTTGGTGGATGGGAGGCTCGACATGTAGTCCATTGAGATGGATTCCCATTGCTTGTCAAGAGTAGGAAGAGGGGTGTATAGGCCCTGTTTCTTAGTGGTCAGTTTGGTAATAGCGCAGGTAGTGCAGGACCTGATATACTTGCTGACCTCTTATCGAAGTTTCATCTAGTAGAAATGTTTCTGTAGCATCGCCACTGTCTTTTCAATGGCGAAGTGTCTTTCCACCCAACTGTAGTGGGCTTCCCAGATCAACTTCACTCGCTCACTTGATGGAACACAGATATGGCCCTGTTGACACAACAACCCATCCTAAAGATTCAAATTATCGACAACTGCGTTTGCACCCAACATTTGGTAGGTGGTGGCGAAGTCAGGGTCTATCTCATAGAGTTGGGGCCATCCAGATGTCTCATGGCCACAAGAGTGTATCATCGTGGTGAGTGTCATGACTAGTAGTGTGCTGAGGCAATCAGTGACGCGATTGGTGCATCCTGTTTTATACTTGATGTTGAGGTGGAATTGCTGCAAGTATGTGAACCACTTTTGATGGCGGTGATTCTACAATTTTCCCTGTGTCTGCATGAACTGCAGTGGCTTATGATCAGTGTAGATGACTGTCTCCTTCTCAAGAATGTAATGTCTCCATTGGCGGCATGCTTACACAATGGAGTACATTTATTTTTTGTAAATAGGGTACTTACAGACAATATCTGATAGTGTCTCACTATGATAGGCCACGGGGTGGCCGTGTTGAGTGAGAATGATGCCCACAACATAGTCTGAAGCATCTGTCTTGATCTCAAAAGGATGTTGCAGGTTTGGTAGTAAACATACTAGGGCTGAGCACAAGCTCTACTTCAAATCATCGAATGGTTGTTGTTGGGACTGGCCCCACGCAAATTTCACCTTACCATCACCCCTGTTTATTTGGCTGAGGGCCCATGCAATATGGGAGAAACCCAACACGAACCTGTGGTAGAAATTGGCAAAACCCAAGAATATTTGAAGCTCAATGAGTGTTGTTGGGGCTGGCCAGTGATGAATGACTTGGATATTGGCTGGATCCACATGTACGCCATGCTGATCAATGATGTAGCCCAGGTAATGGACCCTGTCCATGCCGAAGGAGCATTTTTCCAAGTTGGCGTATAGCTTGTGCTGTCGCAGGGTCTGCAAAACCTGTTGAATATGCTGCAAGTGTTCGGCCCAAGTCTTGTTCTAAATTAGAATGTCATCCAGATACACCACTACAAAAGTATTGGTGAATGGTCACAGGATATCGTCCATCATCCTCATGAAAATGGATGGAGCATTTGTCAAACCAAAGGGCATGACCAACCATTCAAAAAGGCCTTCCTTTGACTTGAAGGCGGTCATCCATACATCTGTCTATTCTATCAGGACCTGGTGGTAGCCAGACTTCAGATCAATCTTACTGAAGTATTTGGCCCCCATGGGTTGATCAAGGAGGTCATCGATTCGGGGAATCGGGTATCTGTTTCTGACTGTGATTCTAGTCAGAGCCCGATAATCAATACAGAGTCACCAGGTTCCATCTTTCTTCTGTACCAGCATGATTGGGCTCCTGCAAGGTGATGAGCTGGGGAAGATGTGCCCCTTGTGGAGCAGTTCTTGGATTTGTCACTTGATCTCCTCATTCTCTAACAAAGAGGGATGATAGAATGGCCCATTGGGTAGCGGTGTGTCGGGGGTCAGATCGTTGGGGTGCTTGACCTAGCAGTGCAGAGGTACCCCTGTAGGTGAGGAGAAGATATTTGAGTATTTTTCCACGACCTTATCTACATGCTTCTGCTGTGTGGAGAGGTCGATCGCATAAACCCTGGATGTGGCTATGATCTTTCACTTATTCTGAGAGCGAATCACAAAGAAGACAAACTTCCCTGTCTGAGAGATGACCTTGTTGAATTTCTTAGCAGAGATCAAGGAAATAACACTAGGTAGGACTGCCTCGGGTATCCTGTACAATTTCCTATTCAAAGTAATAATAACAATACGAGGCCTAGACTCATATACAACATGACGTTTCCATAAATAAGGTTGGCCCAAAAGAACATCACAAACTTCGAGAGGAGCAACATCACACAATACCTTGTCTTTGAAGGGATTGATGCCATACGACAGTCGACATTGTTGGCTGACATGGAGATCGCTTCCTTGGCGGAGCCATCCAATGGTGTATGTTTGTGGGTGCAATGTTGTTGGCAAGGCCAGCCGCTTGATGACCTCTGCTAAGATGAGGTTCTTCTAGCTACCACTATCAATGATGAAGTGCAATGGGGTGACTTTTACCCACATCTGTGAATGGAGGAGGCACTCTCCTTCTTCTGGCTCATCTGGTTAACCAGGATGGAGCTTGGTGGTAGAAACGGTGGCAATGGGTTCCGCGTCAATGATCCATCTTCCCCTTTCTAGTTCTGGCTCAGAGTCATAATATGCATCTGATTCAGAGGCTTTCACTTTAGCCACCAACGACTGCTTTGAGCAGCAATCAATAGTGTTATGCCAAGGGCTCTTATGGAAGTCGCAACACTTCCCGGTATCATTCTTTGTCTTTCCGGTGTCCTTGTTTTCTTGCGGATTGGACCAGTTGTCCTGATACTGTCCATATTTTCTCTGTCCTTTGTTCAGTGGGTTGGGGCCGCCCTTTCCTGGATTTTGTTGTGAGGGGTTCCCAGGCCCAAATTGCCATGTCTTTTGTTTGAGCTTCTGCTCGATTTTGACGAAATATTGGTAGGGCGTGCCCAAGGATGAGATGTCCAGAAATTCCATTTCGGTCTAGATGTATCTATGTAGAGCACCGCGATACTTGAGCACTAGATGTCACTCTAAATCCTTGATACCCAACTTGGTGCACAAGCTATGGAAGATATTTGTGAAATCTGGCACTGCTTGGTCTCTTTTCGGCCGCAGTGTTGTCAATTTGGTATAAAAATCGTCATAAATTTCGACAGGGTAGTATTGTTCCTTAATAGAATCCCTGAAGGATTCCTAGGTGGTTGTAACTGAAAATAACGATGTTTCCTCTATTTCCTTTTTCTCACAAAAAGTTTCCCACCAATGTTTGACATGGGGAACGACTTTGAGGAGCGCAAAAGTAATCTTTTCTTTATTCAAAAAGTCATGGACAAAAAAATACCCTTCTAGTAGATTCAACCACTTGTCTATAGCATCTACGTCTATCTGAAATTCAAATATAGGAATATCGAAGTTTATTTGTACCTTGAAGGGGGCAGTGCCTCCGTTCAAAGAAGATGCATCGCCTGTTGGTAGCCGCTGAAGAATTTGCGTGAAACTATCCATCATCGCGTTCCTTTGTTGCGTGAGGGATTCCTCAATCAACAGTTTGAAAGGATCTCATGTCCTTTCATATTTATTTTCTCCTACCATGGGAGGTCGCTTGGGCATGCGAGAGTTTCTTTCCTCAAGAGAAACAAGCTCTAGACCCAACTCTTTGTACTCCGACCTCATTGGGGACATGCATTAAGACGACAAGGAGTAGACCGCTCTGATACCACTGATCCAGATTTTATGAGCACAAAGAAATGAATACATATTATTAATAGGTGCTTAACAAAAAATAACAGAGATACAGTAAAACTAGTTTTCTATTCAATAACAAAATAATCTGAAACTGTAAAATGCAGCGGAAACAAGCTTGTTGGAATGGTGGCGACTTATCTCTGAGATGAAATGTGACGGTAGCGTGCATTCGCAAGAAGAAACTTACAATGAGGATTTGAAGGAATTTTTACAATAAGAAAGAATGCCAAAAATCCTAGACATCCAAAAACCTAACCCTAGGAGATGAAGCGCCAAAAGTCATGTGGGCTCCGTTTGGGTAAGTTAGTACATCAACTTCCCGGGGTCGTAACTTTTGCATACGATCTATGTTTTAGGAGTGTGATAGCCCATTGGAAAGGTATCGTCAAGGATATTTATTTTGGGGGATCAATTATTCCTATGGATATCATTGAGGAGCTTGATCCTGAAAAAACTTTATTTAGGCCCTCAAAACGGCCCCGAAAGTTAAAACTGCTAAAAATAGTAAATTGCCAAAATTGTCAGAAAATTGTTTTGAGCCAGTTGGAAAAGGTAGGTGGCCATTGATATCCATATGGATCATGAAGAGGCTGAATTCATCCTCAATGTCTGTCACCTTGGAGCCTGTGGCAGTCAACTTTTTGGGATGGCTACTGCCCAGAAAAGTTTACGTGTGGGATACTTTTGGCCCTCCATCTTCAAGGATTGTATGGAGGCCGTAAAAAATTTCCCACCCTGCCAAGTTTTTCAAAACAAGGCACAAACCCAAACTTCTCTGTTGCATCCCATTATTTCCATCGCCCCCTTTGCAAAATTGGGCATTGATTTCATGCAGTGTAAGCCTACCTCAGCCGGGGGCAAGGTTATATAATCATCGTCGTCGATTACTTCACAAAATGGGTTGAGGCTATGCCTACCTTTCTAAATGACGACCATACTGCAACCCTTTTCTTTTTTAATCACATCATCACTTGCTTTGGTGTTCCACAAGCCATTGTCACTGATCATGGTTCCCATTTTCAAAACCATAGAATGAATGAGTTGCATACCAAGTTGGGTTTTCACCACGAGAACTCATCTCCCTACTACCCTCAAGATAATGGACAAGCTGAAGGTGTCAACAAGCAACTCAAAATGATGATCCAATGGATGGTAGGGGTAAACAAGACATCTTGGCATTTACAAAAATTTTCCTCTCTTTGGGCTTATCAGACCTCAGTAAAAACTTCTATTGGATTCACTCCCTTCCAATTAGTATATGGCATTGAGGCTATCTTACCAATTGAGTACAAAATTCCTTTGCTAAAAATTAAAGTAGAACTCTTTCCCCACACTTCTGCTGAAGAAGAACGTTTCCTACACTTGACTAGACTGGACGAAACACGTCATGATGCTGCTCTTGTTCATGAGACGTATCAAAAGTGAATCAAACATCAATACGACAAATCCGTCCATCCTCACACTTTTGTAGAAGGAGACATAGTCCTCGTATATGACCAGGCTCATGATAAGTAAGGGGCAGGGAAGTTAGAACCTCTATGGCATGGTCCCTCCATCGTAAAACATGTTCTACATAGAGGTTCCTACAAACTCATCGATTACGATGGAGTTTCCCTAGGCGAGCCTCGAAACGGGATTTACCTAAAGAAGTACTATGCCTAGGAAATATAGCGTACGTGCGTTGTACACTATTGTATTTTTATTTTTGGTGTGTTTTTCTCTTGCATGCTCGAGCTTTTTCCTTGCCCACTTATACTATGTCTTGTGTTTTTCATGTGTAGATGACATCTTCCTTTCCTATCTTTGTCGGGTTTGTGGATGGTGCTAGTCGACACACCCAAAATGTTGCCTCCACAACTTGGGTCATTTACCACTCTGATGAGTTGGTTAGTTTAGGAGGTATTTTCTTAGGATCGACAACTAATAACATGGCAAAATATCATGCTTTCATTGGAATTTTAACCGAAGCATCCTCCCTAGGCATTTCTCGCATAATTGTTCATCTGGAATCTCAACTCATGGTATATCAACTCAATCGTATCTACTCTATTCGCAACTCTATCCTGCTACGTCTCCCTCTGCGAGTGCACCATCTTGAACGAATGTTTGATTTTATCGAATATTGACACATACCAATAGAACTTAATACCATTTCAGATTAGCTAGCAAATTAAATTATGGATATATATCTCGCACATAGATAATATTTCATAAAGGAAATGAATCACATCACATATCACCATGTAAATTAAAACACATCGCATAAAAACATCATTTGAAAATCTTTTGGCACTGTAAAAACTTGGAAATGTATATATATACCGTGTGACTGAAAATGTTTGATTACATAAAAAATGGTACATTGATAGGCAAAATGTGGGTCCTCAGACCCAAGAATGAACCATACCCAAATTTCTTTTGTTGTCCTTCTCTGCATCTCTTGATTTTTTCCTTCACATTTTGAAGGAACCCTACACTCCAGTTGAACAGTGTTGGCTCTAAGCACTGTAAACCATAAGCCACCTGTGATATTGAGACTAGATGTGAACTAGTACTTCCTGCTATGCTTGTGATGGAAAAGAAGATGGATCAAAGAGGAAAGTTTATGATATCTTTGATTGTAATCCTGCCTCCAACTAGCCTCGCTCTCGGGACACAATGGTTTTCCAGATACTCATCCACAGGTGAAAGAAGTGCCCTCTTCCCGGATAAAGCTATAGGTATCCCTCTCTTCAAAATACCAGTTATGAAATATACATCCTCCAGCTCAATGGTCATAAGCTGTGTACCTATCTAGAACCCTTGCTCTGCAACGTTCAACAACCCGATCATGTATTCGAGAAGAAGAATATCCTTCTTGATCTTTTGCATTTTGAAATATTTGAGGAGACCGAAATTCCTCAATGCAGCTCTTGATCAGGGACTTTGAAGAGTGACCACATTATCGAGCTTGTGTTCTCTTTCTTTCCACTCAAGCATGTTTCCAAAGTCACCTGCAATTAACAACAAAATTCATTAAATCATGATTTCGACGAATCTTTGGCAATTTTAAAATTTTAAAAAATGATTTTCTATATTTGCAAAAGAACAATGCCCTTTTCATATGAACATTAGGACATCAATCCAGCCTTACATTATCCATTTAAATGTTCAAAAACTCAAAACTTCCTCCTCACATGTTGAGCGCGCGTGAGCCCTTTTTGGGCATTTTTCTTGTGGTTTTTTGAGATAGCTCCCCCATTGCCACTACATCAGGGCATTGGTGTGCCATCCATGGGTTAAGAGGAGCATTTTGCAAGACATGCAGCGCATACCCATGATTTCTAGGGAGCGTTGAGCTTTTTGGGTGCTTGGGTTGACCCAGGGCATCATTTTTCATAACTTTTTAGTGCCTTAAAACAAAATTTAAATCATGCAAATGAAAGAGAAGGAGAAGAACACCAACCTGGTCCAAATGGAGAGGAAAATGATAAACCATAGCTCTGGCACTGAACAATTCAAGATTTAGCTCCAAAACACAAATTCTCCACTGCTACAAATCTCTACATAAATGAAATGGTAAATGACAATTTTTACCCCTTTTTACTATTATACGTTTCATTTTTTTTTCCTCATATGATATAGTTATTTTTGGTTTTTTGAGAAATGTTTGGAGGCTTATTGATCCCCTGGAATGCAGTTTTGACATCATTGGAAGGTTTTGAAGCAGGTTTGTTCATTTTATTTTCTCATCTTCATGAGCATAGTCTTCGTTTGTTCTCAAGCTCAAACACATGAGAATACGCCGGGTAAACGTTTCTCTCTTTTTCAGACCCTCATGGATACATGAAAAAGGAACCCTATGGAGTCTTCTTTAAACTCTTTTCAGACTCTCTAAACGTGAAAAGATTGTCGAGTGATCTTGCTTCCTTTCCCACTCGTTAAAAGGTTTGAAAGGGCATCTTTCGAGTGATAATTTATCTCTTTTTTGGCCTCGTGAGACTAACATTATGAAAAAGGACAACACTGGAGTCGTCTTTAAGTTGTTTTCAGACTCTCTAAATATGAAAAACCACTGAGTTTACCTTCTCTAGACTCGTTAAATGATCATACATTGAAGGGCCCATACGGGACCGAACCCTTACTTCTTCCTGTTCGCTAAACAAAGGAAGAGGGACTTACTGAAGGTGAGTCATATAGAGCGTGTGTTATGCTCCTCGAGCTCATTAAATTAAAAAGAGGTACTCATCTATCTATATGGGGGAAAAAATTGAAAGAAGGAAGCCAAACCATTTTTGAGAACACTACCAATAACTCTTATAGTCGCCCTTGAACACGACACTTTGTGTTTGGACGCATTTTAATCCGCTGAACCTCTGCATTGAGCCAATCCTTTGAGTTTCTCTTACTCCTTTGTGTCACCTGACGAAAGTCATAGCATCCACTGGATCATCAAGTTTTGGTCCATGTCATGTTTCTGTTGTCATGCCTCGGTGTTCAAGGGAAGTATCTGCCTCGAGAGTTAGCCATCACAAATATCCTATTTCAATACCCGTCAGTTTCAGTTTCATGTCGTTGATGGGGAATATATCAAGGCCCTCCTTCAACGAATCTATTCCTGTTGACTTCAACACATTATCCAGGAACTAGACTTAGAAACCAGTTAGTACCTTGGGACCTTCATGCCTCAATGGTAGGCCTCCTCATGTCTGATAGTGGGTTTACTTCATTGACCTCTTATCAGACGATTCCACGGATGTTCAACTTCAACTCATTCTTTCTTATTCATTGGAATGTACTAGTGTACCTTGGGAATCATTGACATCAATGGTGATTTCCTTCACGCTTGTTAACAGTTTACATCATTGACCGATAATCAAGTGGTTTATGCCATGTTCAACATTAGGACATCTATTCACATGGTTAGATTCGTACTAAATCGAGATCGGTAAGAATAACCTCGGTTGAGTTTTCACTCTTATATGTACTTTGCCCAGGTTGTGAAGGAGTTATTTTGAACTATGACACATATACTGTTACATAGATCCACTTTGTATTGGTTGTGGCTATGTCTTGTCATCTTGTAGATCCACTGTGTATCTTTTCTGGCTACGATCAGTTCAAGTTATAGGAGTATAGATCCACAGTGTATCTTCAGTGGCTATATCTTTTGTCAATATAATTATGGATTCGTAGTGTATTTTATGGTGGCCATACCTAAAAAGTCTTTATCACTCAAGCATAGGTATGTCTGCCTTGGGTTTTGAAACATGTCATAATATTTGTTTGATGGTTGTGTGCATCTTTTTTTAGTCTCTCTGCGTCCATACCCTTGCTCAAAAAATTCTACAAAGTACTTCAATCATCGTCGTCTTCTAACTACGTACTTTGGGGGGCAATATGTTACACCTCAAAATTATTCACTTCGATAGTGTCACAGGTGTCATCATTACAAGTGTTGTAAGTGTCGCATCTTGTCCACAAGTGTCGCATCTTGACCACAAGTGTTGCAAGTGTCACAAACATAATACTTCCATCTTGCATATGTTGTGCCTCTATCGACATCATAAAGACAATAAAGACACCTCAAAGGTTAGTTTGGAAGAAGAGAAATCACTTGATAGGAGGTACAAGCCTTTTGCCATTGGAAAAACCACTCAAAAATGAATTTTGGAGAGGATCACTCCCCTACCCACTATCAAGGAGCGCTGGAACTCACTGAGCCTCTTTAGTGGAGTGCTTGAATGCCATGTGCACCCTTCTAGGGGAGAACTACCCTTTTTTTAGCAAATTTTGGGTTTGTTGAGGAAAATCAGGGAGGAATCCCTCAATTCTTGAAGGTAGTTGGATTCTAATAGATGGTCAAGGCATGATCTTAGGGAAGATCCTCAACTGAAGGAGAGGAATCCTCAACTTATCCCAAAGATCTCTCAAGTGGTTAAGCCTCTCCAAGGTTATATAAGGAGGCCTTCTCATGGTGAAAGGTATATGGAAAAGATTGGAGATGTGAAACTTATGATCTCATGAGTGAGATGTCATCAAATCAATCAGTGTAGATTACTTGAGCAAAGGGGTTGGACAAGGAGAATTGGAAGAAGTTGTTGCACGTTCATTCAAAGGATTGTAATTACTTTTACTTGTTCTCATTGTTGCACCTCTTTTGTCACCTAAATGAGTAAAACAGAGCTGCTTACAAGCTTAGTTGGGTTAGCGAAGCAGGACAACAGTAAAGGAAAGGGTTAGAAGAATAAACATAAAATACTAAGATAAGAATTAAAATAGGAAAGGAAAAATGACTAAAATATTGTGCATAAGGACATAAGAACAAGAAACAAACAAGACTCATGTCACCAATGGAAAGGATTGTATTAGTGAAAAGAAAACACCAAAGAAAAAGGGGACTTTGGGTCCCTTCTTCCTCCAAGGGAGGGCTCTTGGACCCCCAATATTTAGCTCTTCTTACAACTTGAAAACTTAAAAAAAATGGTGAAAGAATCCCAAGATAACCCACTCAAGAGGTGATGTGGATTGCCCAAATAGAATGGTGCTAGTATGCTCTTGATGAGAAAAGACGATTCCCCAAGAGAATAGCAGCAACATAACCTTACAAATGAATTCATTGAAAATGTAGTGCACCCATGGCTTTGTTTTATGGCACTACTTTGAGGTATTGTGTAACCGGGTTTTAGTGTGAAAAGGGGTTGTTCAGGGAACTTTTAGGTCTTTGACCAGCCACCCAGCCAGATCTAGCTGAGATTTGGATGTCAAATCGACTTGGAAGCTGAACTAGAAGTGGGTGGGAGGCCGACCAACATAATAAATGTGTCATTCTCAGGTATGTGCGACTTTTAGCATCCACAATCGTGCATTGTGTGCATGTGCATGCGCGCCCTGTGTAGTCATTGTGCATCTTGATTTTATAACTGGTTGTATAGTTTTGGACCTTTTGGTAATTTTGGTTCATGGGTGGACTCATAGCTATTTGAAGATGCTGAATTCTTGTAACCATTTGCGAATGAAATTTCAGTGATAATAGATGCCCCTTGATGGATGAGGTTAGGAGCATACGGATAGCCGAATTTTATCAATGTTTCTTCTATTGAGAGTACCATTGTAAGAAAGAGCGATAGTGAGAGTATCAAGAGTGACCCATTAGAAGGAGAAGGGAACCTGTAGGACCCAAATTTTCGCAAGGTGTGGAAAATAAATTGTGTACAAACAAGGTAGGCATGCCCCATGCTCGTGTCATGTAACTCAAAAAAGGGTGTTGTACAATAACTGAAACTCTGTGTTGAAGTAGACAACTGCGGCACCTTCGAGGGTGGTTTTGATAAAGGCAGAGGAAAATTCTGATGAGGAACAATACTCTGAACAGTAGGTAGTGATACCTGTAAGAAGTATCACGGATTCTGTGGGCATTGATAGCCCAACAAAGTTCAGAGGTCTTCGGAAAATATAAAAACAACTGCAATAGTCGCAAAGTAAGACCCACCGTAACATGAGAAAGTTTTGAAGTTGAATGTTATGGGGGTCAACGATAGCAGAGAGCAATGATGGTTCTCCCTGTGCCATCTGAGACTCCTCATTGTAAAGGTAATGAGAGTCAAGATACTGTCGCCCTTCTAGAAACTTTGTTGATGTCAACAAAAAGGGAAACACAACTCCAAGAAGAAAAGGGCTTCATGAAATCCACTAGGTGAGGTCAAGAACTGAAGAGGTACATGGACGAAGTCAATATGCATGGAGACTAAAGACTTCCCTTGGTTGGGGATATATGCGAAGTATAAGTGGTCATAACCGTTCAACTAGGTCGAGTGTCAGGGGGACAACGAGACGTGGGATAAGTTGTGCCAAAGGCAGGACAAAGTGAACAAACTCAGAGAGCAGAGGTAGGTGGCCTGTGATATACTCAGAGTTTATGGACGATGTCAACATGAGTAGGTGATAAGGAATGCCCCAACCAAGGGTGAAATGGGTTGCATTTGCCAAGAAGGTCGCCAAAGGTGACGACAAAAAGCTATGTAAAATGCTGGAAACAATGGCTTAATTACAAAAAGAATTAAAAAATCAGTGGATATAATAATGTAGATATAGAAATGGGTGCCCAGTGTAACATGGCTTGGCCTGAGGATGGCACAAGTTGGTGTAAAAAACAAGTGGAGGGTTGGGGCTGCATAGGCGGGTTTTGTGTAGTAGGGAAATGTATGGAGGGATATCTAGAGATGGGCAAAACCGACGGTGGATGAAATGGATGGTAAATGGTGCTACGGGAGTGCAGTCAAAATAAAACTGTGAGGAAGTGCCTTGGGAGTCCATTGGGTAGGCTAGCAGAATGAGGAGAAGGAGTATGTGGCTGATTCTTGACATGATGTAAGACTATCATGACTCCCATACCTAAAGGTTGAAAACAACATGAGTGTCAAAGTGTTGAGGGGGGCTATGAATGGGACAACTCATGTGGGGGAGAGTGCTACTGGGTGATACTACCCAAAATGCAGTGGAGGGGACAGTACTACAGAGCTGGATGTAGGGATCCTAAAGGAAAAGATCGAAGGGTGTAACTGGAAAATGCATTTCGATATTCAGAGGGAAAGACTACATGCCAGTGTCGATAATATACCTGAAGGGAGACTACTGAGATATGATGAATAAGTACCTACACACATGAAAAATGAATGCCCAACGTGAATGATATCTGAAAAAAATATCATAGAGTAGTTATTCAATAATGTAATCATGCGTACCTGAGTGTAATATGAGAAAAAAAATCTCTCCCAGGGGCTAAGGATGGAAAGTGGCCTGGGGAATGGAGAGCAGTAGTAGTGGGTGCTGTGATGACTGGGCAACTACCTCCAGGTCGGGAGGGACTGATAGTGGGTGGGGCACCACCTCCTGAGGGAGGGCTAGCTGGTGGTGTGCTAGAGGTCCCATGAGTGTCTCTATATGTATTTTTGTATGTTATATAGGTTGGTGAGCCCATTGGGTGTGGTGATACCAGTTTTGTACTGAGGTGGTTCACTGGCCTACGGATTTTGTACAGGATGTACTCTATTTTTTGTAAACATTTTGATGGCACAGTTGACTGATATATATATATATATAGAGAGAGATGGATATACATTGTGGGATCTTTGTGATGTTCATATGTGTGTGAGGATTTTTTTTAATGTTGTTTATGATGTCTAATCTATATGCTGTGATAGACTTCCAATGGTTTATGTGTGTCTAAAGGTGTATTGATATGATATATGCCAATCTAGTACAATGTTAGCCATGTTATCTGTGATTTGATTAAATTGTCTTGGAATACATGTAAATGTAATGAAATCAAAATGTCGAGATAAAAGTTTAAGTTGTAGGTATTTTCGAAAAAGACAAGGATCGCGGACATGGTACACATTGTTGAGTTGGAGGACGACCAACTGGGATTCAAGTAAGACACTAAGGTGATGAATATGATGTTGGATGGCATCGGTGAGGAGACCAATGGCAGCAGTGTACTCTTCTTGGTTGTTGGTTGTTGAGCCCAAACATATGCCGCTGGAGTGGAGCAGTTCATGTGAGGGGGAATAGAGGGCCCAAGTAGTCGAAGCAAGATTATGTGTCCAATGGCTGGCATCGTTGGCGTAACCAATGTGGTAGGCCGCTAGAGGAGGCATTTGTCAATAACGCAAATGATAGTTTAGACACGAGGTATGGAAAAAAGATTAAAAACACTACAAAAGAAATAACCTAGTGTAGAATGGCTACGCTCAGGTGTAAAATTTCTTTAAGTACAACCCGTTGATGGGTTCTTTGAGAGAGAGGCCCTCGGGGGAAGCTAGGATGTATGCACCTTTAGTGAGGCAATGTTGGATAATGTAAGGGCCATGCCATAGTGACTTGAATTTTCCATGGCCGAGGATATCGTGAGTGATATCGTAAGCAAGGACGAGGTCACCTTCATGAAATGAGCGAAGGTTGACATGACGATCAAAGGTGGATTTTGACTATTTTTTGGCTGCCTCATTGATCTGTAATGAAGATCGACGATCTTCATCCAGGGACTCTAAGTTCAACAAACGCTACTCCATTGGAGCAGTGTCAGGTAATAGCTCAATTGCAGTGCGTAAGGTGGGATTTTCACACTCGATAGGAAGAGTGGCCTTGACCCCATGGACTAGATGAAATTGTGTGAAACCAGTGGTAGTTTTCACGACCGTACGGTAAGCCCATAGTGCAGAAAATAACATATGATGCAAATTGGTCTTATGTTTGTTAATCGTGCGCTACAACATGGTCTTGAGGACATTGTTAACTGCTTCGACCTGTCCGTTGGACTGAGGGTAGTATGGTGAGGCGAACTCATGGGAGAATCCTAACTGGGATGAGAGTTCGACGAAAATATCATTCTCTAAATGTTTCCCATGATTGGAGACTAGTTGGAGTGGTACTCCAAAGCAGGATATGATGTGGTTAAAGAAAAAATGCGTTGCAGTGTCAGCGGTGTTGTTTAAGGTAGGCATGGCTTCAGCCCACTTTGTGAAGTAGTCGACTATGACGATGATGTATTTGTGTCCATTTCTAGATGGAGGGTTGCACGTCATGAAGTCGATGCCCCATTTACAAAAGGTACCTACAGTAATGACTAGGTGTAGAAGAGAAGGCAGTGCTCGTGATTTGTTGGCATAAAGCTGGAATTTATTACATTGCTTCACAGCAAGAATGCAATCCTGAAATAATGTAGGCCAAAAGTAACCTGTGTGGATGATTTTCTTAGCAGTGGACATCCCCTAAAGGTGGCCCCCGCAAGTGCCACTATGGCATTCGTTCAAGACTCGATCGACTTCATCAATAGTCAAGCATCGACGGAGTATGGTGTCAACCCCTCATCGATATAAGATATCTATGATGAGGAGATAGTGGGGGGCCTGATGGCGAATACGTCGACGATAATCTCGTGAGAGGTGGTTACTGAACTTTTGGGTTCGGAGGTAGACGAGGAGATCACTGTACCAAGGATCATCCGAAGTGATGTAAAAGAGATGTTCATCGAGGAAGTCAGTATTGATGGGGGAACTGGTAGTATCAGAGGGGAAGGTTGTGATGAGTTCGGAGAGGATGAGAGCTTTCTTTCTCTTGGGCGTTGAAAATTTGAGATCGTACTCTTGAAGGATAATGATCCATCGGGAAAATTTACCGTTAAATTGCTGATGACTGAGGAAGTATTGCATGGGGTTGGAATCTGCTATGACTTTGGTTGTGCGAAGCAAAATGTAGTGGCGTAGTTTTTGGACTGCAAGGATGACTGCAAGGGCTACTTTTTCTTCATGATTGTATTTTAGGGGTGGCCCTGAGAGGTTTTTACTAATGTAGTAAATGACATGCTCACGATCATCATCTCCTATTTGAACAAGAACTCCTGCTACTGAGACGACTGAAGCTGATATGTAGAGGATATAGTTGCACTTATAGTCGGGTGAACTAATTAAAGGGGTGTTGGAGAGTGCCATTTTAAGATCGTCGAAAGCATTTTGGGCATGTTCATCCTAGCGGAATGGGATGTCATGGCGTAGTAAGTGAAGGAAACCGTGTGCTCGAGTGGCATAGTCTGGGGAAAATCACCATAAAAAGTTAGCTTTTCCTTGTAGGCTCTGGAGTTGGCGTAAATTCCGAGGGGGTGGAATTTCTGTGATGGCCTGGACTTTGAGGGGATCCACGGTAATACCTCTTTGGGAAATGATGAACCCGAGGAGGTGCCCAACAGTGATGCAAAAGACGCATATGAGGGGGTTCAAGCAGATGTTGTACTGACGACACCTTTGGAAGATGATTCGTAAATCATCAAGATGTTAAGTGTGTTTTTTGGATCGAGTTGTGAGGTCGTCGAAGTATGTGAGGATGATATGAGCTAGATCATGAAAAATGTAAGTCATAGCCCATTGGAAAGTTGCACCAGAGTTTTTTAGTCCAAAAGGCATGAAACGATATGAAAGAGTACCCCAAGGGGTGGTAAATGTGGTCTTGTATAGATCAACTAGATGGATTCAGATTTGGTTATAGACAAAGAAACCGTCCTTGAAGGATAAATCCTCATGGCCTATGCAGTCATCGATAATTTGATCGATGAAGGGTGTTGGAAAGTTGTCTTTGGGACAGGCATGATTGAGATCACGAAAGTTCGTGCATACACGGATGGTGCCCTATTTTTTGTTAACGGGGACAGGGTTGGAGACCCATGAGGTATAGGTGATGGGGTAGATGAACCCAACAACACATAATTTGTCAATCTCGACTTTGATGGCTGCTACTTTAGATGGATGTAGCGGTCGTTGTTTTTGGTGAACTAGTGTGACATCAGGCTAGGTGTCTATGCGATGTTCGAC
Organism: Picea engelmannii; assembly: GCA_009831015.1. NCBI lineage: Eukaryota > Viridiplantae > Streptophyta > Pinopsida > Pinales > Pinaceae > Picea > Picea engelmannii. The sequence goes on from ML782785.1 coordinate 155,537, forward strand.
AATAGAGGGATCAAGGCTAGGAATCTCTGTGTATGACCAGGAAAAAATATCTCGGTATTCTTGGAAGAGGGCTTTGTAGGTGGTGACTTCTTCAGGAGTGCATGTGGCGCCAATGGTGATTTCCTCGACGACTCCATTTTTTATGGAAATATCGATTTTGATGGTAGGGGAAATGTTGGCCATGTTGCCTTCTTCAAAAGTATTAGGGGTAGGGATAGGGTTGTGAACCAGTCGATATTCCCTGATGGGGTAAAATCCTTGGTTTTGACTGCATATATGGGGTGTTGGTTAGGAGTCGTGAAGGCTTCCTGTTAAAGGAAGAGAACTCTGTGGTGTAGCGCATCCCATGGGTATTTAGGGGTGGTTAATTCCTCGAGTATGTACTCGTCATAGTGGAATTGTTGGGAATACAAGGGATCTAAAAGAGTGATATCGGTGACTGTCACCGTGTGTTTGTCTTCTGGTGATGAAGAAGCAGGGGGAATGACGCAATGAGATTGTGATGGTTTTCTCAACATAAACCAAATATCGAGATACTGAGGGTTATAAATGGTAGTTGGGCGTAAAATTTTCATGGGGAAATGAATGGGGGAATTGGGGGGATTTGGGGGTAAATCTTCGTACAAGTCATCCAAGAACCATGGAGGAGTCGGGAGTGCTTCTGGTTTGGGAGAAATAATATGAAGAATCTCTGGTGATGGGGTAGCGTTAATCATTGATTCTGTAGGGGGTGTAGGAGTTTGAATTAGGGTCACTTGGTGTTGCCTATATTCAATGATCATAGGACATTGATATGTGAAATGATCTAAGGATTTTCCGAGAGAGCAAGGGCATCTCATACGTTCGTTGACTGAGGTTGTGACATAATGGATGTCGGTGACAGGAGTTGGGGTGGGTGTTTGCTGAAATCTCTAGCTTACAATTGTTAGTGTCTGTCAAAAGTGAGGTAACGATGGACAGTGGTGTGTGTAATGGCCATATTATGAACAGATGGAGCATGCGAATTTGGTTTGTAGTCCTTTGTTACTTGTGTTTTGTAAGATAGCGACAATACTAGAGGATGCGATGAGCAGTGGTGGTGCTCAAGGGAGTTGGATGAGATTATGTAACTTGGGGAGAGATGGGCATTTGTTAGTGGGGTGTCTGTCTCTCTCGCATAGTGCGCAAGGAGGTTGGACACATGGGAGAAGTGGAGTTGTGGACTCCTTCTTCTTTCGCCTGCCCCCAATTGTAGCAGGGGGGTTAGTGAGTGGGGGTGTAGGGGGTATGGTGGGAGTGAGTATGGGAATCTGCATCGGGATTTCTTATGTTTGGAGAGGGAGGGATGGTTGAGGAACTATCTTAGGTGGATGTAAATACCAAACTGGGATTTCCAGCACCATATTAGTAAGGGTAAGAATTGTAGTGACCTGGAAATCTTGTACACCTGGTGGAGGGTAAAAGTAGGGGATTTGGGTAATGGCCTAGGGAACTATCTCCCAAACTGGGATATGGCCTTGGGATGAGGTGAAATCATGAACTAGTGGAGTCGACAAGTTCGCAGGAGATTCTTGAGGGAGGAGCTATGCGACTAGTGGGACGTCAGATATAAGAGAAGCCTCACTAGGAGGAAGGGTATCCTCCATGTTAGTTCCTTTGGACAAGATGACACATACCTAATTGGAAGGATGAATGAGAGGTGGTGCACCATGGTAAGTTCCTAACAAGGATGGGTCTTTGAAAATTTCAATCCCCATTTCAATGAGTGGGTATGTCTCAAGATTAGTATGGACAAAATGGAGAATGTTATTGATGTTGGCAGAAGGGTTAGGCTCATAATGTGAGAATTGATCAATGGTAATGATCTTCCCATTATGGGGGAACATCATGGTTTGAAAGACGAAAGAGGCAACTTCCTTCATAGCGTACATGTATCTATGACTGAACAAGATATTGTAATTGAGTGGGGCATCGATAACTTCAATGTCAATGAGAATGGTCTTGCCCCCGAGTTCTATAGGGACATTTTGGAAGAGCCCTTTGGGAGAAGATGGTCATCCGTCATAAGATATTAAGGTAATGGAAAATGGTATGAGTTCGAGGGAACCAATTTTTTGCCATACAGACTTGGACATGATGCATGTGGATGCACCGATGAACTGTAATGTTCCAACTTTTAACGGGAATTTGAAAAGAGATGAGAGCGGGGAGGTGAGGTTCTTCGTTGTCGAGATCAAATGTGATGATTTGAGTATCTGCAGGGTCGACTGCTCCTAAGGCGGAAAGTAATGACTTTCACTAAGTGGGACAAGTTTGAAGTACTTCTAATACTGACATGGAAATCGGGGATTGTGCCAAGTCATCGACCAAACTGTAATTATAAGCCTCCCTAGCCTGAGGGTTGTGGACATTCCTATGCAATGGGATGCAAGGGATACGAGGAGGTGTTGCCATGTTAGGGAGAGGGATCATCAAAGGGGGTCCCATTGGTGCTGGGGTTGTTTCTGGGGGAATGGGAGGAGACTCAGAGGGTGCACTGTATCTATGACTACGTGTTTGTAGAAGGACTTCTTCCTCACTAGTGAGGAGGATAGTACGATCTACGAGATTGCTTGGATTGAGATATTGTCCCAACTGTGGTGGGGTAGGTTGCATGTCCTGTTGGGTTTTCATCACTCCTTGGTATGGAATGGGGTTCTGCAGCACGGCTGGGGGTGGTTGTTGCACGTATTGTTGTGGGGCCTGTTGAGGGGCAGGCGGTGCTGGAGGATGTGGTCCATTCACTGAGTCTTTCATCCGTTTAAAATCAATGATTTGGGGGCAATCATGAGTATAATGACAAAACTCACCGCAAAGGGCATAGGGGAATTTGGTTCGAAGGTTATTGTTATTTTTCCCTTGACGTATGTTATTGTTCCCCCCCTGGGGGTTTTGAGACCCTTGATTTTGGTTTCCCCCAGTAGGTTGGTTTTGTTAGGGATGATTTTTGCCTTGCCCTGGGTTGTTATTGTTCCAATTTTTTCCTTTCTTTTTGGCATTATTCGATTGATGGATTGGATTTTCCATTTAAGTTTGATATTGCTGAATGGGAGAGGGTTGAACAAAATTAACCCCATCATGAGGGGGTCGTGGTGGTGGAGCCATGGGTTGTGGAGGGATAGGAAATGGAAAGTAAAGATTATGTTGTGGTAATGATCCATAAGGTACATAAGAAGGCATGGCACTTTCGTTAGTACTTAGAGTATAAGCTGAGGTAGAGGGAGTACCAGAAATTGTTTGGATAGGTGGGCGTATTGTGGGTGTTGGCGGTGGCCCACTAATGGGTGGAGGAAGGGAAACAGGGTATGGTTGTTGATAAGGGGGTGGGGGATAATAAGGGATTCCTCCATATGCCGACAGATATTGAGGTGTGCCATACATTCGTGGTTGTTGGGGTTGCGGATTGTGGTGTGTGGTGTTACCAATCAATCCGTCTACTGAGTGAGACATCCCAGGTTTGTCTTGGCCAAATGGCACAGGTTTTGGGAGATCAAGAAGTACTGTGTACAAGTATCCTAATTGTGAATAGATGAGGTCATATTGTTGAGCCTTGTTGATGGCTTCTTCTTCATATTGAGGGAAGGTGGAAGCCACATCTTTACCGAGGAGAGAGACAAGTGATCTGAGAAACCAATCAAGACATTGTTGTTTGGTAGTTTCTTTTTTTCACAAACTACGTCGTTGACGCCATTCATGAATGTGATCACCGATATGCATGGTTGAGGTTTGTTTAAAATCAGAGAGTAGTTCCAGACCATTGTCATGGCGGATTGGTAATTGGAAGAAGGTAAAAAATGCTTTGGCCAAGGACTCGAAAGTCGCATGGGACCTTGATTTTTCATCTACATACCACTTAGCTGATGGGCCAGTGAGTGTGCATTGAAATAATCATAGTCGGATGGAATCATCCATAATGTTGTTGGAAGAGAACCATAAGTGGAAAGTCATGACATGGTTGGCAGGGTCATCTCCTGCCTTTCCTTCAAACTTGGGGATATATGAAGGTAGTTTGGTCGGCATTGCAAGCCATGTGGGGTCATGCAATATAGGATCATTTGTAATTTTTCTTAGATCCAGTATGTTGAGAGAGGCCAAATATGACATCTGGAGTGGTGGTGGAGGATTAGATCCAACCATAGTGTGAGTGTTTTGTGAACCTGACCCTTGAGGGGGACTAGGTGGGTTTGTACTTCCCCCTTGAGAGGAAGTTGGTGTTGTGGGGTATTCTACCCTACGGACTAATAAGCTAGGGCTCTAAACTTATACGCAGAAAATGACCCTTAAGACTTAACTTTTGACCTTCTACCTGAATCTGAAACCTCTTTCTTCACATGCATACAAGAGAAGAATAAAC
>ML782785.1:200679-244435 GCA_009831015.1 Picea engelmannii
GGTATGTTGGTCCCCGGTTTTGACCATGCTCTTTGCCTATATTATATACCACAGACCTCCATTTATATGCCAGTACCACCCTTTTGACCTCATTTTGACATAATTAACATCTCCCTACCATTCAAAGGGGTCATCTAAGGTATATTTGCATTTCAAACTATTTTTATGCACTTTAATGCTTTAAATTGATAATGGGACTAATATCGCTTGGGTTAGGTACCACTTCTATTCTTGGAACAGGATGCCGGTACCAGGTACCAACTCGCACCCGTGGAGGTACCAATGGAGCCGTTCGAGATCTGAGCATTATGGTATGCATTATGGTTCGAATGAGAGATAGAAAGATTCACAGGCCAGCTGGAGTCATCGCCACAGAGTGCTCGAAGGCACAATGATAAACCTGGATCGATTATTCCTCATCATTCACACTTCGTGACACTACGTGTCACGAAGATGTGAAATACATTTTTAACTTGATTCCACGACTATTCTCGGATCAGGGATCCGTTTGTTTTATGCATCTTTGTTTTCGACTATTATGAACAATAAGACTTCTATAAAAACCCGGGATCACTCCTGAGAACGGGTTACTGTTGCCATTGCTATTGCTATTGTTATTGTTGCTGGATTATGTGATGCCGTGAACCTATGTTTTGAATATAGATTGTTGTTACGTTATATTATTCGAGTGATATGTGATTTGAGTATTTCTTTCCTGAGTTGATGAAGCATGAAGTTTATACAGTGATTGAATAGAATTTTATAGTCGGCTCTGGTCATTACTGACAGCATTTGTGCCGTTTGGTTCAGCCCGCCAAACCGGTGCAAGTCGCTGCCTTATTTTACAATAGATTTAGTTTGATACTGTTATAGACATAGTCCATTTTAATGCTTTAGAACTTGCATATGAGGTAGCTTAACGCTCATAGATCTAGTTTTTTTAGCATATTGGCATTTGTTTATCTGAATGGTATATCTGCAGCTCATGGCGTGACATTGATTTGGATGTTTCAGAATCGTGTTTATTTATTCCTCAACTGAATCATTCCAGCCTACTGTTATCTTTGACGTTGCTGAATATTAAACGCATGACTGATGCCTGTAGGGTTTAGAATATGCATGTGGTTGTTTGGCTTTTCATTTTCACTTCGAACATAACTCAAAATTAGCATGCACTTTGCTTTGTTAGACAATAGTTACCTTACCTTCTTAGAACAGTTAGATTACAGTTAGATCAAAGGGAGCTCCTGGTACCAGTTAGTAGCATAATACTCTGTTTTCCTGTAGACAGAATTAGATTTGTTTTTGATGCTCAGAATGAATGCATTTTCGAAAATACTCTTTGTGTCATGGTTGGAATAGAAGTAATGATGGTAGATGATTGGGCATAGAGATAAAATAATCGTGTGGCACCATACTTTTGGATAAGAATAGCAGCACCAGCATTTGAGCACAAGACTGTCTGTTTTTTTCTGTTTATGACTTAATAGGAAATGCTCAGTTTCGAGTTAGTCATTAGAATTCAAGTTCTCAGAATAGGTGTGTGCTTTCTTCTTAGGATAGCATTCAGATAGAGACTAGACACTTGCCTGCACATACTATGTATCAACTCGAAGTTTACCAACCCTGGTTTGACAATTTAGTGTTTCAGGTCACTTAAAAGCTTCAATTTAGCAGCCTGACAGATCATTGGGCTCTGGTAACTATTCTTGAGAAATCCTCAAGTTAAGCTGTTTTGAAATAATGCCTTCCCAATTGGATTTTTTTCCCTACTTCGCTACATGATAGGCTAATGGTAGCCAAGATTTTGAGAAATGAGAGTAGTCCCTTTCCCCATACATCCTACACAACATGATTATGGAATACATATATGGATCCCTCAAACCGCTGATGGCATACATTATGATGGACTGATTGACAAATTTATTGTATTCTTTCGACCAAATACTTAGTATTATGTTGGTGTCATACTGCTCATAAAATGAAATCATAAAATCTTTGGTGAGGGAATCATTAGGCTATGGGAATTTATAATAGGTGTTGATATCCCAATGAATAAAAGATCCTATGAATTCCCCCTTGTCATTTAAAATTGTATAATTTTTTGTTCTTGTTTGGATAATAACCGACTCCATAAGTTCTACAAAAGGAATTACAGGTTCCATGGAGGCTACAAAATGTAACAAGGACTTCTTAATGGAAGGAAAAAAACATCATCTACTTCCCTAAGCTCCGGGTTTCTATGTGGGATTAATTTGGGGTAATATTCATTATTAAATTTTGTAATCTGATCATTTCAGGAAGTCATTGGCACCTATGTAGCATCCTTTCCTGTTGTGCATGGTTCTATGTCCTAAAACATGGGCACAAGGTTCTGATGCACAAGCATATTCCTCCTCAAGAAATCTGCATCAAACCAAAAATATTTCAAGTTTAAGATAATAATGAATTAGTGTCAAATTCCTATTGTTGTAACATATTTATGTTGTTGCAAGAAATGTTGTAACAATTTCTACAACATTGTGCTGAAACTATTGCTACAACACGGTTGTTGCAACACCAGTTGAAACACAATGCTACAACACAATTACTCCAACATGTGAAGGTGTATTTTAAAGATACAGATTATTAATTTTAAACTCAATGTGTAAGGTAAATATCTCATGAAAAGTGGAAATCCGATTTGGAATGGGAAAATGAATTTTGTAAGTTGCCACAATTGTTAAATCTCATTAACTTACGAATTAGAAAATAGTTTTGGAAAAGGGGACCATGTAGCTACCCAAGAAAAGAAAATCAAGAAACAATTGGGGAATTTGAATAGGATAAATGGTTCAACTTCCCAAGAAACAAAAAAAAGATAAAAGGAAGAAAAGAAAAAAAGAGGGGGTTCAGTTCAGTTCAGTTTGATGGTTGAGGAAAAGAGAGCATCATTTTAACTGCAAATTGCACAAGAAGAACAAAAAAAATAGAAGAACAAAAAAAGGGAAAGAGACAACTGAAGAATAGAGACAGAATAATGTTGGGAATTCATAGAGAACAAGAAAATGAATGCACCATCAGAGATAGAGAAAAGAATCGATCCAGATTTCTTTGGGATGTAGTACGACTATAATAAATTTCTATTTTGATTAATGGATTTTTTTTGTTCTATCCACCAATTTTATTTTTATTTTCTTTTCCTGTAGTAGTAAATCCCTTTTGGTATTTATTAATGGTTAATTTCAGTTAAAAATTAGTACCTTGTTGTTGTGCACTCTATGGGAAGACACTTGATTTTTGTAGGGATTCATTGTAGAAATTAAGTTGATTGCAATGAGTGGTATTAGAGCAGGTTCAATTCCTAAGTTGTGAGATAATAGTTCCCATAGGTAAGGCCTATGAATGTTAGTCAGAGTGAGAACTGAAATATAAACTACAAGGATGCCACTATGAAGAGTAGGAGCAACATGAGGAGGTAAAAGGAATATAGAACTCAAGGAATTACGAAGGAGGATTGAAGAACTAGAAACCATAAGGTATGGAGATGCTAAAACAGGTTCAGAGTTTGAATATGAGCCTGAAGAAGAGAAAAATTCTAAGGAAGTAGACCCAAATGTGTGTTTAATATCTTTTTTGAAAGATAGAGGCAGTGCAAGGGTAGGAGTTTAATGGTATGATGGTAGTTTGAAAGTCGAGACTCTCATTGATTGGATAAGAGAGATTGAAAGATATTTTGAGTATGGAATATTAAAGATCCCAATAGGGTTCGATTCACCATGACTAAGCTAAAGGGTCATTTTTTACTTTGGCGGGATGTGCTGCAAAAAGACATAGTGGATAACCAATAGGGAAAGATTAGAACCTAGAAGAAGATGGTGAGAAAAATCAAGGAGAAGTTCCTACATGTCGATTACCAATAGAATTTGTGCAAGTAGGTGAAAAATTTAATGAAGAAAGAGACACATGTTCATGAATATACAAAGTATTTCTTCAAACTATCCCTTGGGTCAGGGATAAAGGAACTAGAGTATCAAAGAGTGGAAAGATATGTGAATGGGTTGAAGTATTAGATTCATGATGAGATGAGTACGCATTACTTTCTTAATGTAGATGAATCCTATCAAGTTTATTTGAAGGTGGAAGAAGATATTGATAGAATATTGCAATAGAAGTTATGGCGAAAAGGAACTAAAGGCAGGGGTAGAGAAAGTGTTGATAAATATATTGAAAAGGAGAATGAAGAAACCAACAATCAGAATCCAAGAGGAGGAATAAGCGTTCGCAGAGGAAGAGGTTTTGGTCGAGGTAAGTATTTGATTGCATGATATAGATGTGGAGTAGAGGGTCACAAAGAATCAGAATGTCTGGAGTGGTAGAATGCAGTGATAAGAAATGAGTCTAGGACACAATTTACCTAAGAATATGAGACAACAATTATTGGTGGGAATGTGGAAGTACTTCAATAAGAGCAAGGAGAAAACCTGATGTTTATAAGAGTATTAATCAAGCCCAATACATGTTGGAGAATAATCCTAACTTGCATTAGTTTATACCTACATTAGACTCTTATATATTGGCTAATACATTCATTTACACTCTATTTCACATAATTTAGCCACATAGAGAAGAAGGGCACCTCATCCCGAGATTTTAGGGAAAGCTGCTAATTTTAGAACAAGACTCAACTCTCGGCTCTTGATTTTCTTGATTTTTATTGATTTTTATTGATTTATCCTTGATTTATTCCAACTCCCCCATGAAAAAATCATCTATTATTGGGGAATGTGCACCTCCTCTTTGAGTAAGAGATTTATTCCTTAATTAATGATTTTTGCCATTACTATTATTAGTAACTACTATTTCGGGTCAGTGAAGTGAGTTGGAACTGCTTCTCTTGTCAGTTAAGTGAGATTAAGTGAGATAATGTGCATCAGTTGACTCTTGTGGACATTAATGAGTGTGTGAAATGTATATTTAGTGGTCTAGGTTGAACTATGTGGTCTCCCTTAGCTTATGACACCTATTTTAGCTATTTCTAGCTTTTTTTGACTAGAATTTCTATGTTGGAAATTCTATATATTCACCTCCTTTCTTCTTTTTTGAGGATGGTTTCTCATGTATATTCATTTTTTATTAATATAATTCTCTTATTTATGGAGAAAAAACTTTCTCTCATCTCTTGAATATCATCAAATTGTTTGTGTTCAATTTAACTAGAATTCTAGATCTATCAGGGTTTCTGTAGGAATTCTACATGGTATCAGAGCTAGATTAAATCTAGTGGATTGTACACGGTTTTATTTGAAGGTATAGATCATCAGGAGGTGCAAAAAGTAGCAATGGATAATCTCTCTCATCCCACAAAACTCATTCTAAATCCTTTCAATTACTTCGAATGGAAGACAAAGATCTCTCTCCTCCTCCGAAGCAAAGGGCTTTACCGGGTAACAATGGGAACGAAGAAAGAACCAACTGCTGCAGTGGAGAAGAAAGATAAAGTATTTAACTAAATTATATGAATCAATTGGTATGATATTCCTATCAATTTCTAGAGATATCATCTTTCATGTCAGTGGAGCCACTACTCCTGATGTGGTCTGGACCACATTGGAAGGACTATTCGGCAAGCAGGATGCAATGAGCGTGCCTCAACTGGAGAATGAACTCATATCCCTAAGTCCAATCCATTTCAGAAACCTGCAATAATTATTCACCAATTTCAAACCCCTCCTCATTAAACTTAATGCATGTGGAGTCACGAAAGGGAAAGAACAACTCATCCTTTCAATTCTCTCGAAACTAGGCCCTGAATATTCCATATTTGTGTCGTCTTTTCAAGCATCTAAATTGACTCAGGAAAAGTGGAAAATGCCTCCATTAAATGATTTCATTGCATCATTGACTCAATATAAAGCTAAGTTATTCAAAATGGGTTCCATCAAGCATTCCAAGAACCAAGCACTTGCGGCTACTAATGCTCCAAAGAGCAGTGGAAAAGACAAGAAAAAAAGGAACGGGTAAATTTCCTGAATCGAAGAAGGAGAGATTCGCACAATCTTTAGAGAAATATTATGAGCCTAAGGGTAAGAAGAAGAACAAGGAAATAAAAATTTGCAGCTACTTTTCCAAGGGTTTTCATCCCAAATAAAATTGCATGAGGAATACTATCGATGAGATGGCTAAGCAATTGCAGCAGCACAATCTCACGGTGCCCGAAAATGCAAAGAAGAAGGATGATAACAGAATGGGAGGGAGAGCATGAGATGGTCATGCTTTAATGGATGTAACATCCACTCCATCAGCTTGGATCCTTGATTCAGGTGCATTGAACCATATGTCTTCATCAAAAGATGAATTTTCCTCCATTGAAGAAAGCACCAGATCCCCAATTTACTTGGGAGATGCCACACCCGCAAAGGTGTGCGGAGAAGGAATTGTTTATTTTGATGGGGGATGCTTCATAAATGTGCTTCATGTTCCCTTTCTGTCTGAAAATCTTCTCTTGATATATCAGATCACTCATTCTGGCTCTGGAAGGAAGGTGGAGTTCACTCCATACTCCGCAGTGATTACCGACATTTCCACAGGCTCACAACTTGCACATGGAATTGCAGATCACGGTTCTCATTTGTATTTCTTCTCCCACTTTGTTCCTAAATCTATTAGCACTGTATTTCTGTCACAATATAATGATATCAGTATGTTATGGCATGAAATATTTGGCCATCTAAACTATAAGTACTTGCATCAACTCAGCAAGGAAAACATGGTAGAAGGATTGCCAGCTATTAAATTCACAAGCGGTGTATGTCAAGGATGAATTCTTGGAAAGCATCCAGAGAAAAAGTTTGAAAAAGGGAAGGCACAGAGAGATTCTTCACCTCTTGGGATGATTCACAGTGAAATTACGGGCCCATTCCCATAGCCTTCAATCAGTAAGGCTCGATATGTACTCACCTTCATAGATGATTTCTCTCGCTTTACTTGGGTATTTTTTTTGAAATTAAAATCGGAAGTATTTGAATGCCTTATAGAATTTAAAGCACTTGCTAAGAATAAGTATGGGTGTAAGATTAAGATACTCCATACTGATAATGGGGGGGAGTATGTCAATAAATATGTGCAACAACTTTGTATTAATGCAGGTATACAACTACAACACATAGTGCCATATACACCACAACAGAATGGTGTTGCGGAGAGGAAAAACTGTTCCTTAAAAGAGATGGCCGATTGTATGCTCCAGTTGAAATAATTAGTTCCCAAGCTATGGGATGAAGCTATTAATTGTGAATCATACATTCAGAACCAAGTTCCTCACAAATCACTCAAAGGCACCACTCCTTTTGAATGTTGGATTGGTAAGAAACCGAAACTGTCTCACTTTCGTATTTTTGGTTCACGAGCATGGGCTCACATTCCGACAGATAAGAGGAAGGATTTGGAGCATCAAAGTGTTGAATTCATATTTTTTGGATATCTTGAAGGTGTCAAATGATATATATTTCTGGACTCTCACATTGAAAAGTTCATTCTAGCTCGAAGTGTGAAGTTTGAAGAAGAATCGTTGCATGATTTTTCAGAAGACCCTACCGAGGAACCGCTTGTTATCACTGATGAGGAGGAGTCAGAAACTTCTTTGAGCACTTTAAAACATCAATAAAAGAATCCCTTTAGGTATAATATAGAGGATGAGGAGCAGTTCATGGCTTCTCCAACTCATTTTCCAACTTAGGTAGAGAAAACCCTGCAAGATGCGGGTGAACTAGTTGGTGATCTTGCGGATACAAGAAGGACTAGATCACAGTTTTTTGGGGCTCCTCAAGCCCTGGATGCCACAGAAACTTTGATTCCCATAAATTTCTATATCTCACTTGGTTCAGATCCAAATTCATACTCTGAGGCTACTATTGCTGGAAACCCACATTGGGAGGCTGCCATGGATGAAGAGTACTCTGCTCTTATGGACAACAACACATGGGACTTGGTTCCACTTCCGAAAGGAAGAAAGCTTGTTCGATGCCAATGGATATATCGAACAAATATTGCTTCAGATGATGATATAAGAAAGTACAAATATTGATTTGTCACAAAATAATACTCATAGGTACATGGCATAGACTACACAGAGACATTTGCACCTGTTACAAAAATGGACTCCATTCGACTAGTTTTGGCCATTGCTGCTTCTGACAGATGGGAAGTTCACAACATGGATGTGAAGAGTGAATTTATTTATGGAGATATCAAGGAGGAGATCTATATGGATCAGCCACAGGGATACATTCATAACTCTTCCCTTGTTTGCATATTAAAGAAATCTTTGTATGGCCTAAAACAGGCTCCCAGAGCCTGGTATGCAAAGATGGATTCTTTCCTGCTTTCCATTGGATTCATTCGATGAAAATCTGATATGAATGTTTATATTATGCAACATTATGATTTCCTTTTGCTAATAGTACTTTATGTACATGAATTACTGATGACAAGGAACCTTACTTCAGCTATTGATTCAGCAAAATCAACATTGCACGATCGATTTTCCATGACATATTTGGGAATGTTGCACTACTTTCTTGGTCTTGAAGTTTCTCAGTCTACTTCAGGGATCAAGATGGCATAGTATAAGTATGCATCAGATCTACTTGTCCACTTTCATATGACAGAATGCAAGTGAACAACATCTCCCTTTCTTTCGGGGGTCAAATTTGAGGATGTGGGTACTACACCTTTGGTAGACAGTACACTGTATCGACAGTTGGTTGGGAGTTTGTTGTATATTACTCACACGTGACCTAATATATTTTTTGTTGTAGGAGTTTGTTCCAGATATATGCAGGAGCCTCATGAGATTCACTGGAAATCTACAAAGAGAATCCTTAGATATGTGAAAGGTACTCCCAGTTTTGGTATCTTTTATGCTGCAGATTGCCCACTTTCATTGATTGGGTACACAGATTCTGATTGGGTTGGCGATGGTACAGACCACAAGTCCACCTCTGGTTATGTTTTCAACTTTGGCTCAGGGCCATTCTGTTGGTTTAGAAAGAAGCAATCCATGATTTATTTATCTATAGTAGAGGCAAAGTATAAAGGTGCAGTGAATGCAGCTACATAGGCTGTTTGGTTCCAGGGGCTTCTCTCTTAGTTTGGTATTCAGTATTCACTTCCGACTGTCAAATTTTGTGACAATCAGGGGTCCATTCAGATATTGATTGATCCGGTTCAGAGGAAGAGGACCAAGCACATTGAGATTCACATGCATTACATCTGCGAGCTGATCAGTGATAGAGTCATTTCACTGCAGTATTGCCCCACAGAGAAACAAGTTGCATACATCTTCACCAAGTCCTTCACTGAAAATAAATTTTCAGAACTGAGAGCTATGCTTGGAGTGGTGGAGACAACTAAGTAGGTCACTTTTGGCCACTCAACATTATTTTTTTCCTCTTTTTTTTTGTGGGGGGGGTTTCCCACGAGGTTTTCCCTCTTTCCTCTTTTCATGAGGAATTATTTTATGTAATGAGTACCTAAAATGGCCAAGTTGTCGGGACTCAAATTTTTTGTCATTATAGTTAGATTTAAGGGGGGGTGTTGGAGCATAATCCTAACTTACATTAGTTTATACCTAGATTATACTCCTAGATATTGGTTAATACATTCATTTACACTTTATTTCACCTAATTTGGCCACATAGAGAAGAAGGGCACCTCATCCCTAGATTTTAGGGAAAACTGCTAATTTTAGATCAAGACTCAACTCTCGGTTCTTGATTTTCTTGATTTATTCTTGATTTATACTTGATTTATTCCAACTCCCCCATGCAAAACTCATCTATTATTGTGGAATTCGCACCTCGTCTTTGAGTGAGAGATTTATTCCTTAATTAATGATTTTTGTCGTTACCATTATTAGTAACTACTATTATGGGTCAGTTAAGTGAGTTGGAACTGCTTCTCTTGTCAGTTAAGTGAGATTAAGTGGGCTAATTCACATCCCTTGACTATTGTGGACATTAATAAGTGTGTGACATGTATCTTTAGTGGTCTAGGTCGAACTATGTGGTCGCTTATGACACCTATTTTAGCTATTTCTAGCTTTTTTTGACTATAATTTTTATGTTGGAAATTATATATATTCACCTCCTCTCTTCTTTTTTTAGGATGGTTGCTCATGTATATTCATTTTTTATTAATATAATTCTCTTATTTATGGAGAAAAAACTTTCTCTCATCTCTTGAATATCAACAAATTGTTTGTGTTCAATTTAACTAGAATTCTAGATCTATCGGGGTTTCTGCAAGAATTCTACAATACAAAGGTATAAGAAGAACCTGAACATAGAAAGAGAGTGTACAAAAATAAATCAAAAATTTAGGATAAGTTTTTTCATCTTTTCATAGATGGAAGAAGTATAGAAAATTTACCATCCATAGAAGTAAAGGAGAAATTTAAGTTGAAAATCATTCCACATCCAAATCCATACAAGTTCTTAGGGTTGAAAAGAGGACACCATGTGACTATGAATAAGCATTTATTGTTGATTTTTAAGAATGGGAAGTTTAGTTAGTAGGTATTATGTGACATAGTAGAGGTAAACTCATGTCACGTACTACTCGAAAGACTATGGTTGTTTGACAAAAAAAATTTCCATGATGGGAGGAAGAATACTTATGAATTTTTAAAGGATGGAAGGTGCTATAAGTTGGAGCCAATGTTGGAGACTCAGTTGGGTGGTAATGATAGTAAGTAAAGGGAAAACATAAATATTTATAGTAGTTTTGACACTATGTTGTGTTCAACTAAGGAATTATTGAGAGAACATAAGAGGAATCATTTATGTTTGGCCTAAGTACCAAGAGAAGTTTTGGATAATGAAAAAATGATTCTTGTTGGATTACTGAGGGGGGGAGGGGGGGGATGAATCAATAATAGAGAAATTTAATCCATTTTAACCATAAAATGAAAGTGTTATATCAATGTAGAATTATCATCCAATAGTTTCAGAGTAAATAAACAATGAACAAATGAGCAATCATACACATACATAGTACACCAATGTTTTTACGTGGAAGCCCAAAGCAGGAGAAAACCACATAATTATTTTTCTTATATGTATTTAAGAATTACATTCATTTGAAGCACCAACTTCTTTTGTTTTCCAGCTGCAACTGGAAGGAGGCTCCAACCCCCTAGTTTCTCAGGCTACAACCCAAGGGAAGCTCCAATTCCCCAATTCTCTATCTACAACCAGAAGGAGGCTACAACCTCCTATGTTCTCCGGATACAACCACCTTTCCTTGCCCCATCCAACCACCCTAAAATATAAGTAGAATAATGGAACCAATGTCACACTATCACTGTGAGACATACTGTTGTAAACCTGTACCAATCAACCTGCACCAAACAACCTGTACCAACCTGTACCAAACAACCTGTAATCAACTTGTAAACAAGTGCATCAACCATGCACCAATATGTACCTCAACCTGTACCATCAATGATTCCATAAAAAATGCACCAAATATGTACCAATCATGCATCAAATACACATAAACTATGACTCATCAAGATGTGCCAACATCATCAAATATACACCTCATGTATGTGACAACTCATCAACTACTTGTCTCAACCATGTACCCAACATGTACCTCAACCATACACCAATATAACCATCAAAATTTATCTAAAAAATCATCATTCTATCCATAAACCAAATCTCATCAATTTCATCATCCAAATCTGATTTGTAACTTTGTAATATACCTGGTGTATATGATCACAAACTTGCAAACCTTTCTTAACTTTAACAACAAGATACTAGCATTTTCATCAAACTTTACTATAGTCTCACATGACTAATTTTGGATTAGTTAACAACCCTAAGTTGAAATAATCATAACTATGTACCTATAATGAATAAAGATCTAAAAATAGTACACAATGTTCTTTAGTGTCTTTTATCAAATTCCTCCAGGTTTGACTACTTGGAACCTCTCAGAAAATGAGTTATAGCAAAAATGGCATACCTTGTTGAATTATGGCTTATTCTAGAGAGTGAACTTGTAGAGTGTGCCCCACACAGAATATTTGTTATATGGATCTGAAAATGGTACAAAGAATACTACAGACTGACTCTAACCAATACATTTGGTCTTACTAAATTTTGATATGTTATGA
This sequence comes from Picea engelmannii, assembly GCA_009831015.1. NCBI lineage: Eukaryota > Viridiplantae > Streptophyta > Pinopsida > Pinales > Pinaceae > Picea > Picea engelmannii. Next base: position 212,846 of record ML782785.1, read on the forward strand.
AGAAGTTATGATGTTTTTACCCGAAACACTTGTTTTAGACTAGTTTCAGGACTAGCCACAAACCCTATTTTCCATGAAGTGTAACTCCAAAAATACAACGACCCACAAGATGAAATTTTTATCAATGCTACTTAGATATGTTTCCTCAATGGCCTCCATATTTTTTGGTATGAATCATTCTAAAAAAATTTATTGTGAAAAATGTTGAGATGACTTATAAATAACATTCCTTAGAAAGCATCATCAAAAGAATTTATCCTCCCTTGAATTTTGGCCTTCTTTACTTCACCTTCCCTCTGAAATTTGCCTTAGATATCCTTTGGTTACCTCAGTCACTTGTAGATATTCAATATTCTCAAGTGTGATTAAAATAAGAGACCCTTTCCTATTATTTATACTTTTATGTAGGTTCCCCAAGGGGTTACCTTCTAACCATGTTAAACCACTTTCCTTATTTTAGGACTAACCCACTTCTAACCACTTGTCCACTTAGTAATTTATCCATTAACTTTATTATTTAAACAATTTATTTTGTATCCACTTTGACTTATAGTGCACTCATCACTTCACTTTATTATTTAAATAATTTCTTCTTTGCAAACACTTTGACTGCTTTGACTTTTTGGGGCTTCTAGATGACTCTTGAGGGTTCTCCAACTTCACATGGCCATAACTCTCTAACCATGAGGAGTTATGTGAAGTTCCACATACCCATGGAAATGGAATGACATGTGATATCCATCTATAATACTCTTACCTTCAAATATATTAAAACTCATAGGATTATACATCAAACAAACTTGGGTCCATTACCCAAACCTTTGTGCTACCAAAATTTGCTACAAGACTTTCTTCAAGGGTTGACATGGATGAAAACCAACTGAAATAATCAATAATATCCGCCTTTGGCATTGATGGAAACACTCCAATGCAATACTGAAGTCATATCACTCATGCTTCCCCTGTGACCATCACTCCCTCTGGAACCATGCCTATGTTCTCTTTATCCAAGCATTTACCTTTGCATATGATAAATCTCTTCCCCTTTGTCATCAATGGAAAATGTATCTTTCCATCTAGGGTTGCTCCCCCTGACTGAACTCTTCCTGAAACTAATCTCCCAACCTGAACTATCCTTTTTATGGTGCTTCCTAGTGTAAATCTAAGACATATAAGATAAACATTCAAAAGCATTCATTTTGGAGTAGAAATTAATTCAAGTCTTTGGCGAAGATACTCAAAGGATTCCCGTGGAAGCAGTTTTGTAAAGATGTCTTCCACTTGTTCTTTTTTGACCACATATTCAACTTTGATGTTCTTCTCTACAACCTGTTCCCATAGAAAGTGATACTTGATTGGAATGTGCTTCGTCTTGGAGTGCATCACCAGGTTCTTTGAGATATTGATGGTGCTTGCATTATCACAATAGATTGGAATGGGATCATCATACTCAACATGTATATCTGTCAGAGTTTGTTTCATCCATAGAACCGATGTACAACATCTCGTTGTTGCAATATAATCTTCTTCGACTGTAGATAAAGATACTGATTATTATTTCTTGCTTAGCCAAGATACTAAACACTCACCCAAGTAGAATGTTTCTCCACTAGTGATTCGTCAGTCATCAATGCAACCTTCCCAATCTACATATGTGTAGGAAATAAGTGATAGATACTTTCCTTTTGGATACCATAATCCAAACTCTTATGTTCCTTTGAGATATCTGAAAATCCTCTTCACTGCTAAGACATGTGATTCCTTTGGTGCTGCTTGAAATCGTGCCACATGTCCAACTACTTGCATTACATATGGTCTAGACGTGGTCACATATAGTAAGCTACCAATCATTGACCTGTACTACCTCTAGTCTATAGACTTTGAATCACCGTATTTTCTCAACTTGCAACTGGTTTGCATAGGAGTGGTAACTAGTTTGCAATCTTCCCTTTCGAACCTCTTTAGCATTTCTCTGATATACTTAGTTTGAGAACTTAAAATTCCTTGGTTTCTTTGACGTATCTGAAGACATAGAAATAAGGATAGTTCTTCGAGTAATGACATTTCAAATTCATTATGCATATCCTTTGTAAATTTATGGCTTAACCTGTCATCAGTACTTCCAAAAATAATATCATCAACATAAACTTCAATTAATAAAATACCATCTTGAGTTACCTTGATGTAGAGATTGTTGTTTGCACTTCCTTTTTTGAACCCTACCTGTTGTAGATATTTATCCAGTCTAGAGTACCATGCTCTAGGAGCCTGTTTTAGACCATACAAAGCCTTTTTCAATTTACACACATAATTTGCATTCTCTGAAAACTGAAATCCTTCTGGTTGTTCAAGGTATACTTCTTCTTCAAGTTCCCCATTCAAAAAATCTGATTTCACATCCATCTGATACACTTTAATATTCTTGGAGCATGCATAAGCTAAGAGAAATCGGATTACTTCCATTCTAGAAAATGTGGAAAATGTCTCTTCAAATTCGATTCCTTTAACCTGTGTGTATCCTTTACATACCAATATAGATTTGTTCCTTGTAACATGTCCATATTCATTCAGTTTATTTCTGAAAACCCACTTTGTGCCAATCACATTCATATTCTTTGGTCTTGGAACCAATTCCCAAGTGTCATTCTTCTCTATTTGATCCAATTCGTCATCCATGGCCTTATTACAGAATTCATCCTTGCTGGCCTCTTCAAAACTGTTTGGTTCAACCGCAGATAAGAGTGGTAGGTGCATTTGTTCTAGTGAACAGATTCTTCTTCTAGTCTCAACTCTTGCATCTTTGTTTTCGATAATCTGATCTGAAGGATGATTCTTCTATACTCATTTTCTAAGCGTCTTTGGAGGCACCTTTTGAACTTCCTCTTCTACTTATGTTTGATCTTCCTCATCTTCCCCTTCTACTTGTTCTTCATCTTTTTCTTCTTCTTTGTAAAGTTGTTCCACTGACTCATTTTCTTCTTCTTTTAATTCTCATCCACCTATTTCATCAATTGTTACATTGATGCTTTCCACAACTTTGTTCAACCTCAGATTGTAACACTTGTATGCTTTCCTTATACTTGAGTAACCAAATAGTACTCCTTTGTCCACACGATATTCAAACTTTCCCATTCTACCATCTTCTCTTTTGATGTAGCATTTTCTTCCAAATACTCTGAAGTTCTTCACATTTGTTGGTCTTCCTTTCCATAGTTCGTAAGGAGTTTTGTCATTGTTGTTTCTGAGCATTACTGATCTATTTTGAATGTGAACTTTTGTATGCACTACATGTGTTCAAAAAATATCTGTAAATTTGGAATCCATTAGCATTGTTCGAGCCATTTCCTGTATTTTCCTTTTATTTATTTCAACAACTCCATAATGTTCCTTTTTATTTGAACCACTCTCTGAACAAATCTATGAATCCATTCTCTCATCCATTTTCATATATCTGTCCAAATATTCTAAGTGTTCTTACAAATCCATCTCTGTCCATACTATCCAAGACTCTACTTCGCAACTGTCCATAATGATGAACCATTTATTACTATACTATCATGAAGTCTTCACTACTACAACTATCAAACTGTACTTCTGCTAACCGACTGCTCTGGATTTGTCTACTCAAAATCTGCAAGTTGTTGAAAGGATGGTTCTTTGGTCTATCACAACTATCACATAGACTCCCCCTATCTAATATTCATGTTACTTGGGAGTCTCTAAGATGGATGAATCAGAACAATTTCTTCTCTAATGTGTATTCATCATCATCTTCATTGGTATATTCATCATCTCTCTGAGCTCTGACTTCTTTCCTTCTGTCTGTGGATTCATCTTTCACTAAAATTCCCGAAAGTACAATCTCTTGAACCTGTTCCTTATTTACCTTTCCTTATTTTCTTTCAATTATTTTCCAAACCTTTTTGTATCTGACATCTTTCTTTTTCTCTGTAGAATTTTCTTCATCTCGTTTTATTGCCAATTTTGCAATGTCTAGGACCTAGTCTTTGTTCACACGTTCTTTGTGTTTTCTTATCCATACTTTCTTATATATGATATCAGTGTTATCTTTCATGGAAGTATCGATCATGCTTCTACAATCACTAGCTATGTGTCCATATTTATGACATTTGTAACATTCAATGTTATGTGGGGCCACATAGGCATTTCTTTCTTGAACATTTATTTTATAATACCTGCAATCTCCAACTTTATGTCCAAAATTAGTACAATAAAAACAATGACCATAAAATAAATTTGCATACCTGGGAGTGAATAATCTTCTTTGTGGTGTAGTCCTTCTGAATTTTTGTCTTGATTGATCATGATCATGATTGAAGTTTCTCCATGGCTTGAACATGGATGGCCTTCTTGAAGATGTATCTTCAATAGTTTTATTAGATTCTGGTTGACCATGATTCATTCCTTTGAGTACTTCTGCATAACTCTTTCTATTTTCTTCATTCTTATTTTCAAGCAACCTAGAGTGATTCTCTTCATTCTCTATGATTGATGTGGATGTTTCTGTCTCTTCAACGTTCTTGTTGAGCTTGATGATTTTAGTTATCAATGTGACAACTTCTAATTCAAGCTTCTCAACCTCTTCTTCTTTCTTCATTATTTGAGACTTCATGACTTATTTTGTTCTTTTCGCTTCTTCAAGATGGATTTTTAATGTGGTTATTTCTTCTTCAAGTCCTTTCTCTTGTTGACCAAACTTTGTCTCAAACTAGTTTATATCATTAGTTCTTTCCTTGAGATGATCTGTCAATATCTTTTCTATCATTTCTGCTTCTTCCTTCTATGCTACTATGTTGGATTCCAAATACTTCTTTTGATCTTTAAGATTTTCTTCGAACTTTCTGGCTTATTCTAGATGAGTTCTTAAGTTCTTGATGACTTGTTGAGATTCTTAAAAAATGTGAGCACTTTCCTTTTGTTTCATCAATTATTTTTTGAGTGACTTGTTTTCTTCTCTTTGTTTTCTTAGTTCATCTAAAGCACTGATCAATTCTTCTTCACAATTGTCTTCATTTTCAATTAGTTTTTTTGTCTCATTTCCTTCATGGTATTCTATTTCAAGATGTCTTTGTTTTTCACAATTAAATAAAAACAACATACCTCTGTTGATTATGTACTCTTCATCTTATGAATCTGTTTGACATGGTGAACATATTTCTTCTTGAGATGTACCTGCATCTTCTTTGTCATTTTCTGAATCTGTGACGGGTGAAGAATATATATCAAGTAACTTATCCCAAAGTTCTTTGGTTGATGAACATTTACCAAAACTTTCTCTTACCGGATTAGGTAATCCTTCCCAGATGAAATCCATTGCTATTTTGTTATGCTTCTTTAGTTCCTTCTTAGTTGCAGTCTTTTCCCTTTCTAAACTATCATATCCTGTAATGACTAATAGGAAAATATAATACCCTTGTTCCTGCAAAAATAATCTCATCCTTCCACTCCATAGCTCATACTTTAAACCATACCTACCATTAAATAGTTGTATTCCATTCTCAGAATAATCCATGATATCTTTCAAGTGGTTAAATTGTTCCTTGAAGAAACCGACTTTGATTCCAATTGTTGGATTACTGAGAGGGGGGTGAATTAGTAATAGAGAAATTTAATCATTTTTAACCATAAAATGGAAGGGTTATATCAATGTATCATTATCATCCAATAGTTTCATAGTAAATAAACAATGAACAAATGATCAATCATACACATACATAGTACACTAGTGTTTTTATGTGGAAACCCAAAGAAGGAGAAAACCACAGAATGATTTTTCTTACACGTATTTAAGAATTACATTCATTGGAAGCACCAACTTCTTTTATTTTCCAGTTGTAATTGAAAGGAGGATCCAACCCCCTAGTTTCTCAGGATACAACCTAAGGGAAGCTCCAACTTCCCAATTCTCTAGCTACAACCAGAAGGAGGCTAAAACCCCCTATGTTCTCCAGCTACAACCAGAAGGTGGCTACAACCACCTTTCCTTTCTAGATCTAGATGGCCTGAAATATAATTAGAATGATGAAACCATTGTCACACTATCATTGTGAGATATACTACTATAAACCTGTACCAATCAACTTGCACCAAAAAACCTATACCAACCTGTACCAAACATCTTGTAATCAACCTGTAACATAAACAAGTGCATCAACCATGCAACAATCTATACCTCAACCTGTACCATCAACAAGTGCATCAACCATGCACCAAATATATACGAATCATGCATCAAATACACCTAAACTATGACTCATGAAGATGTACCAACATCATCAACTATACACCTCATGTATGTGCCAACTCATCAACTACTTGTGTCAACCATGTACCCAACATGTACCTCAACCATACACCGATATAACCATCAAAATTTATCTAAAAATTCATCACTCTAGCGATAAACCCATTACCGTAAAACATTACATCAAACCATGTGCCACAACCTCATTGTTATAAAACCTCTATCTGTAACATACCTCAACCAAAATCCCTCATCAATTTCATCATCCAAATATGATTTGTAACTCTATAATATACCTTGTGTATATGATCACATGTGTTCAAACCTTTCTTAATTTTAACAACAAGAGACTAGCATTTTCATCAAACTTTACTTTAGTCTCACGTGACTAATTTTGGATTAGTCAACAACCCTAACTTAAAATAATAATAACTATGTACCTATAATGAATAAAGATATGCAAATAGTACATAATTTTCTTCAGTTTATTTTATGCAATTCCTTCAGGTTTCACTACTTGGAACCTCTCAGAAAAGGAGTTATAGCAAAAATGGCATACCTTGTTGAATTCTGGCTTATTCTAGAGAGTGAACTTGTAGAGCGTGCCCCGCACAGAATGTTTGTTGTATGGATATGAAAATGGTACAAAGAATACTACAAACTGTACTATAACCAATACATTTGGTCTTACTAAGTTTGTATCTGTTATGAAGAATTTATGACATTTTTACCCGAAACACTTGTTTTAGACTAGTTTCAAGACTAGCCACAAACCCTATTGTCCACTGAGTGTAACTCCAAAAATACAACAACCTACAAGATAAAATTTGTATCACGGCTACTTGGATATGTTTCCTCAATGACCTCTATATTTCATGGTCTGAATCATTTTAGAGAAACAATTATTGTGAAAATGATGAGATGACCTGTAAACAACATACCTTATAAAGCATCATCAAAATTATTTATCCTCCCTTGAATTTTGGCCTTCTTTACTTCACCTTCCCTCTGAAATTCTCCTTAGATATCCTTTGGTTACCTGAGTCACTTTTATATATTCAATATTCTCAAGTGTTATTAAAATGAGAGACCCTTGAATCTTATTTATACTTTTATGTAGCTTCCTCAAGGGGTTACCTTCTAACCATCTTAAACCACTTTCCTTATTTTAGGACTAACCCACTTCTAACCACTTGTCCACTTAATTTCTCCATTAACTTTATTATTTAAATAATTTATTTTGTATCCACTTTGACTTATAGTACACTCATCACTTCACTTTATTATTTAAATAATTACTTCTTTGCAAACAATTTGACTACTTTCACCTTTTGGGGCTTCTAGATGACTCATGTGGGTTCTCCAACTTCACATGGCCATAACTCTCTAACCGTGAGGATTTATGTGACATTTCGCATACCACCGGAAATGGCATGACATGTACTATCCATATATAATAGTATTACCTTAAAATATATTAAAACTCTTACCATTATACATAAAACAAACTTGGGTCCATTACCGAAACCTTTGTGCTACCAGAATTCTCTACCAGACTTTCTTCAAGGGTTGTAATCAATGAAAACCAACACAAATAATCAATAATTCTCATTCCACCGAAAATTCAACCTTTTATGAATGAGTTTAAGGATATTGTTGGAGATTATCTACGAGTAGGTTTACCTCCTTTGAGAATTATATCACATCATATTGATTTGATACCAGGATCAAGTCTACCAAATAAAGCTCCTTATCAGATGACTTCAGCAGAGAATGAGGAACTAAATAAGTAGGTGCAAGAGATGCTTGATAAAGGATTGATCAGACAGTGTTTGATCATGTGTGTTGTACCTACAGTTTTGACACCCAATAAAGGAGGTGAATGGAGAATGTTTATTGATTCATTAGCTATTAACAAGATTACTATCAAGTACAAATTTCCTTTACCAAGAATGGATGACCTCATGGATTGTTTGAGTGTGGAAAAGTACTTTTCAAAGATTTATTTGAAGAGTGGTTACCATTAGATTCAAATAAAGAAAGGTGATGGATGGAAGACAACATTCAAGACAAAGGATAGGTTGTTTGAGTGGTTATTTATGTCATTTGGACTAGCCAATGTGCCGAACACATTCATGAGAGTTATGAATGAAGTTTCGAAACCATTTTTGGGTAAGTTTGTTGTTGTGTACTTATATGACATTTTTATTTTTAGCAAGACCAAAGAATAACACCTAGAGCATGTGAGAAGAGTGTTGCAATGGTTGAGACAAGAAAAAGTACTATTCAATTTGAATAAATGTAGATTTCTGAAGGAAAAGTTAGTATACTTAGGATTTGTGTTTTCCGAGGAAGGTTTGAAGATGGATTATGAAAAAGGATAAGTATATTTTGGAGTGGTCAACATCTAAGTGTACATTTGATGTGAGATGTTTCCTTGGTTTTGCAAGCTTCTATAGAAAGTTTAATAGAATTTTCAATGAGATTTTTGTACCACTCATTGAATGCATGAAGAAGGGGAATTTTAAGTGGACAGTAGAAACCATGAAGTCATTTGAATATTTGAAGAGAAAGGTAACTGGAAAACAAGTTTTAGCACTTCAAAAATTCAATAAAGTGTTTCAAGTCAACTATGATGCAACTGGTTCAACGATTGGAGCAGTTTTGAGCCAAGAAGGAAGACCAATTGCATTCTTTGGTGATAAATTGAATGACACTAAGAAGAAGTAATATGTTTATGATCAACAGTTTTATTATATTGTACAAGCCTTGAAGAAATTGTGACATTACTTTTTTCTACAAGAGTTTAACTTATTTATAGATCATAAGGCATTGCAGTACATCAATAGTCAAGGTAAGTTAAATCAAAACAATTCCAAATGGCATAATTTTTGCAAAGTTATTTGTTTTTTTTTAAACTTGGGTCTTAAAGTCAAATAGAGATGCATATGCATTGATCCAAAGTATAATGTTGCTGAATAATTTTTCAGATGAAGTTTTAACTTGGAATGTATAAAATAATTATATGCGGAAGATGCATATTTTACAGAGGCTTGGAAAGAATGCAAAGAGCCTTGGAACATTGATAGAACACCATATTTGGATTTTCATCTTCAATAAGGTTTCTTGTTCAATAAGCAAGGTTTGTGCATTCCACAGAGCTCATTGTGGTTGAATCTTATTAGAGAGTTGCATAGCGGAGGTTTTGGTGGACATTTTAGTGTTTATAAGACCGTGACATTGGTGAGGGAAAGATACTTTTGGACTAGCATCAGCAAGTATGTTAATAAATTTTTTGAGTTCTATACAATTTGTCAACTTGCCAAAGGGAAGAGTCAAAACGTAGGATTGTATACACCACTATAGATACCCGAGAGGCCATGAGAAGACATAAGTATGGAATTTATTTTGGGACTACCTAGGATGAAAAATGGCCATGACTCTATGATGGTTGTAGCGGATAGATTTTCAAAGATGGCAGATTTCATACCATGAACTAAAACCATTGATGGTACTAAAGTTTTTGTTTTATTTTCATAGATATTGTGAGATTACATGGGCTGCCAAGAAGTATCATTTCTCACAGAGATACAATATTTCTTTAGCATTTTTGGAGGATACTTTGGAAAAATATGGGTTACAAATTACTATATAGTTCTACATATCATCCTCAAAGGGATGGAAAGACCAAGGTAGTGAACCAAAGTCTTGGAAGTTTGTTAAGGAGTTTGAGTGGGGAGAATATAGGATAATGGGATTTGATCTTGGAGCAGGATGAATTTAATTATAATGATTATGTTAATGGATCTATAGGAAAGATTCCATTTTATATTGTTTATGGCAATTCACTGAAACGATTTGTTTATTTGTCTTATTTTCCTAATTTGGAGGAAAAAAAGAGTGTTGTTGCAAGCGAATTTGCAGAGAGCAAGCATGAAATGCATGAGCAAGTTAAGAAAAATCTACAATAAAGCAATGAAAAGTATAAAGAAGGTGCATGTATGTGAAGAATATGAACAAATTTTGAAGAAGGAGAGTTGGTAATGGTGCACTTGAAGAAGGAAATATTTCCCATAGGTACATATGGTAATATTAACTACAAGAAAATTGGGCTATGTAGAATTTTGAGAAAGATTTCTGATAATGCATACAAGTTAGAATTATAGGAAGATTTTGACATTTCTCTAATATTCAATGTGGCTGACTTGTATGAGTTTCATGAGGGAGATGAGAATGATGATGAAGATACCTTGATCGAATGGAAGAAAAAAAATCCTATTAAACCAACCAAAGAATTAGAACAAGTTTTGGTGAAGCGAATTCACAAGAAGACCTGAAATAAAGAATATTTTGAATATTTGTCCAAGTGGATAAATAGGGGTTCTGAAGATGCATCGTGGGTTTCTGAAACAGAGTTAGACAACCTACAAGGCTCTTCATCCTTTGCTAGATCTACAATATCATCCACATGACTCAGGGCTCATGTTTTTCTTACCAAGGATGTCTGATGCAGAAGCATATTTCACCCCAAGCAATCTACATCAACCCAACAATATTTCAATTTTAAGCTAATAAGGAATAAATGTCAAATTCCTATTGTTGTAACAAGTTTATGTTGTTGCAACACATACTGTAATAGTTGTTGCAACACTATGCTAAAAGGGTTTCCACAGCACCTACTGAAACATGTTGTTGCAACAAAATGATGCAACATGTGTGGGTGTATTTTAAAGCTATGGATTATGCATTTTAAACTCCATGTGTATGGTAAAGATCTCGTGATAAGTGGCAGGACTATTTAGTAAGAGAAAACAAATTGTTTAAGTCACAACAATCATTAAATCTCATTAACTTAACAATTAGAAAACAATTTTGGAAAAGTGGACCGTGTAACTAACCAAGAAAAGAAAAACAAGAAACGGTTGGGGAAGTTGAGTAGTCTAAACTGATCAAATTACCAAGAAACGAAAAAAATATAAAAGGAAGAAAATAAAAAAAGAGGTGGTTCAGTTCAATTCAACTCGGTGACTAGTGAAAAGAGACCAACATTTTAATTGTAGCTCCCATAGGAAAGAACACATAAAAGAGAAGAACAGAAAAATGGAAAAAGATAGCGGAAGAACATAGAGAGAATAAAATTGGGAATTCATAGAGAAATATAAAATAAATGCACTGTCAAATACATAGGAAAGAATCGATCTAGATTTCTCTAAGATGTAGTATGGCTGTAATAAATTTCTATTCTGATTAATGGATATATTTTCTACTCTGTCCACTAGTATTATTTCTGATTTTCTTTTCTTGTAGCATTAAATCCAATGTGGTATTTTTTAATGGTTAGTTTTTATTTAAAATAAGTACTATGTTGCTATGCAATCTATGGGAGGATGCCTAGTGTTTTGTAGGGATTGATTGAAAAAATTATGATGACTGCATTAGGTTCCAAATCTTCTTTGGTGGTAGACTAATGAGGGGTTTTGTTCTTTTAGATGGCGGAGCTTCCTCCACTCATGGAGGCATGGAACTAGAACCAACTTCAACATCCACAACTGGTATCCTTGGATTCTTGGGTATTCTATGTGTGGGAGATTTTATGGGAAGCATCATACCTTCAAGCGATAATCCATGGTAAGAAAACATTATAATAGTACTCCTAAAACTTGATACTTCATAACATAAACATACCTATCACCAAAAAATGCCGAAATTTAATGGAATAAAGTTTACCTGAAAACAACTTGCTTAATATGTGATTATTGATCAGCTAAACCTCTCAGGACTAGATTTAGAATAGGTGTTTCATGCTTCAATCGTTATAAATCAAGGAGAACAAAAAAATGTGCTCAATTGGAAAAAACTTAACTAAAAGAATAATGCAACAATTTTGGGGGAGAACGTGACTTAACAACTAAATATTAAAACCACGGGGATAAATATTTCAGAGTAATGGAATTAAATGCAATGGAGGTACCTCTCTCCGACCTTTAATTTTTGACTTGATGCATGGATGTGAACATCGATAGTTCTCCAAGTCGCTTAGCTCGACATGTTGTGTCTTATTTAGGTTCGGAAGGTCGTAGGACCCCTTGCATGTTTCAAAACAAACATCGATCTAGTTATCAACACATAGAACCATACATAGGTTACAACAATGGAGTGCATGCATTGGTGACATGGAAGATAAAATGTGGCATTAAAATGAAACCTATCGACAATGGATTGGGTCTAGTCTGTTGATGCATCATAGGGCCCACTTCAGTTGTGAAGCAAAGTGAAATATAGGATCAGTGATTCGATGACTTATATTGAGTCCTTCCTTTTTATTGGACGATCAATATAATTATATGCATGAGATTCCATCAGGCATCCAGTGTGGGTGAAAGTGACTTGGTTGATCGAAGTGATGAGTAACTCAAGATGTGTCAATGGTTCATTGGCAGATGGGTAAAGTGACATGTCAATAGTAACATCCAAGTGCAAGGAGAGAGTGAGCCACCAAGTTGTACAATCAACAATTCAGATGCAGTTGCTTGTTTGATCGGACAACCAAAAGTGTCTTTGGTATAACACCCATCAAGCATTGGGTGTAGGTGAGGGTGCACTAAATGAATGGGTTTTCCACTCTAGTAGATGGTTGATGAATCTATTGATGTTGGTTGATAAGCATGGATATCTCTTAAATGCAGCAAACACTACACAACCCCAATGATCAATGAGAACACAACTCGAGGAATAATGTGGGGCTAATGTAACTCAATATGGATGGTTACATGGAAATGTTATGTGGCCTATGACCTATATAGATGTTGAAAGTGAAACCTGATGTGGAGAATGTATGGAAGGTGATGTGGCGGTAGTACGAAAGACATGTGGCATCCTACGTGGAACCTAGAATAACTCACAAAAGACCCATTCCCTTGTTAAATGGTGGACAAATGATATTTATCAATGGATTAGCTTAGATGATGGGTGCATGTTAGAGGCTCAAAGAATCACACTTAGGCTTGTTTTCTAACCTTGTCTCATGGAATTTTGGCCTTCTCCTGATGGTTGCATTGAGCGACATGGGGAAATTGTAATTTTGTGTGTTTTACCACAATAAACTAGTCGATGCTCGATGGACGGATGAACTTCCACCACTAAATCATCATCAATTTGGGTCGATTGTGATAATTTAACAATCTTTTCAAACATTACATCCCCATCCATTCTAACACGTACATCGGCCCAATCCAAAATAGAGTAAATTTTTTGCAGGATTATATATTTCTCCTTCTGTTACTTGGTCGATCGGTTGTGAGAGTGATTATTTCTCTCTGTGGCTTAATTTATCTTTGAGTTACCTTTTTAGACAATGATCAAAAACAAATTCTATAAAATCAAAGGAATTCAATCAAGCAAAAAAATAAAAATTAAAGGGTTTTTGAGTGCTCAACAAATGTCGATTCACTATGCGAAACCATAATCTTTCATCCTCACCTTAGCCACAATGATATAACAATTTCAGAAGGAAACTTTGATCCGATATGAAAACCTGAAGACCATTTATAAATTTTTATGCATATAATACGAGGACACATCCAACCCTATCTGGTTATAGGGACTTGTCTGATTTCATGCCTCTTTACTATAGACCAATGATCCATGTCCTACCAAGAAAGACCTAGGAATAAAACCACCATTGATAGGAGAAAATGAAACTTTCAAAATTTAGGTACTTGATACCTTTTTCTAATGTTTCTCTACTACCAACACGTGTCCATAGCCCTGACAGAGTCACCCTGATATCATATACATTTCTTTGCTTCTAGTGAGTGTCGATAGCCCTAACGGAGATATCTACATACCCTCCGTGATATCATCATTATCTAAGTGAAATGTATATTCTTTTCCACCATTTTCTTTGTTATGCTAATTACTGCAATGAGTACCCATTACTAGATATATTTTAGGAAGGACATGTGCAAAACCAAGAATGAGTTGGGGAGGAGGATATATGTTTCTTTCGAAGAAAGGAAATAAATGCGTAGGCCTTTATTACAAAATTCTTACTAGGAGAGGAGAGATCCTTGGTAGCTCTGCTAGTAGACATGATTCATATTATCCTTCATTTCCATTATTCCTTTCAAAATTTCCAAACCACAAGATAAACAATATGTCCATTCGTTAATTGATATGCATATAAGTGTGTAAATAATTCTTGGGTTTAAATATCCCACTGAATGAATGACCCTTACTTTGGTTCATTATGATCAAGGTTGGGGATAAGAGTGATTATCTTTCTATGTTTCACCAGGAATTTTGACAATCAATGTTATTTTTACCACTTATCAGGAATTTTGTTTATTTGCAACAAAAGAAAAGAAAACTACCAAAGAAAACTAAAAACAAACCAAAATAAATCAAAACAAGCCAAAACAAACCAAAAAAAAACAAACAAATAAAATAAAAGAAATCTATGGTAGAAGTATTCTTACACCAAGCAACTAAGAAAATAATCTTTTCAAGATTTGGCCATTTACCAGGACAAAATCTATCCCACCAGTCAATTTTTGTAATTGGTACATGCCAACCCTAACTTTTTCAGGGACTGGATAAGGACCAAGTCAGAGGTTTTGTAATTTTTTTCCCCCTTTTTGTTGGCATTTGTGCGGTTGTAAGACCCTAGGTTCGAGTTATCTTGACCAACAAAACCTTTCAGACACTGGCCCCTTTAGCATCACTTGCATGCAAGTGAAGTCTCACCCAAGGGATCTATTGGGGCTGCAAGAACCAAGTTTTTGAAGTAGTGATGGAATGGGAGATGATCATCCTTGTCATTCTTACTTATCTGTTTTGCACACGTTATTATGTGTTTTCTCTTATTAGATTACTTATTGAATTCATTCATGTATTTCCATTATACTTCAGATTACAACATAAACCAACTACTTTAACATTCATAACTATTGTGCAATGATCATACAGAAGACAACGCTAGTCTAACCTGCATACAGAGAGTATCCATGATCAATCACATAAAAGACAAGTAAACATGGTAGTTAATGTGGTTCACCCAACTTTGGCCTACATCCAAAATGGATGGCCTCTTTATTATTCTTTATGTAATTGTCTTAGGCTTGCACATTGCACTTACAAAGATACATCATGCTATATTTTCATTCGTCTATCCTAGATGCTCTGCAATGCAAGCCTCTCTCTCTCTGTGTAACATCTCCTTTAAATTCAAACATAGAATATTTACCTATGAGCCTATTCTATCACTCTCCTTACTGACAGGAAATATCAATAGCTTGGAATAGAATCCATAGTACCACCCAAGAAGAACCCCTATTCTCCAAATACATTACATATTTATACATACATTCTAGGGATTAAAACCCTACATTTTTCATCCCAAAACCCAATTACAATTCATCATAACTCAATTTTACTTGTTGTTGAGGTTGCTTTACCCTATTTTTTGTCTACATGCTTCTTTTTCATTTTGACTGTTGTTCTTCCTACTTTTGCATGTCTTTCTTCTTTTAGCATACTGAACTTCTTTCCTTCCTTTTTTCCCACTCTCTTCTCTTTCTTTATAATTTTCTTTATTTCTCTTCTTTATTTCTGAAATTTATTCGTCTTCTATGTTTTTTTGTACTGTGCACTATACTCCTAAATGTGCCTCAACTGCGCACTTCTAAGCCTATGTTGTATTTCTTCTTCTTTTTTGCGCACATCTTCCATACTTAGGATTTTCATGAAAACTATTTCCATAATTCTTGTCCAACATGCCCCCAAAATTCACCTATGGCTCACCCTGAGCCACTTAGGCCTATTGCATGCTCCTCCATGGTTGGATAAACATTTTTAAGGTGTCCTTAGCTACCGCAACTTCCTTTATTATTGTTTCATTCGTTTCCACAATTTCTTCTACACCTTGTGCAATCGGGGATGTAATCTTTTCCTCTGTTTCATGTGCTGCTTTCTTCACCTTGACCTATGGAGTGGCTAGTTCTTCTATCATCCTCAATGATTATTCTTCCAGTGGCCCTAAGGGTTGATGAAGGATCTTCTGTTGGTCTTTCATATTTTGAACTTCCACATATGACTGCCTCTGTGCCAAAATGGTCATCATTTGTTCAGACGGTGGAAGGGTGTTTATGCTCTCTAAATATTTCTATGCCTTTTCCCATGCATCCCTTAATGTTTCTTCCACGACCTTCATTTCTAGATCCTCTACCAAGTCTGTCTAGATTTGTGCACTTCCCTCGTAGATTTTTGTGCATTTTTCCTCCAACTTCTTGATGTTTTCTATGGTTATCATCAACATTCTCTCTCCTCCTCCTCTTTCCTTTGATGGTGTTCACAATGTACTACACAGTTGTAGGTCTTCAATCTTCGTGCATAATCCTTTTATGACTTTGCCAATTTTCAAGACCCGCTCTTCCATAGTAGCCTCTACTACTATCGATACCTATGGAATTTCCTTACACAACCTTTGGATGACTACTTGTGTCATTTGCACCATTATCTCGGCTTCTTCCTTTTCTTTTAGAGTTTTCCTAGCCCTTTCCTTGGCCTCATTCTTTTCCTTCATTTCTCCTTTCACTTTTCCTTCAACTTCTCTCTTTTGTTGCAGTTGCATATTATTGCTGCAATTGAGTCCTTTTATCGATAAATTTGATCATTTCCTAGTTTGCTTCATCTGCACGGAGCCTAATATGTGTATAGGCATTTGTGACACCAATATGTTCATGTGGCTCAATGTCTTCATTTGTTCTTTTAGTTTGGGCATTGGGAACACAAATGCATCTATCTCAAATTGTAATGTTCAATGCCCAACTTTGAGCTCAGTGTTGGGTATGTGTTATATTATTTACATGACTAGTCCTAGTGTCTGCTATGTTGCACCAGGAACATGGGGGGGGGTTTGAGGGCAGCTCCCCAAGGAATTTTTTTTCCTCGAGAAACATGTCACATTATTGCCTCATTTTTCATGTCACCTCATTTTTTGTGTCAATTGTTGGGTAGTTTTTCAGAGCATGGTTTTTGCCAATAGTTTTCTATTTCCAGTTAAGGACTTAGGATTCTTGACTAATCCAGGTCATTGGGTTAGGTTTTTGGATGTCGCTGACTCCTATATGTATATTGTATTATAAACAATGTATCACTATGAATGAATATAGAATATGTTGATTTTCCTAGTTTGGATTTCCAAGGGAAAAATATTTGTGTAATGTGTGTATTTTCCATTTTATATTTTCTATTCTTCTATTGAAAATCTATTTGTAGTAAAATATTGTATAAGGTTAAAATCTATGTTGTTCCTGAGTTTGTACTTTAAGTCTCTAAAGTACACTGTCAAGCCATCCGAAAAGATAGAGAAGGCTAAGGATACAAAGGTAAGTTATATGAAAAGGGCTATTGCTGGTTCCTTAACTTTCTCTGCTTCCCAGTTTTACTGGATACTAATGTCTCTTTAAATTACTTCCCATGAACATTCTAACTCAACTCGGTTATTTGTTGTCTATAGGATCGTGTTGAATAAATTCAAAGCGATTCTTGTTTGATCTGATAGTCTAGGTTTGATATTAGGCTGTGTTTTAACTGGAGAAATCATGAGGGATGGAGATTGAAAGGATAGATTCTTGTGTTTTCTTTTAAGGGTTCGCTATTTCTATTTCAAAACATATAAGAAGAACTCCAAAACTTTGAATTAATAGAATGTCGAAACTAAAGGCTATCTCTAGTATCTGAGTTAAATTTTGAAAAGGGAATATGCATGAAATGAAAAGAAAACATAAAGTTGCCGAACAAGGTGAGGCATCAATTAAAGAGGAATCTCACTTTATGATAGAATAAGAAAATAGTTAGGAAAACTCTTAATGAAGTATATGATATTGAAATTTAAAACATTTACAGGTCGTGTATCTGTTGATAGCCAATACAGAGGAAAAGTTGTAAATGATTAAATTGCAAGAATAAATAATCACCACAGTAGAGGTTGTACTAAATTGTAGTTAATAATTAATTAAAGAGATATATGAAAAATATGAAACGACAGAGAAACATATAACTCAAACTTGACCAGATATGGAATCTTCCATCTGTATTTTTATTAATTCAAAAATATCTTCAAATTCTTCCTTACAATGCACCCAGAAAAAGCCCCGTTTCAGTCTCTTGAAATTATACTTATACTAGATCACCCATACATTTATGGTTGGTGATTTCCTAACTCCTAGGGGCAAATAGTTACAAAAATGCAATCCTCAATCGTTTACATGATTATCTTTTATTTTCCTACCATATCGATAATATAAGTTTTCAAAATGATACTTCATTGTTTTATTGAAGTATCTCCTTCTTTCAACCCAATACATTCAATACATTTTTCAAGAAAGTCTACAAAACTTTTGGGAGGCTCTAGAAAATCCTTTGCTTCGAATAGATAAACTTTTCTCTGAATTTTTGGAAGTCGGTCTTCGATCCCATTACCAACAAACTTAATTGATTGAAAGTTCAAGTTTGGCTTGACTAGCCACTGCTCTATTAGGGTAACATCCATTTCCTTTAATTGTGAAATTTCTATCTGAATTTCATTCAAACCCTCTTTGAGATTCAACTGGTGTCTTACAATGTTTATCTGTCATAATTGCCTAGTGCAATTGTCTCTTCCAATACCTAATGATTCCTTGTCCAACAAATCAAAGATTCTTTCACAATCGTCTTTGATTTCTTTTTCTATTTTTTAATTTTCTTCTATGTTGGTTTCCCATACCTTGAGCATGATATTGCCTCTAATCTGCTGTGATAGAAAGATTTGGAATTTTCGTTACTTCTTTGTTTTCTGAACATACAATTGCCTTTTGAAAAGTGGCCCTTGCTGCTTTAGCTTCTTTTTCTTTAAAAATAATATTATCAAGAGCATTGCTTACTTCCTGGAAATAATTATGAATAATCTCTACTTGGGAGATTACTCTCTGTTGCTCGGATTCTATCTTCGCATGTATTTCTAGTGACAGGTCCTAAAAAGAATTCAAATCTATAACTTGGCCTTTTATTGAATTCAATTTAGATTGTAGTTGTCTTACCAATTCTTCTTGTCGAATAACCTGTATTTAGCTAGTCTGCATCTTCTCATTCATATCATCTAGACTTGAATTAAGTGATTGAATTTCTTTCTTGTCAGCAGCTCTGGCCTGCTCTAGACCTTTATTTATTTCTTCTTTGATATTTTTCTCTATATCTTTTAGTTGGTTTTGCAATTGGACTATCCTGTGGTTACTTTGTTTCAATCTTGTTCTCATATTGCCAATGGTGAATAGATTTGTCATTTCCAGGGCTCCCATGGAGCCCACCACCTCTGTAGCAAAATATCCCTCTTCCAATTTTTTCGCATCCACCAACACCATGTTTTTCTTTACCATTCCACCTTCTCTCTTATACATCTCCTGCTTTAATACAACCTTCCTCTTTTTACTAAATAAGTAATCAGAGGGAAGCATTTTTTCTCTGGATATAGGGTCGAGGTCACTAGAATATATGACTCCTATCTGAGGGACCCAAAAAGTAGATTGTAAAGGGGTCAAGGAAGTGATGGGATTACCCAACTCTATGGATTTTGTTTCCCCTGCAGTCTTGGGGGTATCAACATGAATAGTAGATGATGAAGGGGGGGTATATTGACTGGACTCGGGAGGTGTCCTAGACCTTCTCTATGTTTCTTCTCCTAGATTCTCTATCTGTGGGACTTCTTTATTTTATGCAGATCCTTCTGCCCCCTGTGAATTTTCCTGGGTGTCTGCTTTATCCTGCGCTTTTTGTCCGAAGCCTGGGGGAATGTTTTCTTGTTCTGGAAGAGATGTTGTTGCTTCTCCCTGCGATACCTTGGGAAAACCACTTTGCTTGTGTCTCTGGAAGGTTAGGAGACTGGTTTGCAAATCAGATGATAACGTTTGTACCTTGTCTAACACCTCCTCATAGGTTTTGACCCCTTTGAAAATGTCATCGCGAGGGGATTCCTCATGTTCAAATTATTTCATGACATAGTGAGCCATGTGGATTCCCACTGTTTGATAAGGGTCATGTTTCCTATGTTCGAGATTCACCAACTTGACCTCCTCTAGAGATGGAACTTCAACCTTGGAATGACCCAGCTTGAGTAGCAAAAGCCTTCCAATATGTACAGGAAAGATTGGCCAAAAAATCTTTTGAGTTGTCTTTAGTTCTATCCCAATACCATCTGTTATTATCTAATGAGCTACCTCCCTACACACCAGTCTGTTAGGGAGGAATTTAGGAAGTGCATGAGGAGGGATAGAACATCTAAAAACCCTGATATAGGATAAATTATCCTCAATAAACCAATCGACAACTACCTTGAGATTTCTTATGATCGACTCTAAAACACGGGAGGGTGCATAGCCATACAACATCTGATGCACTGGTATCACCACAAAATGACAAATTTCATAAAACGAATCCTTAGCATTTTCTTCCCACAACTTAGAATGATATTCATGAATCAGTTCAATGCAGGTTGCGTTCCAACTCCAATTCATCAAAGGGAAAGGAGTTGTGAAACATATAGCGTCCATAATATATGTTGACATATAAAAGGCTACTGGTCGGCCATTGGATCTCATTTTTTGATTCTCCATAACCTCCTTAGCTAGGTTATCTGATATAATTTTGTTCCATTAGAAGCTATAGCCTTCGACTACTTCATGTAAAAGGGGCACCCATTCTGCAGGAAAATGGGTAGGACTTTTCTTCCCAAAAAGTCTACATAACATCATAGCCACATAGACCATGTACTCATTTAATGAGGATGTGGCATAAACGTTATGGGTATCAACCCTAAACTTTGTTGGGTGTCTCCACCAGTCTTTGATTATGCCGGCGTATGTTTGATCTGCCTCTATGCATTCTTTCCTTTGAAATTCACTTACAAACTCTTTATTATAAATGTAGTTAGAATTGGGAGACAATTTGTACATTACTTGTATATGCTCCAGTCTGAAAGAGTCGATGATCACCCCTTGGTTGTCCAAAATGCTTCTCGGCTGCACGTCTGTCCTCTCTAAAGCCCAACTGATCATATTGTTATATGTTGTGAGTCATGGGCGCGTGGCTACTTTGTGAAGTTCAGACTCTGCTATGTCCCAGAGTTTTTTTTCAGAATCATTGGGAAAATTCTTGATTTCGTAGTCCAAGGTTTCAAAAATTTGCCTCCATGATATGATGAAATCAATGGCATGTGGTGTAGTATCAGACACGACATCTCCTTCTGGGCTTGAGATTTTGGTTGCTTCTTCACTTTTCTTAGGTGCCTTTCTAAGTGCCATAATGTTCGTGTTTAGAACAAATTCCTGTCACAGAGAAAAATGCGTAAGTTTGTTGAATGCAATTCACTTCTGAGTTCAAACGATAAGAATGAAATTCAAAAAAACCAAACCTCTATTAACCTTTAACTCTTCTTACAAGGGACATACCGAGACAAGCGGTAAAACTTTAATGTTTTAATGAGGAATATACACCCAGAGATATGCAACTAAGTTAAAATATCTCTATTCGTCCATTACAGATATTACCGTATATCGACGATTTCAAACTGGAGTTTTGAAAGGACTGCTTTCAACAATTCCTGAAATGAGAAATGCGAAAATTAGTTTAGGCATCATTAATCTCATTTTAAATTAACTTAATTTAGTTTTAGACTTTGTTAAAGAATCATGATTTCACATTTCAGAGTTTCGGGGATCCAGTCTCCAAAAAATATATCATATGAAAACCCCGAATCGCGAAATTGCAATGGGATTAGCTTAGATGCTAATTAGTTGTATAAATGCTTTAATCAATCAAGGTTAGTAATTAATTTCTTCTTTTCGGAAAATCAGGGATCAAGAGTTCAAGGGATGATGCTTTGAAAACACTTTGATACAAGGAAACCCGAATTGTGAAAGATTAATGAATTTTTTATTGTGTTCAAGGGTTTATTTGATCACGATTAAAGGGTATTTTGTGAAACATGCATAGGGACATATAACACCCATTTTTTCTTTTTTCTTTTTATGTTTTATTACTTTAATTTAAATCCTTTTCAGGATTTTGGCACTAGGACTCTGGATTTGTTAGTTACGAGATCATGCTTGCTGAAAGGCCGAATCTCGAAACCCAAAAAATCGAAAGATTTTTCGACTCTTTTTTAGGACTAACGACGGCTCCATGACTAGGAAAAAAGAAAAGCTTCGGGTTTAAAGGGTAAAAAATTAAACTTTGTATCAACATTAGGCTCCATCTAGGGATCTCGTTTCCTTGTGGGATGAGAAGAACATGTAGACCAAGTGCCTTCATTGGGTAAATGGGGTGAATAGTTCAACTTTGTGAAACAAACCAAGAGAAAAATTAAAATAGGATTTTAGAATCGTTACATTTGATTTTGAAAATTATTCAAAAATAAAACATCTGATGTTCTTGAGTTAGGTTTTCAATAGATTTCCTTTTCTGAAACTGACCTCAGATTTGTGTAAGATAATCAAAAGAAAATTAACCATTCTACTAGGTTTCACCTTATTCCGTTTGCATCAAGATAAAGTAATTTCAATGTGTCAAATTAGGGGATCCCAGAAACCTATAATGTGAATCTAGCTGAAAGAAGAAAAGTTACCAGAGCATTTTGTAAATCATGTATAACAACCTTATCATATATAAATATATTGCTTCACCACCAACGAGCCTGTTCAGTACCCCAGTGAAGTTATCCGACTTCCCATATTGAATTTCCTTTCACCACTTCATATTTTTTTTAAGCATTTAAATTTTGATATGGGGGCAATCAATATAATGAATTTCCTTTCTTCATCTCTTTGGACTAGATGGGGGAAATCAATATTGAATTTCCTTTCACCATCTATCTGTATATATTTTATTTTAATATGAAGTGGGGGAAATCAATCAGTATGTAATATACTTGGGAAGATATCTGCTTGAATTTTTTAAGAACAGAGGCCTATTGACTCACTTAAATAACTCTGGACTAATCTTCTCTCTTGCCTTCAAATGTCATTGACTTCGGGGAAATTCTTGAGG
Source organism: Picea engelmannii (assembly GCA_009831015.1). Taxonomy (NCBI): domain Eukaryota; kingdom Viridiplantae; phylum Streptophyta; class Pinopsida; order Pinales; family Pinaceae; genus Picea; species Picea engelmannii. Next base: position 236,190 of record ML782785.1, read on the forward strand.
GAAACTTCTTGACATCCTTTTAAGGAATTTCCTTGAGCAAAACCAATCAATTTATTCTTGTTAGGAAGGCTAATAAGGTTAGGATTAACCTAGACATACTTCTGGTTCAGCTAAAGTTAGAGAACTATAAACTCAACCCATTCTCGTTTTTGAAGGTTTGTTTGAGAATTTTTAGAACCAAAGTGAGACCTTTATTTTCTCAAGGAACTTATGATAAAACACTCAAGGTCAGGCGAAAAGCGGGCTTTACCGTGACTAGGGGGAAAGTAAAGGGCTTCAAAAAAACTACTGCACACATGACCATTTTTAGAGATTTTCTTAGTTAGTCTTTAAAAATTTTCCTTAAGTACCCCTTTCATTTTTACTTCCTTATTTTGAAAATTTCAATGATAGAACTAGCATCGATTGAACTAATGATTTATCCATTTGTATCTCTCGGGGTAATTTAGCTTGAACTTTTAGAGAAGAATCTCATACCTTGGTAACTCCTATGTTGTCAGCCAAAAAGGCTATTAATTTATTACCTTTTCCATTGGAAATTTTTTTAATACATTTGTCTGTGCCTGTCACCTTTTTAGCATCTTCTAGTCTCTTGGTTGGTCATCAACTTTCCTACGAAATAAATTAGCATACTAACTGTCGGGAAATTATATATATATATATATATATATATATATATATATATTTGAATGGAAAAACTTACCGAAGGAAATGAAACTATAAAGTAAGCGTGAAAACAAACCAGTATGCACAATGAGAGTTCAGAAACACATTACTACATTAATTGTTTAATATGTCGCCTATTTACAGGAGTGTTGAGAATGTCTCCATCGATATTTTCTAATAAAAAAACATTTTTCCCTCAGGAGCCGAAATCTTATATTGGCTGGACCAAATTGGATCAAATTTGTCATGTTTGCCAGTGTATTCTTTCCTGGCTTCCCATTTTAGGACCAGATCACCAGGGAGGAAATATCTATCTTTAGATTTTCGATCGAATAAGGTCTTCATGTTATCTTGATATCTCTGCAACCTTTCGTTTACTTCGGCTCGATTTCGCTAAACTTCAACCAACTGGTTTATCCTCCTGGTAATGTTGTTGGGTTCATCATTTGAATCTTGCCAAAGTTTCATTACGGGAAGAGAAAGATTTAGTGGTAAAATGACATCGATACCATATACCATCTGAAAAGGGGAAATCCCAATTGATCTTTTGGTACTTATCCTCTTTTCCTATAGAACATATTTTAAATGGATATGCCATGCTTTCTTATTTTCATTCAAAACCTTTTTTATCACAGTAATCAGACTTCTATTAGATGATTCAGCTAGACCATTACCCTGTGGATAGTAAGATGTGGAGTGTCCTAATATGATGTTATATTTTTTGTATAATCTTAACATGGCCATTGACTTAAATGCTTGAGAATTATCAGTGACTATCTTTCGTGGACAACCAAACCTGGATAGAATATTTTCTTCTAGGAAATTGATTACTACTGAGTCAGTTGCATTTCTCGTGGGAATATCTTCCACCCATTTAGTGAATTAGTCTGTAGCAGTTAGAATCCACTTGTGTTGTGCACTGGAGTGTGGATGAATTTCTCCAATGAAATCAAGGCCCCATTGCTGAAATGGAGCTTCGGCTATAACCAGAACTAAAGGAAAAGCTGGGACTTTTTGTTTGCCTGTAAAAAACTGACAAGGAGTACAAGTTCAGACTTTAGTGTTTACATCTGTGAATAATTTAGGCAAGTAATAGTCAGCTCTTAAGATTTAATAAGCCATTCCACGCTAAGCATGGTGTCCTCCACACACTCCCACGTGGAATTCATCTATAACCCTTTCTGTTTCGGCCTCGACTAAGCAGCTCAGCAGGAAACCTAGGGGGTCTTTCCAATACAATTTACCATCTATGATACAATACTTTACAACATGTAACTTCAGTGTCCTAGTTTTAGATGGGGTTAACTCACTAGGACATTGAAGGGTCAGTAGGTAAGAAACAATATCGTGATACCAGACTAAAGTAGAGAACTTGTCTTGAATCTCAGTTGTTGGTGCAGTGATGTCAAGCTCATCTATTTCTAGAGATCCTTCATTCTCTTGTAGCTAATTTATCCCAAGTGATTTTAGATTTGATTTGGATAACAATTTGGCCAAACCCTGACCTTTGATAATTTTAGTTGGTTTGACTTCCAGGTCGAAATCCTGAATTTTAGCCATCCACTTGCCTCTTCTTCCGTCATTGTCTGGCTGCACCAATATATCTTTAACATAACTTGAAGGTACATAAGCAATGATCTTTGAGTGTAGTACGTGGCTTATGAAAACCTTGAGAGATTTTACCATTGCATAAGATTTTTTTTCCAATATGTCATATTTTAGCTCAGCGTCTCTGACACTTCTGCTAAAAAATGCAATAGGCCACTCAAAACCTTCATCATTTTTCTGTAACAATACAGCTGTGATTGTATGTTCAAAGGCGAAAGAAAAAATCAAAAACTCTTTTATGTAATCCAGGCTTGCCAGGACTAGTGCTTTGCTTATTACTTTCTTGATACGTTGAAACGATGCTTTGGCTTCATTTGTCCACTTCACCTCACTGTTATTTTTAAGCATATTTGTAATCAATTTTACAATTTTGGCAAAGTTAGGGATGAATCTTCTCAAGAAAATTATTTTTCCTAGAAAAGGCTTAATTTCTTTTACGTTTCTAGGAATATTTATGGTATCTATTGCCTCGACCCTTTTGGGATCAATTTTGATTCCATATCTAGACACGATATGACCCAAGAGTTTACCTTCTTGCATTGAGAAATGAGATTTCTTGGGATTAAGTGACAAACCAAATTTGCGACATTTCTCAAAATTTTGTTTGAGGTGTGTTAGATGTTTTGCATCAGATTTAGAGAAAACAATCAGGTCATCAAGATAGATGATGACGAACTTATCTCTTTCGCCCACGAAAGTGATATCCATGGCTCATTGGAAAGTTTCCCCTGCATTCATTAAACCAAAAGGCATTATGTCGTACATAAAGGTACCCCAAGGGGTAGTGAATACAGTTTTTTCTTTGTCATATTGATGTACCGAAATTTGATTGTAACCTGAAAAACCATCAATCATAGACATTATGTTAGCTCCAACTACTTTTTCTAAAACATGGTCCATCTTAGTTAATGGATAATTTTCCTTGAGTGATGATCGATTTAGGTTTCTAAACTCTACACATAGCCTAATCTCACCGTTTTTCTTTCTCACTGGGACTAAATTGTCTACCCACCCAAAATATCTCAGTGGGACAATGATTTTAGCATCCAGGAGTTTTTTGACTTCTTTTTCTATTACCAGTAGTAGGATAGGGTTAATCTGTCTGACTTTTTTCTTGAAAGGTTTGACACCTGGTTTTAGAGGAATTTTATGTTCCATTATAGTAGTGTCATAACTTCTCAATTCATCATAAGACCAAGTGAAAACGTCTTTATATTGTCTAAGAAACTCAACATACTTACTTTTCATTTCAGGAGACAAATATTTGGACAATTTCACCAACCTGGATTTTTCTTCGGTACCAATATCGCAATCCTCAACCTCCTCTAGCTGAGGCTATATGGTAGACTTCAAAGGGATGTCATCATGATTAAATATAATTTATAAGGAGATCAAACCCTTAGTTATCTGATTATTTTAAAAAACAACCATCTGGTGGTTAGTGATTTTATCTTGAAACTTTTGGGGGTCTTCGCCTTCCTGCATGATCCAAATAGGGTCATTCTGGTTTTCTTGGTTGGCATGCGTTTCAGCAAAGTCATCTACTATGTCTAAAAATTTCTGGAGTTGTTCATCATCCTCAAAAACCTGCCAATTTTGTATTTTATTCGGTATGGAAGGCCTATGTCTCATTAGTATATGGTATTTTAATTTGAAAGCAGTGGGAGGTGTGAACGTTGAAGCTACTTTGGCTAACACATCCGCCTGTTGATTTTATGCTCTTGGAATATAATTAACATTAACAGAGGAGAAATTTTTTTCAATCAGATCCCAAACATAGTTCCAATAAGATCTTAACCTAGGATGTTTGTCCTGGTATTGACGATTTACCTGTTTCACGATTAGCTCTGCATCGCCAAAGATTTCCAATTTTTTAATTTTCATTCTCCTGGCATCTTCCAATCCTAACACTAGGCCTTCATACTCACATACATTTTTAGTGTGGTCAGTGTTCCACTATAATCTATAAGAGAAATGGATAACAAATTTTTCATCAGATGCCACAAAAAGCACCCCAACTCCGGCCCTAAAATAAGATGAGGCACGATAAAAAAACATCTTCCAAACAGTAGTGCTATATACATCATGTTTTACTTTCTCTTTTTCTTTTTTATTTTCTGTACAACTTTCCTCTATACATATATCAATATCATCATCGATAGATAAAATACAATTGCCTAAATCTTGGTCAGCAATATAAATAGGGTAGTTGTTTTGATTATGTGGGTCACTTACCAAAAATGCTAACCTAGTTTCTCTATGCAAACGTGTGAATTGTCCTCCAAAGACCGAGACTGTGGCATACATCATGTCAAGTTGGAGGGATCCTCCAAGTTTAGTGCCCCAAGACCTGGATAAGAGCATGTCGTACTTCGGGGGTATATCAACGATGACCACATCCATTAGAATGCCTTTCACGGGTATCTGTGCAATATTAATGACTAAATCTTTTATCATGCCTATACACTTAAATTTTCTTGAATCGAATGAATATAAATCTCCATAAGGTCTGGTGGTTTCAAGACCAAGTCTCTCCATGATGGCTTTAGGAATTACATTGTGAGAGGCTCCAGAATCTAACATGCAATTATGGAGTAAGTGATTGTGCACAGTCAGAGTGATATAGAAAGGGGCAACGATGTCTTTGGCACCTTTGAAATGTGGGTCGAAAATTATGTTAGGATTGTCATCTTCTAAATTTATAACATCATCCTAACTTTCGTTTTCTGAAAAAATGATTAATTTGGTAATTTGTTTCCTGTAAATTGGATTTTTTTCCAGTTCGACAAGAGGTATAGGGATTTTGATTTTATTTATTTCATTTTCCATATTAAAACTACCTTTTGTTTTGTTGATATCTATGGTTTGGGTTTCTAACCCCTTCTTTTTAGCTTTCCTTTATTGTGAGGTTTTAGTTTCAATCACAGGGACCTCCGTTTTCTACGCGTTTGCGGCTGATGTTTTCGCTGACTTTGTCTTGGTGGGTTGTGTGTCAGCAGTATTAGTTCTTATAGTCTAAATTTCATTGCTTTTTGAAACTGACTCGTCTGTTTCACCCCTCGACGAAATCTTTTTCACTGGGGGAGTTGAAAGGCTCTTGTTTCTAGGCCTTAGATTGTAATTTTGGTGGAGTTCAAACATTATATCGTCTGCAATTCCCTGATAGGTTGAGTCTTCAATAATAGTGTTCTTTTTGTTATTTGTGGATCTATATTTTGTAGTTGCAGATATTTCATAATCTTGCCTCGTTAAAAAACATTGTAAGCAATCATCGCCAAGATTATTAATGTCTTCTTCTAATTCCTCAAAATCGTCCACATCTTCTCCTCCTATAAAGTTTTCTCTTTTAAAGGGGGTTTGGATTTTGTGACCCTCATTCTTAATCTATCTTGGTGGATTTTGAGGGTTAGGATTCTTTCTGAAATCCTTTATGGGAAAATGCTCATTTTTTGCTTGATCTAGTTCCATTCTTGAGATCTTATTAGACATATCCTTGATTATTCTTTCCATGTCATCCATTTTGTCTTCCAAATATCTTTTGGATCCATACGGTCCCCCTTGATCCCTATATCTTCTGGTTTCTTTGTTTCCAGTTTCAAATTTGGTTTTCAACTTTTCTGAAGCCATCATGTTTGACTCAATTTATAAGGCATCATCTTCCATCTTGGTGAGGTCTACCGATCTCCTCTCCCTCAATAACAGGGAAAAATCAGGGTCGAAAGCTCCAACAAAGGTTACTTTCGCTGCATCTTGGGAGGGTTTGACCTCGGCTGGAATCTTATTATACAATTTATTGAACCTCTGGGTGAACTCGAGGATTGATTCAGATTGTTTCTTTCTTAGAGCCCCAAACTCAGTTAGATAATAGAGATGGTCTTTCCTTTCCCCCCACTATCTAATAAAATCATTTTCAAGTTCCTCATATGACGATATAGATCCTGCTGCTAGACCATGGAACCAGGTTCTTACCTGACCTCCAAAAGTTTGAACCAAGAGTCTGGAGTAGACATATTCATGTTTGATTCCAAGGATGTCGTCGAATTGGTCAAAGAAATTGGTGTGTTATGTTGTGGTCAAATCACCCTCTCCTGTGAATTTCAGAAGATCCTTCATGTAGTTTTCAGGTAAGTCATGGAGGGGGACTGGGAGGACTAAAGGAGCATATCTAGAATCCACCTTTGTAAATATTCGAGGGGGTGGTACTTAGCCACCTGCTCCTCCTCCTCCAGCACCACCTCTAGTAGCACCTCCTCCGACCGCAACCATTGATGATTTAGAGGTTGTTTCTTGGAGACTATTTGGAAGGGTTTCAGGAAATTGGTTATCAAGGGACAAGAAACTGGAGGAAGGGGAACTAGGGAAAAGTGGACTAGTTTCTTCAGACTCACAGGGTGAATATAAAGGAGAGTCAACAGGAGTTGTGTTGAGAAGAATAGGATGATCGTAGGAATTCCGAGAGATAGGAAAATGAACTTCGTGAAGTGAATAAGTGTCTATCGAAGTGGGAAGTGATGCAGATCTTTTACCTCTATTTGTGAAATAAACCATTGGGAAAATTTCAGTTTTAAAATCAGACGAGACCAAACCAGGATCAAGGGTTGCTATCCTATTGGTAGGTAATCCCCCATAAGGAGGTGGGGTATTCGATCCTTCAAAAATACCCCTAATGTTCGAATCTATAATTTTAGGTTGATAAAACCTATATGTCGATGATACAGTCTGTTTAAGATATATTCCTAATTTTAAAAAAAATTCTAGATCAGGAACAAGTGAAATATGTTTGTCATTTGGGTTTTTTCTGGTATTCTTTTGGTTAAACGCCAGTTTATTTATCGTGGAGTTTCCAAGTGAAAGATAAAGGTATCCCTATAAGGTTTTCAATCTTTGTTCACTATCAAAGAGGGAAAGTGTCAATGTCATTCTTCCCAAGGAAAAAGCTTTGTTTCTTCGTTCCCCGACAACAGCGCCAAAAAGATCTTCCTGGGTTTGTACTTTAAGGCTCTAAAGTACACCATCAAGGCATCCGAAAATATAGAGAAAGATAAGGATACAAAGGTAGGTTATATGAAAAGGGCTATTGTTGGTTCCTTAACTGTCTATGTCTAGCTTCCCAGTTTTTCTGGATACTAATGTCTCTTTCAATTACTACCCATGAACGTTCAAACTCAACCCGGTTATTTGTTGTTTGTAGGATGGTGTTGAATAAATTCAAAGCGATGCTCGTTTGATCTGATAGTCCATTTTAGATATTAGGTTGTCTTGTAACTGGAGCAATCATGAGGGATGGAGACTGAAAGGATAGATTCTTGTGTTTTCTTTTCAGGGTTCACTATTTCTGTTTTAAAACATATAAGAAGAACTCCAAAACTTTGAATTAATATAATGATGAAACTAAAGTCCATTTCTGGTATCTGACTTAAATTTTGAAAACGGAATATGCATGAAATGAAAAGAAAACATAAATCTGTCGAACAAGGTGAGGCATCAATTAAAGAGGAATCTCACTTTATGAAAGAAGAAGAAAATAGTTAGGAAAAATCTTAATGAAGTATATGATATTGAAATTTAAAAAATTTATAGGTCTTGTATCTGTTGATAGCCAATACATAGGAAAATCCATAAATGATTAAATTGCAAGAATAAATAATCACCACAGTAGAGGTTGTTAAATTTTTAATTAAAATAAATTACCAAGGCAAGTGTTTCTCTTCCCTAGGCACCTAAGGGGGGGAAATTGCCGAATGTGGGTCCTAGTCATTTAATTTGTGAGATGCAAATTAAAAGGTGGCTTTATGATTAAAGTGAGGGTGAGTGAAGAGACACCAAATGTCAGCCACCCATCTGATCTAATCTCAACCGTTAGATTAGAAAACCCCTCACCTTCCCTCATGAGGTCGACTTGGGCAAGAGGGCGCACCCATTCTTGGGTAAGTTGAAGCATTCTTGTTGAGAGAACAAGAGGAGTTCAAGCA
>ML782785.1:248630-285659 GCA_009831015.1 Picea engelmannii
ATCAGAGTTGCATTAAACTCTCGGAGAATCTAGTTTTTCATGACCGGTCTAAGCATATCGAGATTCGGTATCACTTCATCCGTGATTATGTTCAGAGAGGAGTTGTGGAGCTACAGTACATATCTACTGAGGAGCAGGTTGCATACATGCTCACCAAGGCATTGAACATGGGCAAGTTTGTATTTTTCATGGACAAGCTTGGAGTGGTGAGTAACACTTTCCTAGGTATGAGGGAGTGTTAAATTTTTAATTAAAATAAAGTACCAAGGCAAGTGTTTCTCTTCCCTAGGCACCTAAGGGGGAGAAATTGCTGAATGTGGGTCCTAGTCATTTAATTTGTGAGATGCAAATTAAAAGGTGGCTTTATGATTAAAGTGAGGGTGAGTGAAGAGACACCAAATCTCAGCCACCCATTTGATCTAATCTCAACCATTAGATTAGAAAACCCCTCACCTTCCCTCACGAGGTCGACTTGGGCAAGAGGGCGCACCCATTCTTGGGTAAGTTGAAGCATTCTTGTTGAGAGAACAAGAGGAGTTCGAGAATTCTTGTTGAGATAACAAGAGGAGTTCGAGCATTCTTGTTGAGAAAACAAGAGAGAGCAAGAGAGAGATCGAGCTGAAGAAAAGAGACAACAAATGCAATTTCTGGGAGTATTGGCAAGCATTCCAAGGCTACCGAATAGCATTCAGTGGCACATAAATTGAGTCTTAGCAGAGTTTTGGCACGAATTTTGAGACAATCCGTACAACATTAATTGTTGGGACAATCGTACAGTTGTACAGATTTCTGGTTCAAAAATCGAGGAGCAAAGCTACAGGAATATCTAGATAAGTTTGTGTAAATATCTGAAGATGAATATGNNNTAAAAGAATTTCTCAGAAGCTCATAAATAATACAAAGCCCTCTCTCACTGGTTTTCCCCTTGTGGGTTTTTCCAGGGTCGAAGTTAGACCGAAAATATTTGTGTCTATATTTTCTGAGTTTTGCATATTGCTGATATTTTATTTCTGTGTTGAAAACAATGTTCAGAATCCTCATGTTTCAGTTCTGAAGTTTATTTTCTGCTAAGTTTTTTATATACTGAAACACCGCTGTAACATATGCTGAAACACAGTGCTGCAACATATGCTGAAACACAGTGCTGTAACATATGTTGAAAAACAGTGCTATAACATATGCTAAAACACAGTGCTATAACATATGCTGAAACACAGTGCTGTAACTTATGCTGAAACACAGTGCTGTAACATATGCTGAAACACCGCTGTGACATATGCTGAAACAGTGCTGAGACATATGCTGAAACAGTGCTGAGACATATGCTGAAACACCGTTGTGACATATGCTGAAACAGTGATGAGACATATACTGAAATAGTGTTGTAACATATGTTGAAACATCGCTGTGACATATGCTGAAACAGTGCTGAGACATATGCTAAAACAGTGCAGTAGCCTATGCTGAAACAGTGCTGAAACTGGAGTTTCGGCATTTAACTTTGGTTGAAAAATAAGCAAGACTGAAACTGGGTGGGATCTGAAAAATTAACAGAGGTTGTACTAAATTGTAGTTAAGCGTTCATTAAAGAGATATATGAAAAATATGAAACGACAGAGAAACACATAACTCAAACTTGACCAGATCTGGAATCTTCCATCTGTATTTTTATTAATTCAAAAATATCTTCAAATTATTTCTTACAATGCGCCCAGAAAAATCCCCTTTTTAGTCTCCTGAAATTATACTTATACTAGATCACCCATACATTAATGGTTAGTGATTTCCTAACTCCTAGGGGAAAATAGTTACAAAAATGAAAACCTCAACCGTTTACATGATTATCTTTTATTTTCCTATCATCTCGATAATATAAGTTTTCAAAATGATACTTCATTGTTTTATCGAAGTATCTCTTTCTTTCAACCCAATACATTCAATACATTTTTCAAGAAAGTCTACAAAACTTCTGGGAGGCTCTGGAAAATCCTTTTCTTCAAATAGATAAATTTTTCTCTGAATTTTTGGAATCCGGTCTTTGATCCCCTTACCAACAAACTTAATTGATTGAAATTTCAAGTTTGGCTTCACTAGCCACTTGTCTATTAGGGTAACATCCATTTCCTTTAATTGTGAAATTTCTATCTGAATTTCGTTCAAACCCTCTTTGAAATTCAACTGGTGTCTTACAATGTTTATCTGTCCTAATTGCCCAGTGCAATTGTCTCTTCCAATACCTAATGATTCCTTGTCCAACAAATCAAAGATTCTTTCACAGTTGCCTTTGATTTCTTTGGCTATTTTCTTATTTTCTTGCATGTTGGTTTCCCATACCTTGAGCATGATATCGCCTTTGATTTTCTCTATGACAAAAAGGTTTGGAATTTTTGATACTTCTTCGTTTTCTGAACATACAACTGCCTTTTGAAAAGTGGCCCTTGCTACTTTAGCTTCTTTTTCTTTAAAAATAATATTATCAAGAGCATTTCTTACTTCCTAAAAATAATTCTGAATAATATCTACTTGGGAGATTACTCTCTGCTACTAGGATTCTATCTTTGCATGTATGTCCAGTGACAGGTCCTGAAAAACTTTCAAATCTATAACTTGGCCTTTTATTGAATTCAATTTAGCCTGTAGTTGTCTTACCAATTCTTCTTGCTGAATAACTTGTATTTGGTGAGTTTGCATCTTCTCGTTCATCTCGTCTAGACTTGACTTAAGAGATTGAATTTCTTGCTTGTCAGCAGCTCTGGCCTGCTCTAGACCTTTATTTATTTATGCTTTGATATTTTTGTTTGTATCTTTTAGTTGGTTTTTCAATTGAACTATCCTGTGGTTACTCTGTTTCAACCTTGTTCTCATATTGTCAACGGTGAATAGATTTTCCTTTGCCAAGGCTCCCATGGACCCTGCCACCTCTATAGTGAAATATCCCTATTCCAAGTTTTTCCCATCCACCAGCACCCTCTGTTTATTTACCATTCCACCTTCTCTCATATGCATCTCCTGCTTTAATACAACCTTCCTCTTTTTACTGATGAAGTAATTAGAGGGACGTATTTCTTCTCTGGATATAGGGTCAAGGTCACTAGAATATATGACTCCTATCTAAGGGAGCCCAAAAGTAGACTATAAAGGGGTCAAGGAAGTGATGGGATTACCCAAATCTGTGGATTTTGTTTCCCCTGCAGTCTTGGGGGTATCAACATGAATAGTAGATGATGAAGGGGGGGTAGATTGACTAGACTCAGGAGGTGTCCCATACCTTCTCTTTGTTTCTTCTCCTAGATTCTCTATCTGTGGGACTTGTTAGTTTTGTGCAGATCCTACTGCCCCCTATGAATTTTCCTCGGTGTCTACTTTATCCTACACTTTTTGTCTGAATCTTAGGGGAATGTTTTCTTGTTCTGGAGGAGATATTGTTGCTTCTCCCTTTAATACCTTGGGAAAACCGCTTCACTTATGTCTTTGGAAGGTTAGGAGACTGGTTTTCAAATCAGATGATAACGTCTGTACCCTGTCTAACACCTCCTCATAGGTTTTGACCCCTTTGAAAATGTCATCACGAGGGGATTCCTCATGTTCAAATGCTTTCATGCCATAGTGATCCATGTGGCTTCCCACTGTTTGATAAGGGCCTTGTTTCCTATGTTTGAGATTCAACAACTTGACCTCCTCTAGAGCTGTAGCTTCAACCTTGGAATGACCTAGGTTGAGTAGTGAAAACCTTCCAATCTGTACGGGAAAGATTGGCCAAAATTTCTTTTCATTTGTCTTCAATTCTATCCCAATACCACCTATTATTATCTGATGAGCTACCTCCCTACATACCAGTTTGTTAGGGAGGAATTTAGGAAGTGAATGAGGAGGGATAGAACCTCTGAAAACCTTGATATAGGAGAAATTCTCCTCAATGAACCAATCGGCAACTGCCTTGAGATTTCCTATGACCGACTCTGAAACACGGGGGGGTTCACAACCATACAACATCTGATGCACCGGTATCACCACGAAATGACAAATTTCGTAAAAATAATTCTTATCATTTTCTTCCCACAGCTTATAATGATATTCATGAATCGGTTCAGTGCAGGTTGGGTTCCAACTCCAATTCATCAAAGGGAAAGGATTTGTGAAACATATAGCGTCCATGATATATGCCAACATATAAAAGGCTACTGGCCGACCATTGGATCTCGTGGTTTGATACTCCATGACCTCCTTAGCTAGGTTATCTGATAGAATTTTGTTCCAGTTGAAGCTATAGCCTTCGACTGCTTCATGTAAAAGGGGCACCCATTCTGCAGGGAAATGGGTAGGACTTTTCTTCCCGAAAAGTCTACATAACATCATAGCCACATAGACCATGTACTCATTTAATGAGGCTGTGGCATAAACGTTATGGGTATCAGCCCCGAAATTTGCTGGATGTCTCCACCAGTCTTTGATTATGCTGGGGTATGTTTGATCTACCTCTGTGCATTCTTTCCTTTGAAATTCTCTTACAAACTCTTTATTATAAATGTACTTAGAATTAGGAGACAGATTGTAAATTACTTGTATATGCTTCGGTCTGAAAGAGCCGATGATGACCCCTTGGTTGTTTGAAATGCTTCTTGTTTTCACGTCTGTCCTCTCTAAATCCCAACTGATCATATTGTTGTATGTCATGAGTCGTGGGCGCATGGCTACTTTGTGAAGTTCAGACTCTGCTATGTCCCAGAGTTTGTTTTCAGAATCATTGGGAAAATTATTGATTTCATAGTCCAAGGTTTCAAAAAATTTCCTCCATGATTTTATGGAATCAATGACATGTGGTGTAGTATCAGACACGACATCTCCTTATGGGCTTGATCATTCGGTTGCTTCTTCACTTTTCTTAGGTTCCTTTCTAGGTGACATAATGTTCATATTTAGAACATATTCCTGTCGTAGAGAGAAATGCATAAGTTTGCTGAATGCAATTCACTTCTAAGTTCAAACGATAAGAATGAAATTCAAAAAAAATAAACCTCTATTAACCTTTAACTCTTCTTACGACGGACATACTGAGACAGACAATAAAAATTTAATGTTTTAATGAGGAATATACACCCATAGATACACAATTAAGTTAAAATATCTCTATTCATCCATTACAGATATTACCGTATATCGGGGATTTCAAACTGTAGTTTCGAAAGGACTGCTTTCAAAAAATCTCAAAATGTGAAATGCAAAAAGTAGTTTAGTCATCATTAATCCCATTTTAAATTAACTTAATTTAGTTTTAGACTTTGTTAAAGAATCGTGATTTCACATTTCAGAGTTTCGGGGATCCAGTCTCCAAAAAATACATCATATGCAAACCCCTTATCGCGAAATTGCGATAGGAATAGTTTAGACGCTAATTAGTTGTATTAATGCTTTAATCAATCAAGGTTAGTAATTAATTTCTTCTTTTTGAAAAACCAAGGATCGAGAGTTCAAGGGATGATGCTTTGAAAACACTTTGATACAAGAAAACCCGAATCGTGAAAGATTAATGAATTGTCGATTGTGTTTAAGGGTTTATTTGATCACGATTAAAGGGTATTTTGTGAAACACACATCGGGACTTATAACACCCATTTTTTTTATTTTATGTTTTATTACTTTAATATAAAGCCTTTTCGGGATTTTGGCACCGAGACTCTGGAGTTGTTAGTTATGAAATCATGCTTTGTGAAAGGCTGAATCCTGAAACCCGAAAATTCAAAAGATTTTTTTACTCTTTTTTAGGACTAAGGGTGGCTCCATGACTAGGAAAAAAACAAAGCTTCGGGTTTAAAGGGTAAAAAATTAAACTTCGTATCAACAATCTACATTTGGTATCAGATCTTTGTTGGCTTTAGGGGGACGCCTTTGGGGTCAAGGGTATGGCTCAGGACTATGATAAGCCTTGTTACAACAGGAGATCTGTGGTATTGATTTTTCAAGTGAAAATAAATGGAGAGGAGTTCGAAAATGGAGATCGAGAAGTTTAATGGGAAAAGTTTTGAGTTGTGGAAGATCAATATGGAAGATCTATTAGTGGATAGAGATCAGTGGATGATGGTGGATCCAGGTATTGCACCTATAGGAACTTCAATAGATGACTGGAAAACAAAATTCGTTGATATTTTTTGTACATTATGATTTGGATTCTAGTTCTAATTCCCTCTTTTTTGCCATTTCACAAGTATTTGAGGACACTTTTATGTCACATGGTCCAGTTATCTACAGTATGTGCACATTGTGCATGTATTCAGGTAGTTGCATGGTTTAATTCTCTTATGTGCATGTTGTACCATCACACAATGGTAATACTAGAAGACCCAAAAAATTATGCAGAGTACTAAGATCTGTCATATCACAGGAGTCAACAAGTTTCTTCATCAATCTAAGAATGAGACCAATGTTATTTCCAGTAATGATAGGTCATCAACATATAAAAAAACAATCAAAGTGTTTCCATTGGTATGGAGTAAATACAAACTATGATCAGATTCACAACATTTGAAACCAAGTCAAAGAAATAAACTATCGATCTTAGCATACCAAGCTCGGGGAGCTTGCCACAAACCATCAAGAGATTTCATCCCAAAACCCTATTACAATTCATAATAACTCAAGTTGACTTCTTGTTCAGGATCCTTTACCCGTTTTTTCATCCTCATGATTCTTTTTCATTCTGACTATTGTTCTTCCTACTTTTGCATGTCTTTATGCTTTTAGCATACCGAACTGCTTTCCTTCCTTTTTTCCCACTTTCTTCGATTTCTTTATTCCTTGATTTATTCCTCTTCTTTATGCCTCAAATTTATTCATCTTCTATGTTTTTTCTTACTACACTGTACTCCTAAATGTGCCTCAACTACGCACTCCTGAGCCTACCTTGTCCTTCTTCTTCTGTTGCGCACATCTTCCATACTTAGGATTTTCATGAAAACTATTTCCATAATGTATGTCCAATAGGCCCCCAACATTCACCTGTGGCTCGCCCTGAGTCACTTAGGCCCATTTCATGCTCCTCCATTCTTGGGTGAACATTTTTTAGGCATCCTTAACTACCACAACTTCCTTTATTATTGTTTCCTCGGTTTCCAAAATTTCTTCTACACCCTGTGCAATCGGGGATGTAATATTTTCTTTTGTTTCATGTGCTACTTTATTCACCTTTCCCTATGGAGTGGAAAATTCTCCTATCATACTCAATGCTTCTTCTTGAAGTGGTCCTAAGCATTGTTGAAGGATCTTCTATTAATCCTGCATATTTTCAATTTCCACATATGACTGCCTCTGTGACAAAATGGTTATCATTTGTTTAGCCGATGGAAGGGTGTTTATACTCTTTGAATCTGTCTACACCTTTTCCTGTGAATCCCTTAATTTTTCTTCCATGACCTTCATTTCTAGATCCTCTACCAAGTCTGTCCAGATTTGTGCACTTCCCTCCCAAAGTTTTGTGCATTTTCCCTCCAACTTCTCGATGTTTTCTATGGTTATCATCAATGTTCTCTTTCTTCCTTCTATTTCCTTTTATGGTGTTCACAACATACTACGAAGTTGTAGGTATTCAATCCTCGTTCAAAATCCTTTAACGACTTTGTCAATTTTCAAGACCCGCTCCTCCATAGTAGCCTCTACTACTATCAGTACCCCTAGAATATCCTTATACAACCTTTGGACAAACGCTTGTGTTGTTTACGCCATTATCTCAGCTTTGTTCTTTTGTTTTAGAGTTTTCCTAGCCCTTTCCTTGGCCTCATCCTTTTCCTTTATTGGTCCTTCTACTTTTCCTTCAACTTCTCTCTTTTTTTGTAGCATATTTGCATATTGCTGCTGCAATTGAGCCCTTTTATCCATAAGTTTGGCCATTGCCTAGTTTGCTTCATCTGCACGGATCCTAATCTCATGAAAAATACCTACTTGTAGGCTCTGTAATATGTGTATAGGCATATGTGACACCAATATGTTCATGTGGCTCAATGTCTTCATCTGTTCTTATAGTTTGGGCATTGGGAACGTGACCGCATATTTCTCGATTTGTAATGTTTTGTTCCCAACTTTGAGCTCGATGTTGGGTATGTGTTATATTATTTGCACGACTAGTCCTAATGTCTATTACATTACACCGAACACACAGGGGTGTTTGAGGGCAGCTCCCCAAAGAATTTTTTTTCCTCGGGAAACATGTCGCATTGTTTCCTCGTTTTTCATGTCGCCTCGATTTTTGTGTCCATTGTTGGGAAGTTTTTCAGCACATGGTTTTTTCCAATGGTTTTCTATTTCAGGTTAATGAATTAGGGTTTCTGACTAATCCAGGTCATTGGGTTAGGGTTTTGGATGCCATTGGCTCCTATATGTATATTGTATTGGAAAAAATGTGTCACTATGAATGAATATAGAATATGATGGTTTTACCGGTTTGGGTTTCCAATGGAAAAATCTATGTGTAATGTGTGTATTTTCCATTGTATATTTTTTGTCCTTTTATTGAAAATCTATTTGCAGTAAAATATTGTACAAGGTTAAAATCTATATTTGGTATCAGAGCTTTGTTGGATTTAGGGGGACGCCTTCAGGGTCAAGGGTATGAATCGAGAATGTGATAATCCTTGTTACAATGGGAGATATGTGGTATTGATTTTTCAGGTGAAAATAAATGGAGAGCAATTCAAAAATGGAGATTGATAAGTTTAATGGGAAACATTTTGAGTTGTGGAAGCTCAAGATGGAAGATTTGTTGTTGGATAGAGATTAGTGGATCATGTTGGATCTAGGTACTGCACCTATAGGAAATTCATTAGATGACTGGAAATATTTGGATCGAAAGGCAAAGAGAACAATCTAAATGTGCCTCTTAGATGTGAAAAAGGTATGCTAGAGATGTGGAAAGGAAGGGCACTACAAGAAGAAATGTTGATCCAAAATTGAGAAAAGAAGGGATATGAAGAATCTCTTTCTACAAAAGAAAAGACCTCCAAGGATGAAGGAGGGGATGTGTACTTGGATTATTCAAGAAAAAATGCAGATCATGAGGCATGGTTGGTTGACTCAGGTGCATCCTTTCATATGACTCCCCACAGAGAGTGGTTCTGTGAATATGAAAGGTATGATTGAGGTAATGTTTTCCTAGGTGATGGATCGACAACCATAATCATAGGATGAGGAAAAGCCAATTTGAGGCTGATATATGGAAGGATTAGAACACTACCTGGTGTTCTTCACATCCCAGGTTTGGCCAAAAATTTTATTTATGTAAGAAAAATGGATGATGTAGGGGTAAAAACAATATTTGAAATGGAAACCTGTAGTATGGTTCGAGGAGAAATAGTTTTGTTGAAGCGAGTTTGGTTTGGAAATCTGTATAAATAGTAAGTAAGAACTATTAGTTATGTGTGTAATAGTTCCATTGTTCCTGATATTGGATTTGAAGAAGAAATAACTCCTACAATCTCTAGATAAAAGGTTATGTTTTGGCATCAAATACTGGGGCATATCGGAGAGAAAGGTCTTAGACTACTACACAGTAAAGGTATGCTTGAAGGTATGTCTAATTTATATCTGGATTTTGATTTCTGTGCACATTATGTATATGGGAAGCATAATCAGGTAATATTCCCCTTTGTTACAATGAGGGCAGAAGGAATTTTACATCTAGTTCACAGTGATGTGTTTGGACATGTGTTGGTTCCATCATTGTGAAAATCTGTGTGCTATGTCTCATTTATACATGACTTTTCAAGGAATACTTGTATATATTTTCTTAAGAAGAAATATGAAGTCTTTGAAAAGTTTAAAGAGTTTAAGTCTCTTGTTGAGAATAAAACAGAGAAAAGAATTAAGGTGTCGATGATAGATAATGGAAGAGATTTCTACAAGAATGAATTTGAAGAATTTTGTAAGAAGTGTAGTATAGCAAGGCAGAAGACTGCTCCATATACACCTCAACAAAATGGAGTTGTAGAAAGAATGAACATGATGTTGATGGAAAAAACAAGGTGCATGCTCAGTGGTGTTGGGTTAGGGAAAGAATTATGGGTAGAGGAAGTGTATACTTCATGTTAACTAGTCAACAGATCACCCTCATCAGCGTTGGATGACAAGAGTCCATGAGAGGTATGGACTATTAACAAACCTTCTCTCACACAGCTCAAGGCATTTGTATGTGTGACCCATGTTCATATTTCGAAGGAAAACATGAGTAAGCTAGATAAAAAGGATGAAAAGTGTATCTTTATTGGTTATAAATATGGTCTCAAAGGTTATAAGCTTTGGAACCCAGAAACTAAAAAGGTTGTGTATAGTCGACATGTGCTATTTAGAGAAATGAAGGATGTTGTTGAACATGAATACCAAGGAAGAATCAAAGAAAATGGAGTTTTATTTAAAGGATGATGAATCAAAATCTACATAAGAACATGAATCAAAAGAAGAAGATCCTCATACTCCAGTATTGAGGAGATCGGTTCAAGAAAGAAGGCTAATAGAAAGGTATACTCCATCTAATTTCCATTCAAATTTTTATTTTTCTATCACTGATGATGATCCTAGAACTGTCAAGGAGGTAGTGTATTCATAGGATGGAACGCTATGGAAAAGGCCATGGATGAAGAAATGGAATCCTTGGGTAAGAACGAGGCTTGAGATCTAGTGGAGTTGTCGACTGGAAGAAATCCCATTGGAATCAAATGGGTATTTAAAAAGAATATGAATGCACAAGGAAAAGAAGAGAAATACAAAGCTCAGTTAGTAGCAAAGGGTTATTCCTAGGTTGAGGGAATTGATTTTGGTGAGTTTTTTTCTCCTGTTTCCAAGTTAACTTCTATAATATTTTTGTCGCATTTGATTTTGAAGTAGAACAGATGGATGTGAATACAACATTCCTACATGGGGATCTGGAAGAAGAAATCTATATGAAGCAACCATAAGGCTTTGTTGTAAAGGGAAAGAAGGAGCTGGTGTGCAATATGAAAAAGTCCCTGTATGGTTTAAAACAATCACGAAGGATGTGGTATAAAACATTTGATACTTATATGTTGGGACTTGGCTTCACAAGAAGCAAAGAGGATTAGTATGTGTATTTTAAATTAATTGGTGATCATTTGATTTATTTGGTCGTGCATGTGGATGACATGTTGTTGATAGGAAACAACATGGAGATTATCCAAGATGTGAAAACTCAGTTGTCCTCTAAATTTGACATGAAGGATCTCGATGCCTCAAATTTTATTTTGGGCATGGAAATTAAAAGAGATCAGAAGAAGAGGAAACTCTTGTTAAAATAGAGAAAATATTGCAAAGGTTTAATATGCAGGAATGTAAACCAATCAAGGTCCATGTTCCTGTTGGTGTAAAGTTATATGTGGATTAGTGTCCCAAGACACATGAAGAGGAGGAGTACATGTGTCATGTTCCATATGCGAGTGCAATTGGAATTTTGATATATGCAATGGTATGTACTAGATCCGACATTGTACATGTAGTGGGATTTTTGAGAAGGTGTATGTCAAAACTAGGGAAGGAGCATTGGACAACAATAAAAAGGGTTTTCAGGTATTTGTGTGGAACTGCTAGCTATGGATTGTACTACTAAGGAAGACCAGGATTGGGCAGATTGTTGGACATACATGGATTTGTGGATACAAAATGGGATGGAGATCTGGATCGTATGAGATATACAAGAGAGGATGTGTTTAATGTGTTTGGAGGAGCAATCAGTTGGATGAGAAAAATATAGGTTGTAGTGGAACTTTAAACTATAGAGTTGAATACATGGCATCCACTCATGCAAGTAAGGAATCAATATGGTTACAAATATTATTTTCAGGTATCGGGTTGGTATTGTTGTCGTGCTAATACACACCTGGGGTAACTTCGAAGAAACCTTCAATCCACTTAGTGTTTCCTTGGGGGAAAGTCTTGAGTGAAGGTGTTATTACCTGATCCTCAACTCCTCCGTCTAGGCCAACTCCTAGCGAAGCCAAGGGGGGTAGTCCCTATGAGAAATAAACCAAGGCTTTGTCTAATCTAAGAAAATAAAGCACTTATTTCTAGGATTTTATAAATTTTGAACACAAGATAAATTTAGCACAACATGAGATTAACCAAAAAAAAGGATACTGCCTGGGCAATCAACCATGGAATTTTATCAATAATCAAATAAAATAGAGATAATAATTTGCATCTATTAGACAAAATAGAGATAAAATTTGAAAGACCAGTGCCAAAACTAAAGAAGTAAAGTGTGATGTGATGAAAGTGTTGCATTAATTTTATCTTGAGTATTTTAATTAGGGGATTTGGTGTTATTAGAAAAGTTTTGAAACTATGAAGTGGGGATTAAATTCGGGGTCCCCACTCTTTGTGTGAAAAAGTGAATGTGTCCTCCTTATGTATTATTCACCAATCTAAAACTTGCCGACTAGGTGTGCCACAGATCCAACAAGGCGAGTTACCAAGTGATTTGACACCCTCCACCCAGGGTAGAGGTATTAGATGAATAAAATAACTCAGAGATTGTCCTAATTATAATAGCATGCACTATTCAAATCTTTTATGGGTCATTGAAGAAATTGAGCATGAAAGTGGGCTTGCATACTCATATTTGAATAGTTGGGGTTTATTCCAATAACTTTGCAAAATTGAAACTAACAATAAGAAAACCTAGAACTTGCAGTTGGTTTTAAGACTTTGATTTAAGTGATGTGAGTAAATTTTATCTTTTTTATGCATGAGAAACTAAATTAACTCAATGAAAGGCGAAACAACCCCAAAAAACATGAAAACACACAAAACACCAGTTTCCCCCCAAGGGGCAGGGGAAACAACTAAAGACGATCTTTGTGGCTCGCTAACTTTATTACAAGATGAAACTACTTTTATTTTTTATAAGACTTGACCTTTATATGAAGATATCAAGTGTTTTACAAAGCTTTTATGATAGAAAAAATCAAATGCAAAGTTCCTGGGAGCACTGGGAGGGTCCTGGAAGGGGCTAAACTTCAAAAGTTCAGTAGCATCTCCTCTTGTACCTGTCAGATATACACTAAAAAAGAAAGGGATTAAATGAAAAAGATGACCAAAAACACTTTAAGAGTGTCTTTGATCAACCCCTAAAGAAAGTGAAAAATATTATAAGTTAAGTTATACTAAAAAAATGGAAAATTAACTGAGTGATAGCTAAATAACTAACCTCCTCGAGATCTTATTGGCTAATGTAAAATCAACAAATAAAATCAACCTAACTTCCATATTTATACTTTAGAAAACCATGTAAACATTTTCCTATCACAAGACTAAAAAATGCTAGGAATTTGAAGGCTAGTTAGTAGCAAAACTAAGCTAGATCTTGACAAATAGATGAATTCCTTTTCAAAATTCAGATCCAAATTTAAAGGATGCACGAAATTGATATAAAACAGATTTAAACCTTTCAATATAAACCAAAACCTTGCATGGAGCAAAAAACCAAAGGACAAGAAGCTTTTTCTTATAAAATTTTGAGAGAGAAGGGGGAATGAGAAATTTGAAACCAGGAACTTGGGTGATGGAGTCAGAATGTTTTGTTAAAGAGGGTAATCCTTCCTTTATTTGCACTTGAATATGTTAGAGGTTCAAACAAGAACCTTCAACTCCTCCAAGATAGAGAACTTGTAAACTTAGAAAACCCTTGCAAGCAAAATGTTAAGATATCCTACACATGCATCTAGGAAACATGTAATTAAAGCAATAATAACATGAATTCAAAGATTATCTTGTGACAAAACAAGGATTATCAATACAATATAGTCTACTAATACCTTCTTTCAATGGAAAAATAAGAAATTATAGCAATAGACGTTTCTTTGAGAACCATAATAGGAGTAGATCCTCCACACGTTTGCACAAGATAACACAATGAAGCTCCAAAGTATTTTTATTCCTTTAATCAAATGGAAATGATACAACACATTATTCTTCCCATGAATTCTATCCCTAAAGAGGGAGGGGTCACCTTTCTTATATAGGATAAAGGGTGATGATTCCCAAGTGTTGCATGCACTAGGGTTAGGGTTTAGGACTAGGGAAAGCGTGAGTGAGAGGGAGTTGCACATGAGGGAAGAGGAGATGCGTGGGTGTGAAGGGGAGATGAGTGTATAGTTAAGTGGAGGTGTATATAGTTGAACAGGAGTGGAAGTGAGGGTAAGTGATAGTGAGGGGAGATGAGTGGGAGTAAGTTCAAGTGAGAGGGGAGTTAAGGGATGCGTGGGTCTCTTACCTAATGCGCTAGGGTATGGGAATGCAACACTTAGGAAAGGGAGTCGAGTTTCCTCATTGGGATCTCCTTCTGACTCCATATCACCTCAATCATGTGGTCCCTAGCTCAGTTAAACTCGGCCAAGGCCTCAATCAACTGGGGACATGGAAAAAATATGTCTCAATCATGTTCCCGAGTTCTCCTAAATTTTAGGATATTTAATTAATTACCCATTTTCCATATTTTTCGAGTAATATTGACTTTTTAGTCATAATAATCACTTTTTTCCTCGAAAGAAAGGAAATAGGGGTTTACATGGTGTTATGGACTGGAAAATGACTATAAATTTGGCATCTGATAATATTTGATGCCATATTTTTTACATTTATTGACTCGGAATTAATAAATTCCATTTTTGTGGGAATTTAATTAATTCACTAAAATCTTAAAAAAAACCTATCAAACCTAGCCGCAATTTCCAAATGACTTAGACACTATGTTCTAGTATGAGCTCATATACATTCAGACACTAGACATTGGATTTTCCATGCCAAAACCTGCTTGCCAGCACACACTCCGGCTTTGGAGCTAAGTCATTCGAGTGAAAAAACATAGAAATTATTTTTTGTTCTCACTAAGGCAAGAGGGAAAAATAATTAACAAGTAGAAAAAAACACTCCAAAGTATTTGTTCACTCCTAGTCTCGGGTGGCCAATATCCTTTTACAATCTCTCATACTTAGGACATTTATTACAATGGTGGAAATACGAAAAAAGGGAGTCTTTTAAAGACCTACTGAACTCTGTAATATGCAAATATGAGCATTGTTTTCTCACTGTCTGGTGGCTCTTCAGAAATCCAGCTTGTGAAAACTGGTGGATAACATTGGATCCATATGGGGACGTGTGGTTGATCTATAAATATGTAGGAGACCATGCGAGAATACATAATTACACTTCCTGCATCATTGATGCATGTCATATATCATATCCATATAAAAACCAACATTATACACAATTTGCAAATGGCAAAGTACAAATACATATAATACAACAAATCATATATACATGTGCATAAAGTACAACAACGATGCTAGTATACATGTGCATATAATAAAAATAAATGATGTACATAAAAGACAAAATATAAAGTACAAAGATAAGGGTTAGAGAGTATGATACAGTACATGCCCCCATGGGCATCAAATGATCTCTGTGAAGAACAAATTGAGAAGTTGGTCACTGAATGGTAGGGTCAAATTATCACCATCCAACTTGTTCAGATAGATTGAATTTATGCCAGATGAACCCTGTATAATATATGGACCTGTCCATAAGCTGCCAAACTTCCCATGGCTACCTGGATTTTCCCTTCTTTTATCCCAAACAAGGACTGTGTCCCCTTCCTGAAAGACTCTTTTCCATGAAGACTTGTCAAAAGTCCTCTTTACTTTGCTCTGATTCTTTATGCTTTGATATAAATATTTCTATCTGATCTCATCTAACTCTATCACCTGATCAATCCCGTTTTACTAGAAATTTTCATCTAAACCATGCTTTTGAACAAACTGATACACTGGAAGCTTAAGATGAACTGGGAAGGTGGCATCAAGACCGTAGACAAGATTGAAGGGGATTTTACTGGTGGAACTCCTTTTAGTTATTATGTCCACCCATAATGCAAACTTTATTTTGTTGTCCCATGACCTCTTATT
This sequence comes from Picea engelmannii, assembly GCA_009831015.1. Classification (NCBI taxonomy): domain Eukaryota; kingdom Viridiplantae; phylum Streptophyta; class Pinopsida; order Pinales; family Pinaceae; genus Picea; species Picea engelmannii. The sequence continues at coordinate 264,590 of ML782785.1, forward strand.
ATCCCCTACCATTTTCTTGAGAATATTCATTAAGTTTTTGTTGTTGGATTCAATAAGACCATTACCTTGGGGATAATAGTTTGAAGAGTGGGACAACACAATGCCATAGTTGAAACAAAAATTAGATAAATATATAGAACTGAAGGCCTTGGCATTCTCAGTGGTAATCTTGGCGGGCATAACGAACTGAGTGATTATCCTATCTTCAAGGAAATCCATTACTACTTTGTCGGTTGCATGCTTAGTAGGTATTGCTTCTACCCACTTAGTGAAATAGTCAGTGGATGTAATTATCCAAGTTAAACCATTACTTGAATTATCTTTGAACTGACCTATAAAGTCAAGCCCCCACTGTTGAAAGGGAGCTTTGACAACCATAGGCTGAAGAGGCAAGACTGCTAGCTTTTTCTTCCCTGAAAAATAGCTGATACTATTGACAACCCCTGACCATTTTGTGTACATTTGAGAAAATGTTCGGCCAATAATTACCTGCTCTGAGGATTTTGTGGGCGGTAGTTTTGGCCGCAAAGTGTCCACCACAAAATCCTGAATGGATGTCAATCAAAAGTTTCTTAGACTCTAGCTCATAAACACATCTAAGTATCACTCCATCGAGGTTCTTCCACCCCAATCTGTCTTGAATGATACAATACTTTTTTGCTTTCAACCTTACAACCCTCCTCTTGTAACCAATCAAATGCCTTGGGCAAGTAAGGTTTGAAAGAAAGTATATGATATTTGCATACCATTGGTGTTGCTCTAACTTTTGAAGCTCTGATGATAAGGTTGGCCTAGTTTAATTAGTTTGGCATACTAAGTCTAACACTTGTTCATTTCCTTTGGTGAGCATTTGAGCTAAACCCTGACCTTTAATCAACTTGGTGGGTTTTATTTCTAAGTCATATTCTTGTATTTTAGAAACCCACTTTCCTCTATCTCCCAAACAATCATGTTGACCAAGGATATCCTTTACTGCTGTGTCAAGGACATACCCCACAATCTTTGAGTATCCTATGTATACTCGGAAATGTTTGAGAGATTTGACTAAGGCATATGCTTGATTTTCCATACTAGTATAGTTAAGCCCTGAATTTTGAAGTGCCTTACTCATGAAAGAAATGGGTTGATCTTGACCCTCATTATTATTTTGGAGCAAAACCCTTGCAATAGTATCTTCAGAAGCAAAGGAGAGGATTTTAAAATCATTTGAATAATCAAGACTAATTAGCACTGGTGATTTTCCAATTGCATCCTTAATAGTTTTGAAAGAAATATTTCCTTCTTATGACCACTCATACTTAACATCTTTCTTTAATAACTTGAGGAGTGATTTAATTAACTTAGCTAAGTTAGGAATAAATTGTCTGACGAAGTTTATCTGTCCAAGAAAGGATTGAAGGGCTTTCTTGGTTGGGGGTAAAGGAACTTTTTGTATGGATTCGACCCTTTTAGGATCCATTTTTACCCCATATTCTGCTATGATATGACCTAGTAGCTTAGCTTTGTCAACACCCAAGATGGACTTATCTAGGTTCAAGGAAATGCCATATTTTCGGCATCTTTTAAAAACCTGTCTGAGATGACTTATGTGATATGATATTTTCTTGGAAAATACTGTTAAGTCATCCTGGTGTATTTCTATGATTTTTCCCATTAGTTCATGAAAGGAAAAATCCATGGCCCTCTGAAAAGTGGCACCCGCATTAAGAAAACCAAAAGGCATCCTTAGATACTCAAAAGTTCCCCAAGGAGTAGTGAAGGTAGTTTTATTCTGATCTTCCTTCCTCACCAAAATTTGGTTATAGCCTGAGAATCCATCCAACATGGACATAATCTTGGAACCAATTACCCTTTGGAATAGGGTTTCCATGTTGGGGAGGGGATAGTTATCTTTGATACATGAAAGATTCAAATTTCTAAAATCAATACATAGTTTAATCCCTCCATTCTTTTTTTTGACAACCACTAAATTGGAGCACTAAGAATAGTGTCTGGTTGGAGCAATGATTCCAGCGGCCAACATCTTTTTTAACTTAGCTTGAACTAGAGGTCCCAACTTAGGATTTATTCACCTAAGTTTTTGTCGGAAAGGTCTTGTGTCATCTTTGAGAGGGATAGTGTGTTGAAACACATATTCTTTGTATGCTTTGAGTTCATCATAGGTGAAGGAAAACACATCCCTATACTCTTGGACTAGGATGATTAGTTCTTTCCTTTCCTTTTGTGTGGCTCCTTTTCCAATTTTTATCATTCTTGGGACTTCTTCTATCCCAATGTTTATTTCAATATATTTGTCAGTATTTATTGTTTCTTTTTTCTTTTTATACATGTCATGCCTGTCAAAAATTTATTCTAGGGAAGCTATACCTCTAGGTATTGGATTTTTGATGGGATTATCCTTTTCAACATATTCATTTCCATCCTCTTTGTAGATGACATTGAAGTCTGAGAACTCTTCTAAGTTATGGATGAACCCTAGAATTTGTTTATCATCCTTGAAAACTTGCCAATTGTCAACATTATCTGGGACAGATGGCCTAAATATTATCTCCAACTTTCCTTCACCTTTCATTAGGTCTTCTGAGGGATGGAGGGTAGATGTTGCTACAACTAGACTATTAGCCAAGCTATTTTGTTCTCTAGGGATAACAATAAGGTATAGGGCATCAAAGTGTTCCATGGTATCCCATATAACATTTATGTACTTTCTAAGCCTCTCACTTCTGCATGCATATTTGTTTGTAACTTGGAGAATCACTAAGTCTAAGTCACCCTTTATATTGAGAATTTTGACACCCATGTCCTTAGTGACTTCTAATCCTAGCAAAAGTGCCTCATACTCTGCTACATTATTAGTTGCATCAAACTCAACTCTGAATGCAAAATTGTAAGTCTTTTCTATTGGAGATTTTAACACAATGCCTGCCCCTTTGCCTAATCTAGAGTGAGCTCCATCAAAATGAATTCTCCATGCTTTATCACTAACTTTTTCATCTTTAAACTTATCTTGAACTAGAGCTAAGAAGTTATAACAAATGGAGAAGTCACCCATATTAGTGAGTTGCATGTGGAAGGCCCCATGCATGTGAGCTTGCAAAGCATCCTGGAACCAAGGGAGATTTAGAAAGTGATGATAATAATGGGCATAAACATTGCATAAGGCATAAGGTTGATTTGACACTTGGTAAATAAAATCATTAAACTGATCTTTAGGGTCCTCTATGTGATATTTCCTCTCGGTTTCCCTAAGTTTGTTGTTTTGAGTTGAAGGAGGAGGGTATGGAATAGTAGAAAACATCAAATCCATATTCAAACAATCGCCCATTGTTGCTCCCCATTTCTTGGATAATAGCATCCCCCATGCATCTAGTACACCTATGACAAGGACATCCATTTTGAAATCAAAGAAAGGATGGAAGGCTATCTGAACTAGGAGATCTATAATTATTCTGTGTGTTTCTATTTCTCTTGAGTCCATGGCACACACATTCTGATAAGGACTTGTGATTTTTAGACCTAACCTTTGCATAATCTTCTTTGTGATAATATTTGATGAAGCCCCTGAATCATCCATGCAGTTGTGTAGCCACTGATCATTTATTTCAAGTGAGACAAAGAAAGGAGGATTTTCTTCCTTAGTCCTATCTCTACTAGTCAAGACCACTAGAGGATCTTCATGTTGTTCCACAACCTTTTCTTATTCTTTTGGAAAATATTTACTTGGAACAACTTTATTACTTGAAATAACCTTATTGCTTGGACGATCTATAGCTTGCAGAACCATTTTTTCTGTGAAGGAATTTTGAGTAGATCTGACAGTGAAACCAATACCTTAGAATTTGTTATCCAACTACCTCTATCAACATTTAATTTAGAAGTTGGAGTTTTTATAGGAGTAGTTACCTTTGAAAAGTTGTTTTGAGAGCTGTTAGTTCCTTCTTTTCCTTTCCCCTGGTAGACAATTCCTTTGTGCCTTGCTAGTTCTAAGATCTATTCACTTGTAGGTTTGTGACCATATAGTTTAGTCACATGATCATATTCCTCAACCACTTTTTGTGTTGGCTCACTCCTCTCTTGCATTTGAATCCAATAATCCATAGATAGAGGATGGGATTCACCAAAAGTATTGATGTGGTTGACATTTCTGAGCTAACCTACATAGTTTCTTGTTTGAGGAAGACCTTGTTCATTAATTTGACAAAATATTGGACAAGTAGACTCCTCATTAAAGTCTTCACATGCTCTATAGAAAGGTGGTGCTTCTTCATGAACCACATTATTGGACTCTAATTGATTGGGTGACCTTTTGTCTTTAGGGGAATCTTTTCTCTGCCACCTATCATTATTTTGTCTAGGTTGAAACCTGTTATTTTGTGACCTCTCCATTGCTATCAACCTATTTTTCATGTCACTAAGTTGAGTAGCATGGGTAGCTTCCATTCGTTTGACCATATCAGTTGTTAGATTACTGAGAGGGGGGGTGAATCAGTAATAACATAATTATAATCCTTTTTCTCCAAACAATCCAAGTGCTATATCAATGTAGAATTATTATCCAATAATGAGCAATAAGAAATGAACAATCACACACATACACAATAAACCCGTTTTTTACGTGGAAAACCAAATTGGGAGAAAACCACAGAATACGTTTTCTTATATGTCTTGAAGAAATACATTCATTGGAAGCACCAACTTCCTTTGTTTTTCATCAACTATGACTCATCAGTATGTACCAACATCATCAACTATACACCTCATGTATGTGCCAACTCATCAACTACTTGTCTCAACCATGTACCCAACTTGTACCTCAACCAAAAGCCCTCATCAATTTCATCATCCAAATATGATTTATAACTCTGTAATAAAGTTGTTGTATATGATCACATACCTGCAAACCTTCCTTAAGTTTAAACAACAAGAGACTAGCATTTACATCAAACTTTTCTTTAGTCTCACATGTCTAGTTTTGGATTAGTCAACAACCTTGACTTGAAATAATCATAACTTTGTACCTGTATGAATAAATATCTGAAACTGATACAAAATGTTCTTTGGTGTGTTTTATGCAATTCCTCCAGGTGTCACTACTTGGAGCCTCTCAGAAAATTAGTTATAGAAAAAATGGCATACCTTGTTGAATTTTGTCTTATTCCAGAGAGTGACCTTGCAGAGCGTTCCCCGCAAGGAATATTTGTTAAATTGATCTGAAACTATTACAAAGAATACCAAATACTATACTCTAACCAAAAAAAATTGTCTTACTTAATTTGGATCTGTTATGAGTAAGTTATGATGTTTTTACCCGAAACACTTGTATTTGACTAGTTTCAGGACTAGCCACAAACCCTATTTTCCATGGAGTGTAACTCCAAAAATACAACGACCCACAAGATGAATATTTTACCACAAATACTTGGATATGTTTCCGCAATGGCATAGAAATTTCACGGTCTGAATAATTCTAGAAAAAAAGTTATTGTGAAAATGGTGAGATGACCTGTAAATAACATACGTTAGAAAGCATCATCAAAAGAATTTATCCTTCCTTGAATTTCAGCCTTCTTTTCTTCACTTTCCCTTAGAATTTTGGCTTAGATATCATTTGGTTACCTCAGACACCTATATGTATTAAATATGCTCAAGTTTGATTCAAATGAGAGAGACTTTCCTCTTATTTATACTCTCCAAGTAGCTTCCTTAAAAACATCCTCTAGGTCACTTTGCCCACTTTCCTTAATTTAGGGTTAACCCACTTCTAATTTCTCCATTAAATTTATTATTTAAATAATTGATTTTGTATTCACTTTGAATTATAGTGCACTCATCACTTCACTTTATTATTTATCTTTAAAGACTCTTAAACCACTTTGACTACTTTGACCTTTTGGGGCTTCTAGATGACATATGAGGGTCCTCCAACTTCGTAAGGCCATAAATCTCAAACCATGAGGAGTTATGTGATGTTCCACATACCACCATAAATGGAATGACATGTACTATCCCTATAGAATAGTATTACCTGAAAATATATCAAAACTCATACTGTTATCCATCAAACAAACTTGTGTCCATCACACAAACTTGGGTTCTCCAACTGCTCATGGCCATAACTCTCTAACCATGAGGAGTTATGTGAAATTCCACATACCATTAGAAGTGGCATGAAAATCATTATCCATATAGGATAGCTTCATTGACAAATTCTCTGGAATTCATCTCATTATTCCACAAATAAGAATGGGTTCTCTAACCATACTTCTACGATAAATCAATCCACAAAGCATCTTCCCGTGAGGGATTTAACCATAAGGGGACCACTTTGGAGTTCATAAATTTATATTTATTATCAATCATGACAAGCCAATAATGAGTCATCTTTATATCAAACAATCTTGGTTCCATTACCCAACCTTTGTGCTACGAGGATTTCTTCAAGGGTTGAAATCAATGACAACCAACCTTAATCAACAATATCCCCCTTTGGCATTGATGGAACCACTCTGATGAAATACTGAAATCATATCACTCATGATCCCCCTAGAACCATGCCTTTGACCTCTGTATCTGATAAATCTTCTCCCCCTGGAACCATGCCTCTTTCCTCTATCTTTGTCCTCTGCATCTGATAAATCTCTCACCCTGGAACAATGCCTCTGTCCTCTACATCTAATAAATCTCTCCCCCTTTATCATCAATGGAAAAGGTATCTTTCCATCCATTGTTTCTCCCCCTGACTGAAATGTCCTCTTATGGTGCTTCCTTGTGTAAATCTAAGACATTTAAGATAAGCATTCATTTTGGAGTAGAAATAACTCCAAGTCTCTGGCGAATATATTCAAAGGATTCTCGTGGAAGTGGTTTTGTGAAGATGTATGCCACTTGTTCTTTTGTGCCCACATACTCAATTCTGATGTTCTTTTTTGCAACCTGCTCCCGTAGAAATTTATACTTTATTGGAATGTGCTTCATCTTGGAGTGAATCACTGGGTTCTTCAAGATACTGATGGCGATTGTATTATTAGAATAGATTGGAATGGGCTCATAATACTCAACCTGTATATCTGTCAAAGCTTGTTTCATCCAAAGAACCTGTGTACAACATGATGATGCTACAATATACTTTGCCTCGGCTGTAGATAAAGATACTGATGATTTTTTCTTTCTTAGCCATGATACTAAACACTCACCCAAGTAGAACATTGCTCCACTGGTGATTTGTCGGTCATCAATACAACCTACCCAATCTGCATCTTTGTAGGCAATAAGTGATAGATCCTTTCCTTTTGGATACCATGATCCAAACTCTTTTGTTCGTTTGAGATACCTGGAAATCCTCTTCACTACTAACACATGTGACTCCTTTGGTGCTACTTGAAATCATGCCACCTATCCAACTGCCTGCATTACATCTGGTCTGGATGATGTCACATATAGTAGGTTGCCAATAATTGATCTGTATTGCCTCTGATATGTAGACTTTGAATCATCATCTTTGCTCAACTTCCAACTGGTTTGCATGGGAGTGATAACTGGTTTGCAATCTTCCATTCCGAACCTCTTTAACATTTCTCTAATATACTTGGTTTGAGAAATAAAGATTCCTTGTTTGTTTTGGCATATCTGAAGTCCCAAAAAGAAGGATATTTCTCCAAGTAACGATATTTCAAATTCATTTTTCATATCTTTTGCAAATTTCTGGCTTAACCTACCATCATCACTACCAAAAATAATATCATCAACATAAACTTCAATTAATAAAATATTAACTTCACTTACCTTGATGTAGAGGTTGTTGTTTGCACTTCCTTTTCTGAACCCTGCCTGTTGTAGATACTTATCCAGTCTAGAGTACCATGCTCTAGGAGCCTGTTTTAAACCATATAAGGCTTTCTTTAATTTACATGCATAATCTACATTCTCTGACAACTGAAATCCTTCTGGTTGTTCAATGTGGACTTCTTCTTCAAGTTCCCCATTCAGAAAAACTAATTTTACGTCCATTTGATATACTTTAACATTTTTGGAGCATGCATAGACTAAAAGCAACTGGATTTCTTCCATTCTGGCAACTGAGGAAAATGTCTCTTCAAAATCAATTCCTTCAATTTGTGCATATCCTTTACATACCAATCTATCTTTGTTCCTTGTAACTTGTCCATCTTCATTTAATTTATTCCTGAAAACCCTTTTTTTGTTGATCACATTCTTATTCTTTGGTCTTGGAACCAGTTCCCAAGTGTCATTTTTCTCTATTTGATCCAATTCTTCATTCATGGCCTTATTCCAAAATTCATCCTTGTTGGATTCTTTAAAAAAATTTGGTTCAATTGTAGATAAGAGTTCTAGGCGTGTTTGTTATGGTGAACGGATTTTTCTTCTAGTATCAACTCCTAAATCTTTGTTTCCAATAATTTGATCTGAAGGATGATTCTTCTGTACTCGTTTTCTAGGTGTCTTTGGAGATACTTGTTGAACTTTCTCTTCTGTTTCTGTCAGATTCTCTTAATATTCCTCTTCTACTTCATCTTCTGCTTCTTCTTCTTCGAAAAGTTGTTCCATTGATATTTTTTCTTCTTCTTTTGATTATGGTCTGCGTGTTTCATCACTTGTTACGTTGATTCTTTCCACAACTTTGTTCAATATTAGATTGTAACAATTGTATCATTTCCTTGTACTTGAGTAACCAACAAGTACTCATTTGTCCACACGAGATTCAAACTTTCCCATTTTTCCATCTTCTCTTTTGATGTAGCATTTGCTTCCAAAAACCTCCAAAGTTCTTCACATTTGTTGGTCTTCCTTTCCATAGCTCGTAGGGAGGTTTTTCAGTGGTGTTTCTGAGCATTACTCTATTTTGAATGTGAACTACTATATGCACTACCTGTATCCAAAATATATCTATCAATTTGGAATCCATTAACATTGTTCGAGCCATTTCTTGTATTGTCCTATTCTTTCTTTCAACAACTCCATTCTGTTGAGGTGTCCTAGCAATAGAGAATTGCCTTGTTATTCCATGACTGCTGCAGAAGTCCATAAATTCCTTTGAAGTGAACTCTCCTCCATTATTAGATCTCAAGCATTTGATTCTTGAATCCATCTCATTTTCAACCATTTCCTTGTAGATCTTGAAGTTTTCAAAAGCTTCTGACTTGTTCTTGAGAAAGAAAACTATAGTCATTCTTGTATAATCATCAACTAATAACATAAAGTATCTCTCACCTTTTAAGCCCTTTGTTGTAGTTGGTCCAACTAGATTAGTATGCACAATTTCCAGTGTTCTTGTTGTTGAATATTCCTTTGATTTGAACATGGTCTTTGTTTTCTTTCCTTGTTGACAATGCTTGCATAAAGTGTTGGTTGGTTTCATGATTTGGGGTATTTCTCTGACTGCTTTTCTTTTGATGACTTTGACAAGGTTATCAAAATGCATGTGACCCATTATTCTGTGTCATAGCCAAATTTCATCTTCCTTTCCTAGACAACACTTTTCATTTCCAATTTCACTTAACACATATATGTTGTTTGAAGTTCTTGCAGCTGTAGCGACCAATTTCCCTGGACCTTCTCTTCTTATCTCACACTTTTGTGAATCGAAGGTAACTTTATGACCTTGGTCACACATTTGACTCACACTTAGAATATTATGTTTCATATCTTCTACCAGTAGAACATTTTGTGCCTTTTTATTCTTGTTCCCAATTCGGACTATGCCTTCTCCAATGATTTTGGTTGAATTATCATTTACGAAGGAGACTGATCCATTTCTTTCCTTTCACAATGTAATAAATTTGTCTCTATCACGTGTCATCTGTTTTGAACACCCACTATCAACATACCAACCGTGTTTCTTCTGCTTATCTTGTAGAGAGACTGTGCATTCTTCATTTCTATACTGATCTAGCTTTCTTATCCATGTCATTTTATGAGGTTCTTGTCTGTGACTGTTGTCATTCTGTTGAGGTTCTTTAAGAGGGACTTTCATTCTGCAATTTTTTGCCACGTGTACAAAATTGTTACATTTGTAACATTCTACTTCAGTGCTCAAAGTTTCAAACCTATTGTAACTTATTTTGTGTGTTTCACTAGGTATTCTTGAGTAACGCCTTTGTGTATGACTCTCAAAGTTGTTATTGTTCCTGCTGTTAGATCTGCAATTCATAGCTTTATGTCCAAAAATATTACATACATAACATAAACCAAAAAATATTATTTGATACTAGGGAGTTGAAGATCTTCTGAAAGAAGGTTCTCTTATGAATCCTTCTTCTTCTTGAGGCCTATCTATCTATTGTTGATTCTGAAATCTGAATCATCTCGGTGGAGGAGGTGTCCCTGTAATCTTCCTTGTACATTGTCCTATCCCCTTTGATTGTTTCTGCATAACTTTTTGGATTTGTTTCTTTCTCTGTTGTTTTGGATCTTGATCCATTTTCTTTATGATTTTATCCAAGTCTATACTTGTCAAGATGAGATTTTTGACTGCTAATAATTTCATCCATAACTTTTGAGCTATTCTACATATTTTTCTTTTGAATATCCTTTCTTAGTCTGACAATCTTTGCTTCCAAGTTTCCAATGATCTTGTCATTTTCTTCTAGTTTTTCTTTGAGTGCTTCTTCAATTATTTTATCTTCTTCTATTTGAACCTTCAATCTTGTGATCATTTTTTCTAGTTCTTGAGTGTCATTTTTCTTTTCTAGTTCTGCTTGTAGTTTCTTGTTTTTCTTCTTTTCTCTTCTGATAACTTCTATGGCACACATTAATTATTCTCGATAGTCAACTTTTGCCTCTTCAATTTCGTCTTCAAATTATTCATATCCTTCCTCGGCTTCTTCATATTCTTCTTTGGAGTATTGTTTATTAGAATCTTTTACTTCCATGAATAGAAATCTTCATGTCTCATTGTCGTTGATTTCATCTTCATTTGATGATGAGTTGTCTTCTTTGATGCATAAGATTTTCTTGAAATCTTTCTTTGTAGTTCTTTTGCCTTTAAATGTGTTTTTTCCTTTTGAGTAACCTTCATCATTTATCTTTTTCTTATGAGGACATTTGTTAGCAAAATTACCAATACCATCACAATTAAAACAAATTAAAAGAATCTTACCTCTATACCTACCATCGGTTCCCTTGTTCAGTCTTTTGACGAAGTTGGCCACTTCTTCATCATCTTCTGAGACATTGTTGTTGCTGCTATATTCTTCTTGTTCCTTTTTCTTTTGCTTTGATCTTTTGGATTCTTTGAAGGTAGCTTCTTTTACATCTGGATTTTCCTGTTCAGCTCTCATTTCATATGCTGTGAAGATTCCATGCAGTTCATCCACGCTTATTGAGTTCAGATTCGATCTTTCTTCTAGTGCTGATATCTTAGGGTTGAATCTCATAGGAAGAGATCTTAGTACCTTTTGAAAAATTATAGATTCTTTGATTTCTTCTCCCAATCCTATGATTGCATTCACTATTTCGTCAACTCTTAAGAAGTAGGCTGCAATATTCTCATCTTCCTTCATTTTTTGTTGTTTGAACTAAACTCTATAAGTTTGAAGTTTTGTTGCTTTGACTTTTGTATCTCCTTCATAAATATTTCGTGGCTTGTCCCAAATCTCTTTGGTAGATTTACAATGTGCAACTTTGGCGAATATTGTTTCACTGAGACCATTCAAAAGTGCATTTGTAGCTTTGGAATTATTCTAACCAAGTTTCACTATTTTTTCATTTGTTGGTGGAACTGCTGGTACTATGTATCCATCTACAATTGATTGCCAAATTTCAAACCCCTGTGCTTGTATATATGTCTTCATCCTTATGCTCCAAAAAGCATACTTTTGTCCATCAAAGTATGGTATTCCATTTTTATATGAGTTGGTACTCTCCATGATCTACCTTTCAGTGGTTAAACTAATTTCTCAAGGAACCTACTCTAAAACCAATTGTTAGATTACTGAGAGGGGGGATGAATCAGTAAAAGCATAATTATAATCCTTTTTTTCCAAATAATCCAAGTGTTATATCAATGTAGAATTATTATCCAATAATGAGAAAATAAGAAACGAACAATCACACACATACATAGTACACCAGTGTTTTACGTGGAAACCCAAATCGGGAGAAAACCATAGAATGCTTTTTTGTATATGTCTTGAAGAATTACATTCATTGGAAGCACCAACTTCCTTTGTTTTCCAGCTGCAACTGGAAGGAGGCTCCAACCCCCTAGTTTCTCAGGCTACAACCTGAGGGAAGCTCCAACTCCCCAATTCTCTGGCTACAACCAGAAGGAGGCTACAACCCCCTATGTTCTTCGGCTACAACTGAAAGGTAACATGGAAAAAACCTTCAATCCACTTGGTGTGTCCTTGGGGGCAAGTCTCGAGTCAAGGTGTTGTCACCTGATCCTCAACTCCTTTGTCTAAGCCAAATACTAGCAAAGCTAAGAGGGGTAGTCCCTACGAGAAATAAACTAAGGCTTTGTCTAATCTAAGAAAATAAAGAACTTATTTCTAGGAGTTTATAAATTTTGAACATAAGATAAATTTAGCACAACATCAGATTAACCAAAAAAAGGATACTGCCTGCGCAATCAACCATGGAATTTTATCAATCATCACATAAAATAGAGATAATCATTTTCATCTATTAGAAAAATTAGAGATAAACTTTGAAAGACCAGTGCCAGAAATAAAGCAGTGAAGTGTGATGTGATGAAAGTGTCGCGTTCATTTTATCTTGAGTATTTTAATTAGGGTATTTGGTGTTATTAGAAAAGTTTTGAAACTGTGAAGTGGGGATTAAAGTCGGGGTCCCCACTCTTTGTGTGCAAAATTTAATCCGTCCTCATTGTGAATTATTCATCAATCTAAAACTTGCCTACTAGGTGTGACGCAGATCCAACGAGGCGAGTTACCAAGTGATTTGACACACTCCACCTAGGGTAGAGGTCTTAGATGAATAAAACCACTCAAAGATTGTCCTAATTATACTATTATGAACTATTCAAATATTTTCTAGGTCATCGAAGAACTTGAGCATGAAAACGGGCTTGCATACTCAAATTTGAATAGTTGTGGTTTATTCCAATAACTTTGCAAAATTGAAACTAACAATAAGAAAACCTAGAACTTGCAATTGATTTTAAGACTTTGATTTAAGTGATGTGAGTAAATTTTATCTTGTTTATGCATGAGAAACTAAAATAACTCAAAGAAACAGGAAACAACCCCCAAAAGCAAGAAAACACACAAAACACCACTTTCCCCCCTAGGGGCAGGGGAAACAACTAAAGACGATCTTTGTGGCTTGCTAAATTTATTAAAAAATGAAACTACTTTTATTTTGTAGAACACTTTACCTTTATATGGAGAGATCAAGTGTTTTACAAATCTTTTATGATAGAAAAATCAAATGCAAAGCTCCCAGGAGCACCGGGAGGGTCTTGGAAGGGGCTAAACTTCAAAAGTTCAGCAAGATTTCCTCTTGTACCTGTCATATATGCACTAAAAAAGTAAGGTATTAAATGCAAAAGATGACCAAAAACACTTTAAGAGTGTCTTTGATCAACCCCTAAAAAAAGTGAAAAAAATTCTAAGTTAAGCTATACTAAAAAAACGGAAAATTAACTAAGGAGTGATAGCTAAATAGCTAACCTCCTCAGGATCTTATTGATTGATATAAAATAAGAAAATAAAAGAAACCTAACTTCCATATTTATACTTTAAAAAACCAAGTAAACTTTTGCCTATCACAATCCTAAACAATGCTAGGAATTTGAAGGCTAGTTAGAAGCAAAACTAAGCTAGATCTTGACAAATAGATGAATTCCTTTTACACAACTTAGATCCAACTTTAAAGGCTGCATGAAATTGATATAAAACAGATTTCAAAATTTCAATATAAAACAAACCTTGCATGCAACAGAAAACCAAAGGACAAGAAGATTTTTCTTATAAAATTTCGAGAGAGAACAGGGGATGAGAAATTTGAAACCAGGAACTTGGGCGATGGAGTCAGAATGTTGTGTTGAAGAGGGGAATCCTTCATTTCTTTGCACTTGAATATGTTAGAGGTTCAAACAAGAACCCTCCACTCCTCCAAGATAGATAACCTATAAACTTAGAAAACCATTGCAAGAAAAACGTAAAGATATCCTACACGTGCATCTAGGAAACATATAATTAAAGCAATAATAACATGAATTCAAAGATTAACTTGTGACAAAACAAGCATTATAAATAAAATCTACTTTAATAATACCTTCATTCAATGGACAAATAAATTCTAGCAAGAGACGTTTACCATACTTTGAGAACCATAATAAGAGTAGATCCTCCACACATTTGCACAAGACAACACAATGAAGATCCAAAGTCTTTTTATTCCTTTAATCAAATGGAAATGATATAACACAGTATTCTTCCCACGAATTCTATCCTCGAGGAGGGAGGGAGAAGATTTCTTATATATGATAAAGGGTGATGATTCCCAAGTGTTGCATGTGCTATGGTTAGGGTTTAGGACTAGGGAAAGTGTGAGTGAGAGGGAGTTGTGCATGAGGGAAGAGGAGATGTGTGGGTGTGAAGGGGAGATCTGTGTATACTTAAGTGGAGGTTTATATAGGTGAAGGGGAGTGTAAGTGAGGGTAAGTGTGAGTGGGAGTGGAGTTAAGGGATGTGTGGTTCCCTTAGCTAATGTACTAGGGTTTGGGAATGCACCACTTAGGAAAGGGAGTTGAGTTCCCTCATTGGGATCTCCTCCTGACTCCATATCACCTCAATCATGTGGTCCCTACCTCAATTAAACTCACCCAAGGCCTTAGTCAACTGGGGACATGGGAAAAATAGGTCTCAATCATGTTCCCCAGCTCTCCTAAAATTTAGGAGATTTAATTAATTACCCCCTTTCCGTATTTTTTGAGTAATATTGACTTTTTAGTGATAATTATCATTTTTTTCCCTTGAAAGATAGGAAATAGGGGTTTACATGGTGTTCTGGACTGGAAAGAAACTATAAATATGGCACATGATAATATTTTATGCTATATTTTTTACATTTATTGACTCAGAATTAATAAATTCCATTTTTGCATGAATTTAATTAATTCACTGAAAACTTAAAAAAAACCTATCAAACCTAGCGACAATTTCCAAATGACTCAGACACTATGTTCTAGTATTAGCTCATATACATTTATACACTATACATTGGATTTTCCATGTCAAAACTTGCTTGATAGCACACACTCCGGCTTTGGAGCTAAGTCATTTGAGTGAAAAAACTTAGAAATTATTTTTTCTTCTCACTAAGGAAAGCGGAAAAAATAATTAACAAGTAGAAAAACACTCCAAAGTCTATGCTTAGTCCTAGTCTTGGGTGGCCAATAGACTTTTACAATCTCTCATACTTAGGGAATTTATTACAATGGTGGAAATGCAGAAAAAAGGGGTCTTTTAAAGACCTACTAAACTCTGTAATCTGCAAATATGAGCATTGCTTGCTCACTATCTAGCAGATCTTCAGAAATCCAGCTTGTGCAAACTAGTGGATAACAGGTACAACAAGATATAAGGATAGATTGTGATAGTCAGAGTTCAATTTTTATGGTGAAGAACTCGTCTTATCATTCAAAGACAAAGCATATTGATATTCAATATCACTTTGTGAGAGACAAGGTTGAAGAAAAGAAAGTGTAGCTGATGAAGGTGGACACTTTGAAGAATGTTGCAAATTCATTAGAAAAATATGTGAGCATTGATAATTTCTCTTGGTGTAGAGGATAAATGGGCATTGTTTCCCTAGATTGTTGACTATGTAACCCTGTAACACCCTCTATGCAAAGAAAAAAACAAGTGGGGGAATGTTGGGTATGTGTTATATTATTTACATGACTAGCCCTAATGTCTGCTACATTGCACTAGATGCATAGGGGGGGTTGAGGGGGGTCTACTAGGCCCCCCATTCGGTGGTTGTAGGCGGTTTGGGGGCAACTCCCTTGATAATTTTTTCATCGAGAAACGTGTCGCATTTTTGCCTCGTGTTTTGTGTCACCTCAATTTTCATGTCCATTGTTAGGAGGTTTTTCAACACATGGCTTTTCCGATGGTTTTCTATTTCCAGTGAAGGAATTAGGGTTGTTGACTAATTCTGGTCATTGGGTTAGGTTTTTGGATGTTGTTGGCTCCTATATGTATATTGTATTGTAAACAATGTATCGCTATGAATGAATATATAATATGTTGGTTTTCTCTTTTTGGGTTTCCAAGGGGAAGATCTATGTGTAATGTGTGTATTGTTGGGCCCTTCATTTTGTTGAATAGAAGTTGTGCATGACACATTGCAACTTCATTTTGGAGAGAAGAAGTTGCACAAGCTGCTGAGGAGTTGGACAACAGACAAAATAAAGAAACAAAAAGTGATTGGAAGGACAACACAACATCAGTTCAAGGAAGGAAGTTGCAACAAGATCAAGAAAAGAAAGAACTCTCGGGTTCTCAACCAACAAACCCAAAAGATAGGATTATATATACGAGACCGATGTGATTGTAATATGATAATGGATAATGAAGGATTAATAGGTTGTAGTGTTGTTATTGTAGGATGTTATTCCAAAACTACCATTGTTATTGTTGTTGTTAGTATTGATGTTGTAATGCAATTTACTATTGTAATGGACAATAATATAGCATACCTGAGTTTGGATATCTAGGTAAGAACTAGACGATCAATGTATCAGAGTTTGGTATTGTCAATATAATTGGAGGCCTAAATTTTGAATACATATCATGTGAATCTAGTCTGAATACATGAATTGAATGTTGTTCTATATTATATTTGTGTAGGATATACTTAAATGATTATTTATGAATGGAAACACAACTCTGTTTCTGTATTCCCAATTAGGAATTCCTCAGAACTATTACAGGTTTAGTCTATCTTGCACAACACTACAATGAGTCCTTATAACTCAGAGGTCTGTCTATGTATTCTCCTTACCCTTCCCTCTCTTTCATGTCTCAGTTGTGCTTTGGTTGATCCTTCTTCCCTTCTAGGAAGATGAAAATGTCAGAACTCTAGAATACTTTAGTACCTTTTGTTGGGTCTGAAGACTTTTTCGCCAACAAAATGGTTTCGTTTCCAGGACCTGTGCTTTAAAAGGGAACTTGTAAGGAGAATGTTTCCATGGATCTATATATCTGAAATTTGGCAATGGTGAGAACAAAATTGTGATGCCTTTATATGGAAGGAAGCAGAGATGCAAGGTAAAAGTGAGAGGAATACAAGAGATTCTATCTTTTACTCAAAAAGATTGAGTGACTAGTACAAGATATTTTGGGTTAAATTTTTGGAAGAACTATTCCATTGGATAGATCGGATCCAAGAAGCTCCAGAATTCCAAGAACATGTCAAGAAGACCTATACTTGGGACAGAGAAAATATTGCATCACTTGACCACCTGGATGACCAGATCATGCGAGGATTCAATTTATGGGTTCATACGACTCTGGAGGGATACATCATTGAATTTGTAACTGAGAATCACCAATATTTTTCATGCACGGAAGACATTTTCAAGAAAGTTGCACGCGAAAGACTATTGAGGGAAATTCCCCTGTGGATCAAAGTCTTTTTGATGGAGGAGGGGATGACAGTTGTTCCCTCAAATGAGATGGAATCCTAAACGCCTATGCTTGGGGTAGGGTGATTTTTGGGTATCACCATGACCTAAGAAGGGGAAATGGTTCTTTTACAGATGGGGGAAGATCAAGAAACGAACGTAAGAAATGAGTGAGCCTCAAGGAGAGATGCCATTCTTGAGAAGTGGTGGCACAGAAAGGTAAAGAAAGCAGTGAGGAATTATGAGGTGTTGAAGAATGAAATCAGATCAAGAGGAACAAATGAAAGAAAGAAGGAAGAGTTGAGGAAGGTGAGAAGACTAGAAAGACTGGCCAGTCTAATATTGTAGCAGAGATAAGCGCAGAGAGGAAGGAGTCCCCAAATGGGTGGATGAGAGGAAGAATTTGGAGAAGCAAGGGAAGATGAAGAAGGTTTGGACCTTGCGGGAGATCAAGAAGATTCAACCCCGATATCAGGAAACATCAGGAATCAGACGAAGAAGGATGCTCCAGAGGAAGAGAACGAGAACCCCAAGATCAAAGAAACCCACCCAGAAGTCAGTCGAACCAACCCCAAATCACTCATCTCCCAGGTCTCCTCTATACCCATGGTAAATTCTACATCACCTACTTATGCTATTGCTAGTCCATTGGAGCCAGTTAGTCAGAATCAGTCTGTAAGTGTAAACTCTGGGAGGATATTGGGTTTCTTAGGTGTATCGCAACCATGACCATTAGGTTTCATTCTAATAGGAGTAGTGAGACCCACAATGGATAGAAATATGGGAGGATTGATCACCCGATACCCATAATTTTGTGGTAAATGGGATAAATATGCAGAGCAACATTGGTTCTTATGTGAATCCATCTGGAGGTCCAGAAGGACTCTCGATGAAAATAATTTAGTATAGTTTCATACTACCTTGAGGGGTCGTGCTCTCAAATGGTACATGAAGGCTATTGAACATGGACTGCAAGGACAAGGATTCACCCTTGGACAAGTTCATTTGAGGTTCATCACTGAATTCAAACTACCTCAGTCTGAGAAACATGACCTCTCTGAGTTGTGGGAAATTCAACAAAGGGAAGGAGAGTCTTCCTAGGAATACAATCGTAAATTTAAATATGTTATTGGGAGGCTAGCACATCCAATTCATGAATATCACCAGAGAGAATGGTACATCCAAGGATTACTACCTCCGACAAGGATTATAGCCACATTAACAGACACCTTGGAAAAATCGATGAAAATTGAACCCATGGAATATTATCCAGGGAATCTGAGGATGACCAAGCCTCCAATAGATGCAATTTTTTCTGAACTTTAGGGACAAATATTGGATTTAATGGAAAAGATTCAAGAATTAACCATACTTAGACCTATATGACCTTAGGTTTGGTGCACATGATGCTACATAGAATGACATCTGGAAAATGGATGTCCATGCATGAGGGTAATGGGACCTCCTCACAATTCGATGGGACCTTCTCCAGGACGATCAGGAGGAGTTGTGAAAGTATCTGCGACTCCACCATTTCATACACAAGTACTATACCATACATTCCCAAGCACTCAAATAGCTCAATCAGTGGAATATTGTGAGATTTGTCGGACACATGGACATGCACCAAGGAAGTGTCCTATTATGCAGAAGTACACGACTATGCCCAATAAAATAAATTGTGAGTTTTGTGCATCTACTACCCATGCCACAAATTAATATAGAGTGATGGGCACACTTGCTGACAGGTTATATCGAACAACGTTTAGAGTAAATGAAACCCCCCAGGATCTAGAAGAGGCTAGGAAGGTGGGGTTGGAGGTGGATTCAAAGGAGGGAGAAATGGAGGTAGAGGGTTGAGCTTATGCAACAAATGGAATGAACAAGGTAATTTAGCTAGAGATTGACCTCATCCAAGACGACCATGGTTCTCTCACTGTAGGAATAATGGGCATGCAACTGAAGACTTCCCATAACTAATCACAAAGTGGGAATAGGAAATCATTTTATAGGCTCAAAATTGAAAAAGGGAATCGAATGACAACTACCTAAGATCAACATCATCACTCATGGAGGAGAAAAAATTAGGGAAGATGTAGACAGACAGCCCAAGATTTAGAAAGTTGTTCCCAAAGATGACATGTATGACCCTGAAAAACAAAAGTTATTTTTCAAAAATGCAATATAAATATTCAATAGTATACCCACTCCAGAAATAATGGAGAACCCTCCTAGATATGCCTCTCAACCTAACATTGCGCAAGCCCCTACCTCACCACCGACACCTAGAAAATTGACAATTCCAAGAAGACACCCTGAGCAGTATCAAAGTGTAATTAATCTTTGGTTTCAATTATTCTTTGACATATTAGGAGAGGAAAAAGTTACAAAGAAGTTATGAAACACCCTATACATGATACTTGGAAATGAGGGAACTCCATAAGCCTTATTAAAGACCAACCTCCATGAGAAGAACACCTAGAGAATACAAAGAAGAAATGTGAGAACCATAAAATAATTTATATTATAAGCCCAAATAGATGATTTTGAAATGAAATATGTCATGCTATATTTTGTATCAGATGTCCTACTCAAAAATACCTAGGAAGCTGTTGGCAGCCAACCCATTTTTTTTAATTGCTCTCAAAAGATGCCTACACCCCTTGTCGTATTACGACAAATCATTGTCGCATTGTGCTTTTAGACATTCATCTCATTATTTGCGACAATTATGATTCAATTTTGTTTTAGTTTTCACAACTGCAAGTGTGAAAACACTTCTTTCGTTGCTTATATTGTCATCGTTTTTGGTTAATTTGCTGAAAGACGCTTGATCACTCGTTTATCACATGACTGCTAAAGGTTGTCTCGAACTTATGTTCTTGAGCATTATCTTACCTTGATTGCGCATTTGGATATATTTGATTGTTAAACCTTTGGGCATAAAAGTTATTGGTCTTGTTTTGATCTTATGAAAATTGTAACGGATTTGGTCATATTGTTTTTATCCTTGGTTTTGGACTTTCACTCGACTATTATATGAAGAAATTTTGATTGCATGGCTCAAAAGATTGGAATACAAACATATACAATGTGCATCGAATACATGGACAAGTTTATAAGGTATGATAGCAATGGTTCAAGGCGCATGAATTAATCATATTCGACTTTACGAATCGATACATGACATACTATGTTTGCAAAGTTGGATTATACGCTGAATGTTTCATAAGTCTCGAGCTATGTAAACCCTGTGTTTCAGCGATTGATTGAACGATGGAATTGGCACATCGGATCGATAGTTAATGCTGGTACTGTGCTTGTTTAAACTTAACACTTGGCACGTAATTATCATATGAGGTGCTGATTCTCACTCGGATGAATGGCACGTAGAGGTGATGATTCACTTGTTGGCTGGTTGATGCATTTGTTTAAATGATTATGGTTTTAACA
>ML782785.1:338177-350553 GCA_009831015.1 Picea engelmannii
AATGAGTTTGTCCCACATTTCTTTAGCAGTTTGAAGATGCATCACCTTCACAAACTCGGCTTCTGCAAGTCCATTCAAGATAGCATTCATTCCCTTAGAATTAAAGCTAAATTCTAACTTATCATCCTTGGAAGCTAGCACAATAGGCTTTATGTATCCAGTGTCTACTACATCCTATACATCCGCTCCTAAGGCCATTAGGTATGATCTCATTCTAACCTTCCAGAAGGCAAAATTCGTTCCATCAAATAGAGAAGGCCTAGTGACTAAAGTCCCTTCATGGCTTGTCATGTTTAAGCTCTAGGATCTACCCTTAGACAAAAGGGGCCGATTCTGATACCAATTGTTGAACAACTGAGGGGGGGGGGTGAATCAGTTGTTACTGAGCTTAAACAATTATGCTTCTTTTAAAACTCTTTGCAGAAACATTGAATGTTGATCACCATAATGCAGAGAACTAAACACAGGCACATTCAACATCAGTCACGTATATGAGAAACAGAGAGACAGATATTTTCTGAGGAAACCCATACAGGGTAAAAACCTCTTTTTCTTTATATGATAAGTATAATTACATTCTTTACATTATCATACATATGAGCACCAACTCATAATGAGGCTACAACCTCTATTTTGCAAGCTACAACTTGCTGAGAGCACCAACTCTCTGTTTTCTCTAGCACCCACTAGAAGGAAGCACCAACTCCCTGGTTTCTCTAGCACCAACTAGAAGGAAGCACCAACTCCCTGGTTTGTCTAGAACCAACTAGAAGGAAGCACCAACTCCCTGTGTTCAAGCACCCACTTGAACCTTTGAGGACACCAGTCCTCCCTAGCTCCTCCCAACCACCCTGAAATATTAATTCTTTGTTACTCAAACTTATTACAGTGATATAAAGCTCAACAATGGCTTACTAGACTCATCACTGTTCTGTTGCATTTCGTTATTATGTCTACCTCATTGCCTCCCTGCACATCTCACTTGCGTTGTCTGTTCTTCATCCTTTTAAGTTCTTTGCGCCATACCCATTCATTGCACAGATCCTCTTCTATTCAATTCAGCTGCTACACTCCCCTTCTTCTTCACACATAAATCACCTTCACCAGCTACAATCACAACAAACTCCAATAGCAACAACAACCCAATCTCTTATCTGTACCGTGTATTTATAACTTTTGTGCACCTTGTGCATTCAATGTTCTCCATGCTTCTGCATGCATACTCTCCGTCGTTATCCTCCACCTCTCGAGTTCTCTATCTGATCATCATCGTGACTCTTCAGCTTCTCTGGTGGTTCGCCCCGCGTGTCCAGTATCACTGGGTGTTATGCTGAGATTCATCAGCCTCTCTTGGCAGTTGAGACTCTTCGTCTTCTCTGTGACAGTTGAGCTCACCTTCTCTGTTTCAGTTACAGCCTCAATCCCATCCAGCTGTCAATCACCTCCACGAGTCATCTTCATTCCACTAGCAGATTCCATGTGACTCTTCTACTCCTATGGAAATCACACCGAAGTCTCTTCGCATCCTCTGGTAGAACCCATCAATGGTTACTGGAAGTTTCACTGTGTCGTGCAACAGTAGCCCTCTGATATTGTTCAAATTCACCTGCACCATTGGATTAACTCTGAAGGGTATTGTCGTTATTTACCCTTTTCGCACTTTCGCTGTGAACTTCTGATCTTCATTGACCCTGATCGACGGTTCATGATCTTGATGAGTCAACGGTCCTGATCTCATCATGATATCGCACCTCATTGTTCCTTCGATGAAGATTCTCGTCACTCCCAGTCGCGATAGGCGAAGCTCCAAGATGGAGCTCAGATCAACGATCCACGTTCTGGCTAATCCGACGGTCCTGATCTTCTCGCAATCTCACATCTCGCGATTCCTGTGATGGAGGTTCTTGTCACTCCAATTCATGATAGGCGAGGCTCTGAGATGGAGCTCAGATCAACGATCCACATTCTTGGTGATTCGATGGTCCTGATCTTCTCGCAATCTTGCATCTCGCGATTCCTGTGATGGAGGTTCTCGTCACTCCAAGTCGTAATAAGCGAGGCTCCGAGATGGAGCTCAGATCAACGGTCCACGTTCTTGGTGATCCAACGGTCCTGATCTTCTCACAATATCACATCTCGCGATTCCTATGATGGAGGTTCTTGTCACTCCAAGTCGCAATAGGCGAGGCTCCGAGATGGAGCTTAGATCAATGATCCACGTTCTTGTTGATCCGACGGTCCTGATCTTCTCGCAATCTCGCATCTCGCGATTCCTTTGACTTTCCAGTCAGCGAGATGACGATCTTTCGCCACGTGTCCTATTGATCCAACGGTCCACGATTAAATCACAATCTCGCATCTCGTGAATCTGGAGATGAATCATCTCGACTCTCCAAGTCGCGATCAGTGAAACTCTGAGATGGACTAGAATCAACGGTCCAGATCAAAGCTTGATCTGACAGCTCAGATCATTTCGCGATTTCGCTTATCGCGAAATCGGGTTTTCTGATGTCAATAACCTTTGTCATGTCCAACTCCCGATCCCCGAAACTCCGATACGGTGTCCATCTATTGACGTCACACGTGGATTGACACATGTTGAGTACTGCCACATGTCACTCCGATTGATGACTTACATGTTCCTGAAATGTTGAATCAGTCTGACACTTGTCATTACCTGATTGTGCCACGTGTCCCTAGCTGACATGGTCTGCTGACATGAGTTGGGTCGATGGTCTAGATCACATCCTCGATTCAATGGCTGCGATTGCATTGCGATATCGCATATCGCGAAATCAGGGTTCTTGATGTCAATATTCTTTGATATCTCTAACTCGCGATACTCGAAACTTTGACAGGGAGTCGGATCAATGGTCCACATAACTCCTTGAGATGGACAGTCCTCCTGAGTTCAGGATTTTGTGAGCCCATTTTCTCCTTTCACTTTAAACATCGTGAAGCTTTTCCCTGATCCAACAATGGTTTGATCCTGCGCTCAGATCTAACGCCTGAGATCTATCCTCCTCTTCAACACGTGCTCTTCTTGTTTGTATTCAGATCTGACGGCCCTCATGCTGTCGGGAAGTTTGGATGAGATTCAATGGCTCTCGATCTTTGTCTTCCTTCTCCTCTTTGAACTCTTATATCTTGTGCTTTGCTGCGTGCATTCTCCTTGATGTTGTTCCTCCTGAGCTTTCATGTCCGAATCCCCAAGGGATTCTATCCTTCTTATCCTGCCATCTCCACTGTTATACTTCAACCATCATCACTACTGTACTTGCCATCAATGACAAGTCTACGCTGCCTGTACAACATGCCAACAATCCTTTGTACATTCTTTCTGTATCCATGCCATCTTCATTGTTGTTCTTGCCATCAATGACAAGCATATGTTACCTGTTAAACATTTTCCAACAATCTCCCCCTTTGGCATTGATGGAAACAAATACACCCAGATTCTTTTCTCCCCCTTTGACATCGATGTCAAAGAGAATATGCTCCCCTGAGCTATTGCAGTATTTTAGGAGGTATCAGATATTAAATCAATGCAAACTCCCCCTGACAGGATGGACTCTTTCATTTGAGGTCTACAGAATATTTGTATCTAAGCCAGAGTCTTCTCTTTCTGATTCTTGGACCTGTTCGTCTTCAGCTTCCACTGTATCCTCTGTATAATACTTAAAATTGCTCACCTTTCTTGCTCGAACTCCTTTATCAATCTTCTCATGTGTGGACAACTCCCCCTGTCACTGTTATCTATTCTGCTCTGCATCATCTTTTTCGTCATTTTTCTCTGCTTCTACTCTTTTTGTTATTCTTCTCTGCTTCTGCTTTTGCGTTTCACCTCACTCTACACATTTGCTAAATCTCATGCTACGCATCCTCTGATTTTCCCTTTGTTCCTAACAGATTAACTTTCCTTGAAACAGTCTTTCTTCTCGTTATCTCTATAGGATGTCATGTACATCAGAATTTTGTTGTCCTATTTGAACACTGTGCAATTGTAGCTTGTACTTTTTAAAGAGCCCTTGGATCTCCCCATTAAGTTTCATCGATCTCTATTACTGCAATTTTCATTTTCTTCCATGATGCATTCAATCCAGGGCTTTCATGTCTATTTTTAATCACAAGAGAAAACTTCTACACCCACTCTCACACCTTCTTTTCTTTCTCACAAATGAAGGACCTATCTCAGGTTTCTTAGGAGCATTGATTTCTACTTTGTTGAATCCAGTATCGGATTTGTCATTTGGTGATCTCTGGCTATCCAAGACCTTGTCCAGAGTCATGAATCTGCTCAAGCACTTGATTTTGGTGTCTTCCTTCTCAACCTTCAAGACTTTTTCTTCCTGTTTATGACATGGTTCTTCTCCTACTTCTTTCGTGGGATAACTGCTAGCTGAGCCTTCTTTTATTGTATCTGAATCTTCTTCTTTACTTGCAGGGGAGGATTCAATTTCAACATCATTAATTTTCTTTATACTTTCATTCACCATTTGTCCTGAGTTTACCTTTACCTTACATTCTTTGGATGTGAGCACATCTTCACTGCCTCTGTCACACTTTTGACTTGAACTGAGTGAATTATGTTTCAGACCATCCACAAGCAGAGTGTATTGGGCATCTCCTTTTTCATTACTTAAACTCATCATCCCTCTATCCTTGATTTTGCCCGGTTCATAATTTTCAGGGATCACATTTCCTGTTTTTCTTTTACTTATGGACAATAGCTTATCCTTGTCTCCAGTCACGTGCTTGGAACATCCACTGTCTATTTTTCCAGAGGCCTTTTGTTTTTGAGTTGAAAGTGCTTGACCACATTTTTCACTATCTTTCCTCTTCCATGTGTTGGTCTTTCTATCTAAGAATTTTATTCTTGGATCTGCTTTGTGATTCTTGAGATGGCAGTTTGCAGCTTTGTGACCAAAGTTGTGACAGTTATAGCATTCAATCTCATTGTTCAATAGGTCAAAGTTATTGTTCCAGCGTTGTCTACTCATTGACTGTTTATTAATCCTTGACCTCCTCAGTTGCATGTCTCTAGACTTAGTTTGACAATTTGCAATCTATGATGGTTTGTTACTTTGTTGTAGCATTCTTTGTTGTGGCAGATATTTAATTCTTGGAAACTTTAAATGCTCATGCCTAAGTCTTAAAAAACAATTTATAGCTTTGTGACCAAAGTTAGAACAGTAGAAACAGTATCCATAGAAGAAGTCTTTGTACCTGGAAAATGGTTGTCTTCTTTGAGCAAATTGATTTCTTTCATGTTGATGATGTCTTTGAGCAGGGAGTGCATTATTTCTTTGTTCTACAGATTCAGTCCTGACACCTTTTCCTTTACTTGTCCTAGGTAGTTGGTTGTCTTCCTTTGTTTCTGCAGGCTTGTTATTGTCATTGGTTGTACTTTTGACATGGACACTAGCTTTGACAAACTTGATGGGTTATTTGTTTCTTGGCTGACCATTACTTGATCCCTCTTCATAACCCAAACCAGTTTTCAGCTTTGGATTCCTTTGCTGATTCAGAATGGTGGCTAATCCTTCTGAGGCTTTGATACTGGATAGATTCTTATCAAAAGTTTTTAAAACATCATATGTCCAGGCAAAAACATCCTTGAATTCTTTAAATAGTTTTATAAAAGCGGATCGTTCTTGCTCGGAGCATCCCGTTCCCAAATTGATATTTTGAGGATTATCCTTAGTCCCTAGATTTATCGTTTTGTAAGTCAAGGAATAATTGTTCGTTTTACAATTAATTGATCCTTTAAATCTATCATGAAAATCATAGAACATTTCTAGTCTTACAATGGATCTGGGAATAGAGTTTACCAGATCAAACGTCAACTTAGGAGATCTAGTATCCAATATTACCATGAAGTTATGGAGATTTTCATCGTGAGTGCCTTCATTGATAATTGCACCTTGGAAAGTTTCCTCCATATGCAAGAAGTTGATGATCTATTGGTCATCATCGAACACTCTCCAATTGGTGATGTTGTCTGGGATCGACGGCCTGAACAATAAGTCAATCAAAAATGCATTCGAAGAAAGACCTTCTACATGAAAAAGTTTGGAAGCGACAATAGCCAATAAATCAGCTTCCAAACTACTTAGTCTAGGAATGGAATTGATGTTAAATGATGAAATTTTTTATATCAAACTCCATACCTTGGTTTGGTAACTTTTTAGATGTGGTGACAAGTAGTGTATGGAATTTCTTACCTGCCTGACCACGATTTCTGAGTCACTGAACGCTATTAAATTTTTTACGTCCATATCCAAGGCTTTCTTAAGCCCTTGTAGAAGTGATTCATATTCGATAGTATTATTAGTGCACTCGAACTCTAATCAACAGACAATGAAAGTATTATTACCTGCGAGGTCAATGAGTACACATCCTGCATCGGCTCCTTCCTTGGATTTGGATCCATCGAAGTAAAGTGACCATAACTGAGCTTCGTCAGTAGTGTTTGGCACATTTGGCAAGGATTCTGATTGAGTACAGGTCATGAGCTCTGATTTTTGCTCCGAATTGGTGATGGGGAAAGTTTAAGCCATGAAATTACCAAAGAAGTTGTTCATTCCCTGCATTTCAAGTGAATTAGTGGAATCAATAAATGGTTCATTTGCATCATTCAAATCCGTCACGGTGTGCTTGAGATAACGTTCACGGTTAATCCTAATTTTGTTTGGTTGTCCATTTTTTGGCAGCCATAAATGCGACCAATCTGTTGCAAAGTAACCATGTAGTTGCTCACACCAATCCCTACTCAAAAATAAACCATAGAATTTGGGGATGTCAACAACAATGATGTCAATAATCTGGTGAACCTTGGGATTAGAAGATAACCTAATGAGCACATTCTTTAGTTCGACAATTACCTTAACATTCATCCGATCGAGCTGAATGATTTTAAGACTAGAAGGCTGAACTTCTGCATTAATTTTTTGGAAAACAGATAAAGGCATCACATTCGATGATGCGTCGGAATCTACCATGCAATTATGTACATTTATATTAAAATTTTCAAAAGTTAACAAGAAAGGGGGGACATGTTTACGAGTATTAACAGTAGAATTTTGTTGATTTTTAGTCGTTGACCCTGAAACTACTTTATCTACATTTGATACATTTTTTTCAGTGAGATCCCTTTTATATGGGGATTTGGATGTCGTTTTAGTAGGGATCCTTTGAGTTGTTTTATAACTGATTTCTGCAATTTTCTTGCTATTGAGATTGTTGTTTTTACTATTTTCTGTGATGTTCTGAAGCATTTTTTGCAAAAGAAGAGGGAATTTCAAAAGTTCGTAAACATAAATATTAGCCCTGAGTTCTTTTAGGTCTTCAATCAAATCATACTCTAAAACTGGAGCTGCAAAATTATGTTTTGTTTCATCTTGTTTCAATTGTTTTGGGGGCACATTATTACTCATTTCGAAATAGGCTTTACTCTATGTTTTTCTTTTGGTGTTGTAAGGATGGACAGTTTCAAAATTTTCTTGAAAAATACTGTAGGAGAAATGCCAGAAGATATTGGGAGATGACTCCTCTTCTTCAAGTACTTCTTCTTCGAGTATGTCTTCCGAAATTTCAGGAGGGACCAAGTTATCATGTGCTTCAAGGATAGTTTGCAGAGCGTATTGTAATATTTCAAAATTTAGACCTTCAGGGGTCAGATTTGGCCGGTTGGGGGGAAATGGATTTCTGAAAGGAGGTTTAAAACTTCCTTTGTTTGAGGATGATTCTTCGTCCGATCTCTTCAAGTCTACAACTTGATTCGATAATTTTTGGACAACCTTTTGCAAACTTTCTAAGTCTGAAGTTTCTTATTGGGTTTTGGTTTGGGGAGGCCTAGTAAGAATTTTTATTTTCTTCTTAGAAGATGGGGGCTTGCCTCCTCGAAGGCTTCTAGTAACGTGGACTTCTTAGATCTTTTAACCCAAATTGATATATTATTACGTAGAGATTTAGTGTAATATGCTACAATAAGGCTTTCCATGACCATTGAATTAGTGGGAATTTGATTTTTTAACGTGAGGAACCTTTGGTTAAAATCTTTTACTTTCTCCTTAGGGTTCATTTTTAAGCTAGAAAGTTCCATAACTAAGACTTCATGAGATTTATTATCTCCAAAATTCTCTAAGAAACAGGTTTTGAATCTGTCCCAATATACAATGGTGTGAGGTTGTTGGGTTAAATACCATGTAGAGGCATTGCCCTCAAACGTTTAAGGAAAAAGTCTACATACTACATCTTCATGTTCTACACTTCGGAGTCTAATGGCTAGCATGAATTTCTTTATGTGATATTTGGTGATTTTATTAGAATCTGGATCGAACTTAGGTAACCATTTCTCCGAGTGTTTTGGTAAAGGGTGTTGGGGTCCAGGTACAGCCACAACATCTTGATCAAACCACGGCCTGGCAGGATTGTTTTGGTTTTCCATGGGTGTAGGTGGTGTTGAAGGCTGAGATGGTTCAGACGAGGAACTTCCTTCGTCAGAAGATTCTCCTCTTGAAGGGGATGGAGATGAATGAGGTGGGGAAGGAGGAATACCAGATCCCCAGGCTCCAAGAGTAGGTGTATTGGTAGGATTGATACTATCGTCTCCTAGAGGGTTTAAAAGCAGACCAGTGCCTTCAATTTGTTCTCTGATATCAGAGAAATCTAAGGGTTGATTTAGTGGCCTACCAAGTTGTCTGATATGGACCAAAGCACTGTGTGTCCTTAAGAGTGACTGAGGAACAATTTCTTGTACGTTGTCCCCTTGAGGGTTTAGTGTTACCCACTCGATGGGAATCTGGGGATTTTCGTTCTAGGTAGCTGATGTTTCATAAGTAACATTATTGTCGGAATGATTCCGCGTTACTATAGGGGAGAAAGTGTGTGGGGGGGGAGTTTTGTGACTTCCACGTGCCATCAATTGTATTCAGGCCCTCCTTCTAGCGCCATTTGTTGGTGGGTGAAATTGACTGTCTATCAACTGGAAGAACAAGTCCAATATGGGGTTTTCTAAATAACCCAAGCTGTTTGGTGTAACTTGTTCTGATGTATATATATACATATCCTTTTATATAACTATTGTAGGTATTTTAAACAGAAAAAATACTAATATCACTTATATACATCATTTACAAATTGCAAGTTTTAATCGAAACTTACGAAATCAAATGCAGAACGTATTTCTGTTAAGAAGTAGATAAAGAAAGCACATTTAAAACTTTTTTTTGTTTTCCTTTATAAATGTAACAAATCTTACATTGAATATACTATGAAACACAGATGTGTGGGTAGTCATAAGTTGAACCATACATTTTGGTTTCATTAATATGTAAATGACAAAATTAAGAAAAAAACAAAGAGGCTAACCTGTCAGTGAGTTAGTGAGGTGTATCCAAGCATTTGCATGAGTGAAGAACATCCAACTACCACATCCAAGAGAGAAATCTCCAATGAACCTTGTTACTGTTCTAAATAAATTCAAAACATGTATTGGCGGCTTAAGTTTTAATGACAAAGGAGGAAACACAAACATAACCCTATGATCTTATAATTGCATATAATTAGAGAGAGATAAATCTGACAATAACCTATGCATTTCATCATTCAATTAAAATTCAAAGATAAATCCTATCATTCTAATTGGAGATATGATCACAACATTTATATTTTGAGCAACAAATTATAGACGATATTTATGATATAAACATCCCACATTGATTTGTTAGGATTAACCAAACAGAAATGAAAACATCATTAACAAAAGGATAAATCCAAAATGCATATATGTTGTTTCAATAAGTCTTAGAATCACACGTCCATGTTCTTCCCTCAGCCAATATGATTTCCATTACAAAATATGGAGTATTTAAAGAGTTTACTAAGGATAAACTTCCTATGTTCTAAGATAGGATCAGATCTCAAAAAGATCTTAAAATTACAAATATAGAGGGCTTAGAGCCACTCAAGATCAAACTAAATCTTCAAAATTTATGAGGATTTTCTCCTATTTACAAAATAAGAAAAAAGAAGATATTTGATCGACTAAGTCCAACATGATCCATCCCATAAGATCAACATCAAATACATCCTATCCTCTAAAAATGAAATGATCAAGTCAAATATTTTATTAACCAACAATTCCTAAATATTATATGAGAAATTGACTTGGCTACAGAATCTCTCAATTCTGTAGCTAGTCTTATTATTGGTAACATAAATCTAAATCGATCTAGATTAATTAGAAAAATAAAAAAAAAGCATAACTGTGATAAAAACCAATCTTACCATTCAACTAATAACAAAATTTGAATCACAATGTCTCAGAATTGATCACGGCCTTGACACTATCATCGTTTTTTATAATGATATTGCCTGTCCTTTTCAAACGCTTTGCTTGTCTTTGTGCACTGGACTTGAGCTCACGATTTTCATTTGCTAAGGATTCATTAAGAGTCATGAGATTTTTTATCCTTTCTTAAAGGATGGGGATGTCTGTATAGTACTTCCCTATCTACTGCAAGCAAATTTCACAAGGAACAACAGGGGCGATCTGTTGAGGAAATGTGTAATTGTGTGGTAAAACATCACTGCTATCCATTGTCGGTGTTTGACCGAGTTTAATACCTACGAACCCTTTGTTATCTTTTAAACATGGTGGGAGATTATTGACATAATTGAATGATAGATTAAGATCTGGTTTGGAACAATTCAGATCTTCCTCTACCAGAAACTTTTCAATATCAGATTCAGAGTTCTCATGGATCTCAATCATTTCTATCGAGCTCACATGAGCTTTGGATCTATTATGCAGACTCCTTGAAATGAGTTGACCAACCTTCTTATTATGAAACCCTAACATGGTTTGAGTCTTCTTCGACTGTTTGCGAGGGTTTCTACTGTTGGATTTTATAGTAGGGTTAGGGTAGACAATCGACTTATCCATGGGAGTTTTAATAAAATCAGAACTAATACCCTATTGCCCACATAAAATTCGATCAGACAAGGCCTCTTAACAAGGATTTTCATTCAAAATATCTGGGTTTCCAATTGAGAAATTAAGAGGTTTCTCTACCATAGGCTTATCCATTACAGGGGTCTCTACAAGATTTACTATAACAAAACCATTACGAGCTACGAAACTGTCCCAATCATCCCCAAGTGTTTTCAAATGATGAACTAATAGTAATTTAATCAAACCATGGTAAAAGAGGCTACAATCCATTTTTTTTCTTCTTGTATCTCTTTGATATTTTATACAAACTTATTAGAAGGTAAAATGGCATGTTTAAATAGAAGCCAATAAAATGCATGAGCAATCACACATGGTAAAGGAAGACCAGGCCATAACGGCCTTCACAGGTAATACCTTTTTTAAAAAACCACTAATAAACCATGGCATCTAACCTTGAGTAGGGAGACCATAATACCTTTGTCACAGCATTCAATTTTTCTAGAGGTGACGAACAGAATCCAGGGTACTTCATCCAACTTTGAATTTTTAAACCATTTTTTACCAGTGAGGGGGACTCATGTTGCTTCGTTCATAAATTCTTCCGTGATTTCCAACTGAACATCACCTACCTTGGCTCTGCATCCATCAAATGTAAGGGATAATTATTTGGCCACTCGAAAATTATAACCCTGGAGCCTGTTAATAAATATATCCCAACCCTGGGTCTTCAGATCCTCACTCGCATCATCATACAACAAAAAGGTTTGGGAGCCGTTTGGCTCAAATCGGATGACAGGGGCCATGAGGGTTTGAATAGATGGTAAGAGAAGTGCCCTGAAATAATTGTGGGCTTAAGAGGTAGCAACAACAAAGACAAGTCTAAGATGATAACAAAGGAGAAAAACTAGCAATCATACCAACGTGACCATAATATAAGCATTTAGGGTTTCAGTCATGAAATTCAAGCATTTCTGGTAATGAACATTTTTTAGTACAGAGAATAACACAAGACCTTTGTTTGTCATGATAGGCCTATATATTCAAACTGCAATCTAAAATGAAGTACATGGTACGATCATGGTGTTTTTAATTTCCACGACATGTAATGGGTATACTCGATTTACAAAGGTTAGGAGAGGATACGTTTTTTACAATCCTATTGCAAATCAAAAAATTAAAATCAGAGTTGATTTACCAATACTTTTTAAATGAGCAAGCTTATAGCCCATGTTGGTTGTGGAGCCTGATTATCTTCCTGATTCATAGGTCCTTGCTTTCA
This sequence comes from Picea engelmannii, assembly GCA_009831015.1. NCBI lineage: Eukaryota > Viridiplantae > Streptophyta > Pinopsida > Pinales > Pinaceae > Picea > Picea engelmannii. The sequence goes on from ML782785.1 coordinate 350,414, forward strand.
GCCGTGTTTATACCCCATGAAGTATTTACACCCCAGAAGTATGTATACTCTTCCACGCGGGGGAGTGCAGAGGGGGGGTACCCCCTCTGCGGGGTCCAGGGGGTCCATCCCCCTGGCTGGGGGGTCTGGGGGAAAGCGGG
>ML782785.1:354013-408431 GCA_009831015.1 Picea engelmannii
TACAGGGATATGTTGATTCAGATATGGCAGGTGATAAAGACAGCAGGAGGAGCACCACAGGGTATGTTTTTACTATAGGTGGAACAACAGTAAGTTGGATTTCAAAACTGCAAAAGGTTGTTGCACTTTCAACAACAGAGTCAGAGTATGTTGCTGCTACAGAGGCTAGTAAAGAGATGATTTGGTTACAAAGGTTTATGGAGGAATTGGGAAAGAAGCAGGAGAACAACAGGTTGTACTGTGATAGTCGGAGTTCCATTCACCTTGCAAAGAACTCAGCCTTCCATTCAAAGACTAAGCATATACATTTGAGGTACCACTTCATACGATCTACCTTGGAAGATGGACAATTGAAGCTGGAAAAGATACACACTAGCCAGAATCTTGCAGACATGTTAACAAAGGGAGTAACCAGGGAGAAACTGAGTTCTTTCTCAATTTCAGTTGGTCTTCAAGAATGAAGATGAAGATGAGAAATTTTCCAGGTCCAAGAAGGTTCAGAGTCCAGCATATACAACAGTAGTGGAGTTGTTGAGATCAGTCTCCAAGTGGGAGATTGTTGGTTGTGGAGCCTGATTATGTTCCTGATTCAGAGGTCCTTGCTTTCAGCCATGTTTATAACCCATGAAGTATTTACACCCCAAAAGTATGTACACTCTTCCACGCGGGGGAGTGCAGAGGGGGGGTACCCCCTCTGCGGGGTCCGGGGGTAAGCAGGCCCCCAGTGGGGGTTCGGGGGCGAAGCCCCCGAAGCAAAAATTGCCTTATAAAAGTATATTGTAATTTCATTGTAAATCTGGACCGTTCATTATAAGGTCGCAGATCTAACGGTAGAGATTATGTTAGGGTTTTTTTCCCTAGAAGGCAACCCTCTTTTATGAGGGAAATGTATTGCGGCTATGTATGAAGGTGAATATTGTATTCTGAGAGAGGAGACTGTGAGAGAAAGAAAAGGAAGTTACAGCGGGTTTTTGCTGTAGGTTGTATCCCTTCATTTGCTGGATAATAATAAAGGAAGGACCTGGCAATTTCTCTGGTGGACGTAGCCCACACTGGGTGAACCACGTAAATCTGTGTCTCTCTTGTATTGTGTTTCTTCTGTGTTTTTGTTTCTGCATTTGTTTTATTTTATTTCTCCGCGGTCCTGTTTTTCTAACAGCCCAAATTCCAATGAACATAGGTATTTCATCAATATATGATAGACTCAAAGAAAAATAAAAATCATGAGAAGGATGTAAGCATTTTGACCCTTTCAAACCAACCTTGAGAAAAATCAAAATACAAGATTAAGTTTTAATGCTTGTTTCATGCTTGCAGTCATGAACCAAGCATGAAAACACAAGATAAGAAATAAAACAAGAATATTCAAAGGCCTTTTTATAACCAAATAATCATCCCCAAATGGTAGTATTTACAGGATGAGGTGTAGGCAGCTACAAGAAGTGTTGTTTGTTGTCCAAAATAGGAAAAACTTGTAGAGTTGCCAACAAGGTCCAGATCACCTTTGTAGGTTGGAATCAGGGAAAAGTGGTGGAGCAATGGATGATCAGCTCCCGGACACATACTTGTTCCATATTGAGGCCATTTTGGAGTATCTTGGAGACATGGTTGTCTTCCTCAGTACAAGGACCTGCCCAGAAACTTACTCTGCAACCCAAAAGAGACATATGGTGGTTCAAGCAACTAATTATCAACTAATTTCCAGATAACTTTACAACTTGGGACTCGAAAACATCTTTAGGAGATGTGTCTTGAACCATGAAAGGCAGGATATCCTATGGGAATGCCACAGTGGGGTTGCGGGAGGACACGTTGGAGGTAAAGCCACTGCACATAATGTACTTCAAGAAGGATTGTGGTGGGATACATTATTTAAATATTCTAAGGAATATGCTAGATCTTGTGATACCTACCAAAGAGTAGGGAATCCATCACACTGAGTTGAATTACCCCTTCAGCCAATCAGAACACTTCAGGAATTTGAGAAGTGGGTTGTTGATTTTATTGGACCAATCAACCCCCTGACTAAGCACTCAAAGGCTAGATACATCATTACTGCAACTGATTACCTTACAACATGGGTTGAAGAAGAGGAAGTTCAATATTGTTCCATGGATATAGTTATCACTCACTTTGGATGTCCTAGAATTCTGACCAGTGATCAAGGTAGTCACTTCATCATCAAAAAAATCACAACATTGACAATCGAATTCCTTATACAACACCATAAGAGTAGTCCTTACCATCCACAAGCTAATGGTACAATGGAGGCATTCAATAAAATTATGGAAAGATGACTAACAAAAGTATGTTGCGAAAACAGGGAAGACTGGGATGATAGTGTTCCAAACAATTTATGGGCTTACAGGACTACCATGAAGAAGTTACACATGTATACCCCATTTCAGTTGTTCTATGGGAAATAAGTTGTTTTACTTGCAAAATTTATTACCCCTAGTCTATATATATCACAAGATACACACATGAAAGATGGTGCATCCGTTGCGCAAAGGATCGCAGACTTGAAAGAACTAGAGGAAGTGAGATTCCTAGCATATTTTCATCAGACAGTTGAGAAAGCTAGACATAAATCTTGGCATGATAGGCATATTAGGTGAAAAATATTTGTGAAAGAGGATAAGGTACTTCTTTATGACATTAGATATCATAAACATCCATGAAAGTTGCGCAAGCATTGGTTGGGTCCATTCATAGTTGTGGAAATATGACATTCTAGTGTAGTTAGGATAGCACAATTGGATGGTATCCTTCATCCAGTATGGGTGAATGGTGTCTACCTGAAAACCTACATTTCCCATGCTTGAGCCAAAGCACGGTTTCTCCAGTCCAAAGGAGCATGTACAGTAGTTAGATTTTCATTTTTTGCAATTTCTTAAATTCAATTAATAAATGTTGGAGTGTGCATTTAATGCACCATGACATGTATTCTTTTTCAGTCTAAGTGTTTTTTTTGCGCAAGACAACTTACCCAACCACACAGGATCGAAAGAGTGACCATTACATTAAATAAAGTCATTTAATATGATAGGGACTCCCATTGTGGTCGAAGGGAGGGAGAATCCGAATTAGATCACAGCCCATGTAACACACGCATCTAGTTGAGTCATACACTTTATGATAGCTATAGTAACCCATCAGACCTTTCCATTAAAACATAAAGTTGCGATACACGTAGATTCCCTCGGTATTTCTGCCAGAACTCTCAACCGTTGAAATGGTAAGCCCTCAAGTCAACCCCATCCTTGCTAGCTCACTCATTCAGAGCCATAATCAATCCATAAGATCTTACCCCATTTATCATAACCTTCGGAAAGATAGGCCTGAGACTATGTTTATGGATTGATGATGAGTGTACAAGGAAATAATTATAGAGCTCATCAATTATCCTTCGTATAAGATTTCACGAACTCATGAATTAGACTTATTGTTTCCTTAGTTATTTGTGTCTTGCGCTATCTGAAATTTCATATCCCTTGAGAAATATCCCTCTCCCAAGTGGTGAACCCAAGCCCAACTTAGCTGTCTAAGTTTTCTAAGAAATCTTGAGTCCAAATGCCAAGAGTAATAGGAAGTCAGAGCTCATCTCAAAAAGAGGATATTCTAGATGAGTCATATGATCCTAGGATTGAGGTCATAGGCGATGTAAAGGGGAACACAGAGAAAGTAAAACTTCTAGACCTGGATCTAACGGACCAACTATTATTTTCACTGATGAACATTTCCTTGTTCTGGACTTGGTCCTGAACATAATGGGAGGCATGCAATTTGTTTCAAATCCTGAGTTCATCGACCTATTAAACTCCCCAATCATGCACCTCAGAGACTTATTATTCTTCGGGACCACTGGTGAGGTTGCGGGTTGCATAAAATTTTTTATCAGACGAGTGCATCATAGAAGCCTATGGATCGACCAGAGCTATCTGCTTGATGTAGATTAAATCCACCAATTCACTGGATTATCTCTCGAGGGTGATGATGTCGCCAAAGGATTTCAAGGCTTGAGCAAGCACTAGAAGAATAAATTCAAAATTATACTATACAAGAAGTTCCACACACATAGAGGTGGGTGAATGACAAATCTTTACCCAATCATTCCAAAGACAGTTTGAACATCCTACTATGTAATTGCAAGCAAGGCCATGCGTTACTATTACAAGGGTGAATGCACCTTAGATGTGCTTTATGTAGTATATTTTTTTGCAAAAGGAGTTGTATTCAATTGGTGTAGCTACCTACTAAAGGAACTCTTGGTCGCTTGTGCGGAAGCTCAGGAGAAAGGAGAAACCTTCACATATGGGCACCTACTAGTAGCATTTTCCATGTGGAAATGGAAACCACCCATGGGAAGATAGTTAACATTGGCGAGCACAGGCTGCTTGGAAAAAACGTTTGAGCCATGGCATGTAAGGCTAGATCAGGAGAACATGGAGTTCAACAATGTCTCTTTCTCAAAGTGGTACAATCAATTGATTGACGCAACTCAATGGTGGTGCATACCATAAGATTTGTTGACCCGTAACACTCGGAATATCGCCTTTGGCCTGACTCACCACAACACTCTTTTTTGGCCGAGGCATACAAAGCCGAAATATTTCCACTCGAGGTTTCTCCCCTTCTACCTTGATGAGGAAACCTTTGATAAAGAAGTCATGTCTTGGACTGGTGTCAAGCGCAATCCATGCAAGTCGGATATGCACTACCTCTTTCCTCCATAACTTCTGAAGAAAAAAGTGCAAGAATAAGGAGTAGGGCCAATTTTTGGGCCACCAAAAAATAAGCCAAAGATTCAAACGTTGTCAGAATCAGAAGCAGAAGATGATGTGAAACCTTAGGAGAGGAGGCCAAGGAAATTGCCTATATTTCCAAAGCTCCTAGAGGAAAGAATATTATCAGGTAAATATGTTAATGAAATTCTTCCAGTTTCTTTCATAGGGGATCCATCAGTCAAGAAACACAAGACACGTTTCTCCCCTATGAATATTTTGAATCTCCATCCCGTATTCTTGGCCATACCTTGTACTCGAGATACTCATACTATGATTGAAATTCAAGATGATCCCGAGACAGATACCATGACATCCACAACCATAATCATTGAGAAACCTCCATCGCCCCCAAAATCCCCATCACAACTGCAAGACACCACCATTCAACCCCAACCCACTTCACCCAATACCATGCAATTAGATCTCCCAGACCCACCTGAAAATATACTAGAATGCACCCCTATGACCAATGAATCCTCGAGCCAGTCAATCGCTCCATCGGTACCCACTCTAGGAATTATGCCTTCGACGAAGAGTCAAATTATTCTGATACAACAAGTACCAAGCACTCATAGCCCGCTCTCAATAGTCAATGTTGATATTCCCATCAAAAGAAGGGGAACCTCAGAAGTTTCATTACAGAAGGAGGAAGAAGAATAGACGGTTCAGAAGGAACCCAAAACTACGTCGGGGCAGAGTGAAACATCTTTGAAAGAATAGATGGAACCATTCTTCTAGAACCAAATCTATGCATGACATTGTTGTAGCTTTTCCTGGCCAAGACAAAAAAATTTCCTCGGTTTCCAGTGGAACTGAGGGCTAGACTTTCACATCGGCTGTAAGGTTCATCCCCAGGACAAGAAGAGGTGGAGACACCCTCCGCACAATCAATGGCCAGTGGAATGCCACTGCAAGTTCTAGTACCCATGGATTCCTCTACTTCATCAGGTGAGCTCGCTTAGTTACCAACAACGCAACTGGTAGGCATAATCAGAGCCTCGACTGAGCAAATGGAGTAGAGGATCTAGTAGGCTGAAAGAGAAGAAAAATTATGGAAACAAGAAGGAATCCTTGCACAAACACAATGAATGCAGTAGGAGCAATCAAAGGTTCAGGAAGAACAAACATTGGAAAGGGTAAAACAAAAACTCTCAGAGGCCTGGATGATGATCCGGAAGACAACGCCGCAACTGCCAAAATCCAGCACAACAAGCGAGCCTATAGAGAATATCAAATTAATTCATGTCTCTTGGTCAGAATTGGCAGAAAGATTTGAAAATCTCAAGGCACAACTATGAGACAGTAAGAAAGAAGCTTAACTTCAACCCAGGAAGATATGATACCAAATGGAGAAAATCGTCCTGGAAGGGAACAATGCAAGAGAAACCTTGCACAAACAAACTGTAGAATGCACAAATATATTCAGAGAAGTTAGTGATTGGATGGGAATCATTTCAAGGAGAAACCAAACCTTGGAGGATTTACACATAAAGATCCAATCACTCAATGAAGAAGCAACCGGTACCATGAATCTGATGGAACAACAAGAGAAATTCGACAAAATCCAGCAAGCATACAATTACCTTAATGCGCTATATGAAACCCAAACTATTTCTAAGAAAGAAATTCGAGAGTTTCGACCTATATTCTAGAGAAAATATCTACAGATGCATAAAGTGGATGCCATACCTAACTCAGAATGGAACTCCTTAGTTGCATCAAAACAAAAAGAGTGCATCAAAGACGCCACTCAACATTTTTTTGCTAAACCTTCACTGCTTTCTAGGAAGTGGCAGGACAAAGTGGATAAATTTCAAGAGGTCAGGAAGAGAGCCCTTGAACTCGTACTTCAGTTGGGACCTTCGTTTAGAGAGGATAAAATAGAACGATTCTAAGCTGGAAATGAAATCAATTTGGAAACAGAAGGAAAGGAATAACAACAAGACAACCTAGAGACCACGGGAGAGACGAATACTTGACTTGGAGCAAGTCAATGATTGTGGTCAGAGCATGTTGGGCCTTTCATTTTGTTGAATATAAGTTGAACGGGACACATTGCAACTTTATTTTGGAGAGTAGAAGTTGTGCAAGATGTTGAGGAGCTGGACAACGGAAAAAAGAAAGAAACATAAAGCAATTGGAAGGAAAACGCAACATCAAATTGAGGAAGGAAGTTGCAACAATATCAAGAAAAGAAATAACTCTTGGGTTCTCAACCAACAAACCTAAAAGATAGGATTATATATATGAGACCAATGTGATTGTAATAGGATAATGGATAATGAAGTATTAATAGGCTATGTTGTTATTGTAGGATGTTAGTCCAGAACTACCACTGTTATTGTTGTTGTTAGTACTGATGTTGTAATGAAAGTCACTATTGTAATGGCCAATACTATAACATAGTCGAGTTTGGAGATCTGGGTAAGAACCAGACGATCAATGTATCAGAGTTTGGTATTGTCAATATAATTGGAGGCCTAAATTTTGAATACATATCCTGTGTATCTAGTTTGAATGCATGAATGGAATGTTGTTCTGTATTATCTTTGTGTCTGATATACTTAAATGATTCTTTATGAATGGAAACTCAACTCTGTTTCTTTATTCCCAGTTAGGAATTTCTTAGAACTATTACAGGTTTATTCTGTCTTTCACAAGACTATAGTGAGTCTTGATAACTTAGAGGTCTGTCTAAGTATTCTCCTTACCCTTCCCTTTCTTTCATGTCTCGGTTGCACTTCGGGTGATACTTCTTCCCTCTCGGGAAGATGAAAATGCCATCACTCTAGACTACTTCGGTACATTTTGTTGGTAACCTAAGAAGGACCCTGGTCTAAACACTTTTGCGCCAACATGTATTTTCCATTGTATCTTTTTTGTTCTTTTATTGAAAATATATTTGCAGTAAAATATTGTACGAGGTTAAAATCTACACTCGGTTAGAGGTAAATTGGCGTGTTTTCTTCCTCTACTGAACTTGTGGACAATCCTCCACTCGATCATTGGTCTGGTGTTATTTTGGCTACTTCCAAGAGTTGTTGCACTTGTGTTAATTGTGCATGGAATTGTTGATGCATTTCTTCTTTATTCTTGGTTGCTTCCTCAATGGCCTCCTCTATGTCATCCCTTACTTGGTAGTTGATTCGGTCCATGTTGCCATTTTTTAGATTATAGACTCAGGTTACCTTGTGCACTTTCTCCTTCTTGCATGCACCTCCTGTTGAATCCTTCATGTGCTTTGAGCACAAGAAAAATTAGAATCCATGGATAATGCAACTCCATACCTCTATCTTGTGCATCGACACGGTCAATAAGAAATTGGTTTAATAGGAAGGGAACCTAGCTCATCAAGGATGATTTTAAGGATGGAAATTTATTTTAAAATGTAGAAACCTTGACGAATCTTACAAATCCTTCATATGTCAACTATAAAATGTTTGGTGATATTTTTATAAAAATATTCAAATTTCTAAGGATTTTATATAGTTTGTATAAACTTTTGGCGATTTTTAAGGTAAAATAATTTCATCTTATAGAATTTGGATGAATCATTTTTAGAATAGTGAATATTGTTTTTGGAAAAACCATGGAAAATTATCCCATGAGTGAAATTTATCCCCTAAAATTATCCCTGCTAAGGTCATTGAAGTCCCTTCCAGACACTTCTCTACCACAACTATCACTCCTGTTGGAGCTTGGTCCTTCTTTCATTTCGGTAGTAGTTTGTATGATAATTCCTTTGTCGCAAATATGATAGTTGGGACACATATTCACCCCTATAACTATGTCAAACGTGTGTTTCATGGCCTCTCACAAGGCCATGTCTATATTTTTGTCAACAAACATAAGGGTGGGATATTCGCCCTATGTTGGTAATCCCATGATCCTTGTGATCAATTCTGTATCTATCAAAATTGGCATATCCATCCACATATATCCTCAATGCATGTAATATTAGAGAAACTTAGCACATGCATTGAATTTGTTTCTTCATCCGAAGTGTGGGATATCGATAAGGTTGAGTAGGCCTACTCACTCCAATCCTCTGGCCCATACCTGGGGAACATGTATGCTCTGGTTTTTTTCTGGGTCCACCTTCAGCTCCAGATAATAGTGGGGTGGCAGTTCGGTGAACTTCTCTGTGTATGTAATGTCATGGTTTTCATATATGAGTTTTGGCACCTTGCCCAACATATCTTCATCGATGATGACCCCTTATGGTATGTCAGGTGTCACCAATGTAAGGTTAACATTCTTTGGAACTATGAATAGTGGGGCATCATATTTTCTTGGTGGAATATAATATCAAGGGAACCTTGGCTCTGAGGATGATGCTTCTCTTGGAGTATCTTCAACCCCTAGTACCTCTAGTTCTACTGTTGATTATTTTGTGTGGGCCTTCTTTGGTACAAGAATTGGTGCTTTTGGTGGTGCCATCTATGAAAAAAATTGTAATCCTTAACAACTACTTCGACTATTTTTCTCCTTCGTGGATTTTCTCCTATTCTCAGTTCTCTCTCCACTTCCATGCAACTCGTAGTAGCAATAATTCATGATTGGAAAACATCTACTACTTTTCTACATCCTTTCCAATTGTTCATGTCCCTTCACACCTTAACTAACTTGTCCAATCTGTCAACAGGGTTGATGAATGGTTAAATAAATGCATATTTATTACCAAATTCGTCGTTGGAATTTTTCCTCATACTGCCAATCTGTAGTGATTTCCAATGGTTTTTACCATTTAATATTCTGCAATGCCTTTATGACCTATAATTACCACTTTGTAGCCATCGTTTCCTTAATTTAATGCCTTTAACAATCATGACAGTACTATACTTTGCAAATGTTCTTTGTTTTGCATTTGTTGCTTCACAGTGATTTGTTTATGTGTATTTTTTTCTTAAATGGCACAGTTTCATCCTGATAGTGAGACAATCATTATTTCTTCGCAATAACTCTCTCTCTCTCTCTCTCTCTCTCTCTCTCTCTCTCTCTCNATTTACTATGATACATGCGTTCTGGCAGAATCCAGATTACTATGCAGGTGGTGGGCCATCTCTATAGAGCTTCAACCTACTTCCATTCACCATTCCCCCATGGACTTCTCCATTCAAGGTTTCCAACTACGCAACACCTATCTCTGTCACATGTTGAATCACATAGGGTCCTAAACAATGCATTCGAAACTTCTCTAGATACTGTATAAACTTACTGTCATAGAGTAATGCTAAGTCTCCCACTTGGAACTTTTTATTTTTAATGTGTCTATCATTCCATCATTTCTCTCTTTCTTTCTGAACTTGCTGATGAAAGCCTACAACAAACTGATCTTCCTCAAGTTGTACCAACTGTGAAAATATCTCCTCTATTTCACTAGAGTCCAAAAGATAAATAATCGTTGCAATACAAAGGCTAGGTAGAATAAACTCCATTGGCATCATTCCTTCTTACCCATAGAACAACCTAAAAGGTGTCTTCCCTGTCAATATTTTACTGATAGTCTTGTAGGCCCATAAAACTGTAGAAACTCTTGAGTCCCAAACATTGCTCTCTACATTGTAGATCTTTGTCAAAGAATTCTCTGGGATTTTGTTGAAATCTTGCACTCTCCCGTTGGACTAAGCATGATACGGGGTACTCTTCTGATGATGAATTTGAAACTTCTCAATAAATGATGCAATGTTTTTATTCAGGAAGTGTGACCCTTGATCACTGATTAATATGTGCGGGCATCCAAATCATGTGACTACCTTCTCAAATAGAAATCACACAACATTCTTCGTGCTGCAGTATACAACTGGTGTTTATTCTTCCCATATTGTCAAATACTTCGTCGCGGTGATTATGTACCTTTCCCTTGATCATATTGCTTGTAGGTTGATTGGCCCCACAAAGTCTATGGACCATTTATCAAATTATTAGAGCATAACTTGTGGATTTAAAGGCATTTCATTCCTCCTAAATGACTTTCCCACTCTTTGACAAACATTGTATGCATGAAAGTGATATTTAGCATATTTATGAAGTGTGAGCCACTAAATTCCCACGCACAAAATTTTCTGTGTAGTTTATTTTCCTATGTAACATCCTCCTACAATTCCTTCATGTTCTTATGTGAGTATCATAGGCCTTTCGTGTTCCAACAAACATTGTCTCAATATTCCATATGCATCTAAATTATATAAATTTCCTCCAATGAGCTGAAAGTCTATTTATTTAACTATCAGTTGTTTCTTTTGTGCAACTGCCATGTCTGATGGGGCCATTCCTATACTTAGAAACTTGACGATTTCTGAGAAGTAATCATCCACCATTTTAATTGCAAATAGTTTTGCATCTGGAAATGTGTCATCTAAATTCCATGCATCTTTTAGTGATAATATGCACAATAGATGATCTTGTCCTGCATTCAACTTCCCTGGTTTCATGACAATATCAAAATCATATTCTCGAAACAAAATTAGCCATATGCATATTCTCCCCCTAACACTGGCTTGTTCACCAAGTATTTTAGTGTAGAATGGTCTGTATACATCTTAAAACGATACCCCAGTAAATAATTTCTAAACTTTTGTAGCGCATATTCCATTTCTAATACTTCTCATTCTATGGTGTTGTAATTCTTCTTTTCTATGGAGAGCTTCCTACCTGCAAAATAAATTGGGTGATCTATGTCTCCCTCCAATGGTTGATATAGTACTATGCCCAACGTTATGGACGATGCATCTACCTAAACATGGAACTCTTTTCCCCAAAGTGGAAAGATCAAAACTAACGCGGTCACTAGTTTTTTCTTTAAGGTGTCCAAACCATTCCGAGAGTCCTCGTTCCATTGGAACTTTTATTCCTTCTTCAAAATATTTTCCATAGGTGTTGTGATCTGTGCATATCCTTTGGTAAACTTCTTGTAATATCCTATATGAACCCTAGTTTCCCTCAAATGTTTGATTGATGTAGGTGGTTCTAAATACAGAATCACTACAATCCCAGCTAGATCCACTAGTAATCCCTACTTGCAGACTACATGGCCCAACAAATTCCAAATGGTGCACAAAAAATACACTTCTTCAAGTTCAACAAAATCTTACGCTCTCAACACCTATACAACATTATCCTAATTAGTTATATGTGATCCTTCAGTAGACTGAATATAGTCCAATCATCTAAGTACACTTCAAGGAATTTATGAATTAATTGCTTGAACGATGCAACCACAACTCTTGAAATAACTGAAGGGGAATTATTCAGTCCAAAGGGAATTATTGTATACTAATAACTTCCCCACTCTATCATGAAGGTGGTCTTGTACAAGTCTTCCTATGCAATTTTTATCTAATGGTACCCTGAGAATACATCTCTGAAAGAATAAGTCTCTTTCCCTCCTACGTTCTCTAGTACCTCATATGTGAATGGTGTTGGGAAGGGGCAATGTAAACATGCATCATTCAACTTCCTCAAATCCACACAAATCCTGATTCCTCCTATCTTCTTGTCTTTTACTACCATTGGACTTATCCACTCTGATTCTACCACGAGTTCAATGATCCATGCATCCAACATTATGTATATTTCTTCTTTCACATTCTCCTTGTACTTTAGATTTAACCTCTAAGGTCTCTTTCACGTTGTCTTAGCACCTGGTTTCAAAGGACTATTCAACTCTCCTAAGTCCCTAGCTATCTCCTTCATCTATAAAAATGTAGTTGGGAATAGGTCTTCATATTCACTTAGTAAGTACTCAATATTCTCTACCATCACATCACTCCACTAATCCCCTATCTATGAAAACTTTGGATTCTCTGTCATCCCAATGTTTATCTTCTACAACTTTATTGGTTGTGTGTATGCAATAGACTGTAGAGACCTAACTTAATTAAATCCAAAATTAAGTACAATTAAACATATAATTCCTTTCTTTGCACAAATAATTCATTCACCATCATATAAGCATAAATATTCAGCGAGAATTTAAAATTATTGCACAGCATGAAAATAACTCAGCAAATTCATAATTAAAAATACCTCCTTTTGATGCTAATTCCCATTGCTCTGGTTGTCCTTTCCCTGCTTCCTTGTCCATCCTGATGCACTGACCAAACTCTACCCAAACTGACTAACCACCCATCCATCTAGGAGCACCCTGTCTGGCTCCCTAGCTCCAGGAAACCGAAAGGAATCCTGGCCCTCATGCCCAAAACCCCCAGCAACACGGTGCCCCCTGCGATGGTTCACCAAAAACTCCCAATATCCAAAATCCCCACACCAGAAAATATCCAAACAGAAATCCCCATCCCCCTTCAAAATGATTCCCCCCTCCAAAATAATGATCCTCCCCGTAAGACTCCTCCCCGTCATAACCCCCTTCACCGACTCTCCTCCCCCTCATTAATTTCCTTATCTCCTCCTTTATTATCTTATCCCCTTCTTTAATATCTTATCCCCTTCATATGTAAAGTATTTAATTAAATAAATTAAAATTATTAAGCCCCTTAAATTTATTACCCATGTCATTGAATGTGATATGTAATCAATTAATTAATTAATTAATCAATCAAAAGTTATAAACAATTAATTAATAAATAAATAATATTATTAATACTAATCAATGTTTAATTAAAACCATATTAGGAAAATTAATTATCTAATTAATTATACTTAAAAATCCCTATGAACTATTTAACTAGGGTTGTTACATACACCCACCCTTCAGGAAACTTCGTCCCGAAGTTAAGGTATCTCATGATACAAGGAAAAGAAACATGGTTCACACATTCATGACAATTAATTGACACTATTAGTAAGTAAGCCAAGAAAACTCATACATACTAGTGTACATGCACAAGAAATGCAGGTGTAGCTAGTACATACAAGTCTTGTGCATGTACTAATAATCAATAACTATCACCCTTATAGTATTTTATGAATGCATCCAATCCAATCAACAAGACTAGTCTTTTATAGAAGACAATAAACCAATCAAATGTTTGCGAAATCCTTTAATTACAATTATTCAGTTCAATAATTTTATTTAGACAACTGTGGTTTAGTTACGTAATTATGAATATTCATATATACATGTTTTCTTTTTAGAAGGGAAAACATTAAATTCCATCATCAGTCAAATCTCCATACTTTCTCAACTATTTCTACTCATCCTTCCTCCCTAACTTACTTCCATATTCATTCCTATCCTTCCTCTGTTGGACTATCTTGGAGCGTCAACTATATTGACCTAACTCCAAATAGAACCCGTAAGTGAAAGTGTCACTATCTTGACCAAGCTTCCCTAGCAGGCAACTGACAGTCATCATCACACGTCTTGGGGAGCATGATATAACACCGTCCTCCCATGACTTCAGGTTTCGGAGGATACACAATGGGAAATGCCTCCACCCCTCCTAATCATAACTAGGGTCCACACCCTATAATGGAATATACAATGGCACCATTTTGCTGGGATTTCTGTCATCGTTTATTCGATTTTGGGAAGTCTCATCACCTGAAATCCTGCATTGGTCCACATATCATAGCAATGCATCCAAACCAATATAATTTCACATACAAATATTTGTACCATAATGTTTCTCGGCTAGTGGTCATGATACCCACTTTCATCATCATTATCCCTTGGCTATTTCATAGCCCATAACTTGCAGATTAGTTTGTAACACAACTCATACATTTCTACGCATTATCATCATGTAATTGCATGTAATCATCATTTCAATTCGGTATCCGTGTACCAACAACTTAACATCAAAGTTTTCAAGTTAGAAATAGATCTCATAATATCCCATAATTCAATTTCGACACCCATTCATAAGATTATCATTTACCAAATATATTGCATCATATCCAACATCATTCTAATAGCATTTAAACATTCATAAAATTTACATTCTCACAATATGTCACATCATATACATCATCATCAATAACATTTAAACATTCGTAAAATTCACATTCACATAGTAGATCGCATTATATACCTCATCATCAATAACATTTAAACATTCATAAAAGTTCATACAATTTAAAGTTTAAGTGTATCATTTAATAGTTTCATTGTGAATAGAAAATAAAGTATATAGGCCTCAGGTAATCCTGGCTGTCTAAGTCAAAAGGTGGTTTTACATACACCCAACCTTCGAGGAACATATTCTCTAGGTGGTCAAAAAAATGAGGGATAGTCTCATCGTAGTGTCTCGGCGTCTTCCCAAGTAGCAGATCCTAGACTATACTTGTCCCACTGGACCTTAACTTGGTCTACCAGACGGTTCCTGAGTTGTCGGAATCTACGGTCCAATATGCGTAACGGTTCTACCATGAGGGTTCCCACGTCCGATACCTGCAATTCCTTCCAATTTAGTTTATGTGATTCATCAGCAACATAATGACGTAAAACAGATACATGAAAAACATTATGAGTTTTATACAAGTGGGGTAGCAGTACCAGACGATAGGCAACGGGTCCAATTTTCTCTTGGATTCTGAATGGTCCTATAAATCGAAGTGACAACTTTGTCCCCTTCTCGAACCATATGGTACTTTTATTAGGCCTGATACGAATGAAAACTTGGTCTCCCACTTCATAACTTCGGTCGGTCCTGTGTGCATCTGCATAACTTTTCTGTCTATCCTGTGCTTTCTTTAGTCTCTGCCTAATCTGAATCACCTGTTCCTCCATCTCTTGAATCAATTCTAGCCCAACTGTTACTCGGTCTTCTAGTCTATTCCAACTCAATGGTGTTCTGCATGGCCTTCCATACAGAGATTCATAGGGTGGCATTCTGATGGAGCTATGAAAACTGTTATTGTAGGCAAACTCTACCAAAGGTAGGTACTTCTCCCACTGGGTTTGATTATCCATGACATACATCCTAAGCATGTCTTCCATGACTTGATTTACCCTCTTAGTTTGCCCATCTGTTTCAGGATGATAAGTTGTGCTTAAGTTCAACTGAGTCCCCAATGCTGACTGCAAACTTGTCCAAAACCTAGAAATGAATATGGAGTCCCTATCTAAAATGATCTTCTTAGGTATCCCATGCAAACGAATAACTTCTCTTACAAACAAACGTGCCATATCAGTGACATTGTAAGTGTCTCTAACTGGAATAAAATGAGAACTCTTGGTTAACTTATCCACTATCACAAGAATGGCATTGTGTCTATGAGATGTGAGCGACAACCCCACAACAAAATCCATAGAAATGACTTCCCATTTGGACATAGGAACATCATGTGGTTGTAGGAGGCCTTCCAGGTGATGGTGGTCGGCTTTCACTTGTTGACACTCTAGGCACTTGGCAACGAAATGGACTACATCGCGCTTCATGCCTACCTAGAAGAAAAGATTCCTCATGTCTGCGTACATCTTCTTCACACCTGGATGCGCACAATAAAGTTCTCTATGGGATTCCTTCAGTATGATGCTTCGAATATCCCTGTCTTCAGGGCTGTACATCCTTCCTTGATATCTTAATAGTACGTCTGCTTCCAGACTATATCCTTCATACTTTGGATCTGATCGCCTCCCACTCTGGAGGTTCGAAGTAACCTTTAAATACCAACTGTCTCCTTGGAGTTGTGTCAACACATGTTCCCTCAAATTGACCTTTAAGGGTACCAAGGAGAAGATACGTGGTCTCCTACTCAAGGAATCTGCGACCACATTTTCTTTTCCCTTGATGTACGAAATACCAAAATTGTACTCACTCATAAACTCACTCCATCGCCTTTGCCTGGCATTCAGATCCCTTTGAGTGAAGAGGTGTTTTAAACTTTGATGGTTCATTTTGATCTCAAAGTTTCGCCCTACAAGATAGTGCCTCCAAAGTTTCAGAGCTAGCATTACAGCTACCAACTCTAAATCATGAGTCACGCATAGCTCTTCGTGTTTCTTCAAATTTCTTGATGCATAAGCTATCACTCCTCCATCCTACATTAGCATGGCCCCCAACCTTGCTTTGAGGCATCCGTGTAGACAGTGAAGTCTTTTTCCATATCCGGCACTCATAGAATTGGGGCACAAGTTAGTAACCTCTTAAGCTCAATGAATGCACTATCACATTCTTCTGTCCATTCATACCTAAACCCCTTGTGTTGCAAAGTGGTGATGGGTTTCGCTATTTTTAAGAATCCTTCCACAAATCTCTGATAATAACCTGCTAGCCCCATGAAGCTTCTCACCTCATGGACATTCTTCAGTACTGGCCACTCCATAATGGCCTTTACCTTTTCTGGGTCCACAGAGATTCCTTCACCGAAAATGATATGACCTAAATAGTGGATCTCTTTCTTAAAGAAGGAACACTTCGACAACTTCCCATACAATTTGTTCTCTCTAAGGTAGGACAACACCACTCTTAAGTGTTCCTTGTGTTCTCTTTCTTTCTTGGAATAGATGAGGATGTCATCTAGAAAGACTTGTACAAAATGGTCTAAGTACTTCTAGAATACGGTGTTCATGAGGCTCATGAATACTACTGGTGCATTGGTCAGTCCGAAAGGTATGACGACAAACTCGTAATGTCCAAACCAAGTTCGAAAGGAGGTTTTTGGGATGTCACCTTTCTTAATCCTTAACTGATGATACCCTGATCGTAAATCAATCTTTGAGAATACCGCTGCTCCTTTCATTTGATCAAAGAGGTCATCTATTTGTGGCATCAGGTACCTATTTTTCACTGTAGCATGATTTAGGTCCCTGTAGTCTATACATAGTCGTAAGGATCCATCCTTCTTCTTTACAAAAATTACTGGTGCACCCCAAGGTGAGACATTGGGCCTTATTATCCCTAAGTCCAATAACTCTTTCAACTGCATTTGCAATTCATAAAGTTCTGGTGCTGTTATCCGATACGGAGTCTTGGAAATTGGTTCTGCACTAGGTTTTAGCTCAATAGTAAAATCAAGCTCCCTCTCAGGAGGTAACCCTGGTAACTCGTTCGGAAAAACATCCTTAAATTCTGACAATACCGGGTACTGATCCAATGAGGGTCCCTTCCTTTCATTCACTGCTTCCACTACATATAGTCGACACCCTTGCCTCAAGCATCGCTTAACTTTCATAGTTGAGATAAAGCATAATGACACCTTTCTCCGTACACCCTGGATATCTACTGGTCTTCCCTCATCGTCGACACAAAGCACCCTCTTTGCGAAACAATCTACCAAATATTGGTGAGCTCCTAACCAATCCATTCCAATGATTAGGTCATACGCCTCGAGAGAAGTGACATATACCTTCAACCTAGTAGTACACACTCCCAGGTCTACTATACAATTATCAACACTAGGTCCTACCACTTGTTTTTCCCCCGAAGCCATCTCGACTTGTTTAAAGTCATCGTTCTTGTAGGCTTCCAACCCACTCTTTTATAATGCAGAAGGTGAAATGAAACTATCTGTACCACCAGAATCAAATAAAATCTTAACGTTGATATGATTTAGCATACCTGATGACTCCACCACCATGGATTGATGGTTGTCCTGGCAATTATTAACCGCTGCATAAATCTGGTGGCTGCTATTTTCTCTTCCCATCGAGGCCTTTCCTTCTCTATGTGTGAATCCTGATTGTAACTCTGGGGTAGTCACGCTAGTAATGGGGTCCTCCGCACCCCCAACAGGTAACACGAGATTGAACCTGTGCACTATTATGTGACTGTCTCTGAAATGAGTTCCTTCCTTTAGAACCCCTACCCCTACTAGTTGTTCCCTGAGATGGCCATGGACCTGTCTACGTCGTTGGTGATGAACGACATGTTGCACTCACTGCCATTGAAATCCCTGTGCTTATTGTCCTTGGTGTGACTCTGTTACCATATGGAGGTGACCTTGAGCCCCCTCCCCTGGGAAATGTCCTAGGGGTCTTCCCGACGAATCCAAGACGATGCGGAAAGGTCGACCTCATACCTCCATTTAATTTCATGTGTTCCTCCATGTAGCGCGCATTTTCCACTGCTTCTGCTACTGAAGACGGTTTCCACATTCATACCATAGCCCTTATCTTAGGGTTTAATCCATAGACGAAGCGTTCTGCCTGTCGTTGGTCATTATCCATGTATGAAACATACTTGACCAGTTCCATGAATCTAATCTCATACTCTTCTACAGTCCTATTTCCCTGTACTAAAGCATGAAATGCTCCTACTTGCTATTCCTCATAGTAGGCTGGAAGATATTTCCTTTGGAACCTCTCCTCGAAAAGTTCCCAAGATACTGTGTCCAGGGTAAGATGCAGTTGTCTTTCCAGGTTACCCCACCAGTTCAAGGCATTGTCTCTTAACTGAAAAATCGTTATCTTTGCCTTAGAGTTGGACGCAGAGTCCCTTAAGGAAAAACACCTTGGCATGCCTTCCAACCATGCTTTTGCGCATTCACTAGCGCGACCCTTGGAAAACTCCAAAAGTTTGATCTTCTGCAATTATCGAGTGATGTCTTCAGGTGGAGGTCCTCCCCCTGAATCCCTTGACACTTTTGGATTACCCGTTCCAGATGGTGGGGGTTCCACCTCGGTCCCTGTTGGTTGTCGCCCCTTTAAAGTCTCATTTATGGCCTCCAACGAGTGTAGTATGAGAGCTAGTTCCAGTGATGGTGGTGGTGGCACTGGCAGTGTTGGCAGTTCCTGCAACGATGCTCCTCTGCCTCGATTCCCTCAAGTCCTAACCATCCTGTATGATTTAACCTGCATCACCCAAAGTTGTTAGGGTGAGTTCAAGGACGTTTCACATTTGCGCAACTTAACTAGAAAACAGGGTTAGGCGTAAGTTTTTCTTTACTTGTCTGTAAACAGATGTTACTCTCTTTAGGGGATTGGCTAGGTTAGGGTTAATCATCTAAGCTTGATTTTCTCGCCTAAGAAAACTATTGAATCCTCTCACCTCGTAGCTACGCTATCTTTCCGCCATATTTGCCAATTCCTCTATCTTACTTTCCTAGTGTGTATACCGCCTCCTTCCCGCTTGTCCTAGTCTAAGTCCTTTAAACTTTTCACTTACAACTAAATATCCTCGATGCTTGACTCGTGGGCTCTCCTTGGCACATTGTACATATGCATTGAATTGTGTGTCTCAGTGGCTATAGGTGCGAGTCTTAAGGATTGTAGAGTGGCTTTCGGCATTGGAACTTAGCGCTTGTGCGTTGTGGTTATGTATTGTTTCTGATGCAAACAGCCACCCCGGCATGTCCGCTATCACCAGCACCTTCTCTTTTCTCAGCCCGAAGAGCTGAACTACTCTTAAAATCCCTTATCCGGACTTTTCTACACCCACAGGATGCTTCTCTGATGATCTCCCTTTACCTTATCGTGAAATCGGAACTCGTTGTATCGCGAGTCCTGAAAGCACAGGGTCGGGTCTCACCAATCCCCGAATCTCGATGGTCACTCGCCCACGGATTTCCTTGCTCCTGGTCGGGAATTTACCCATCGGGAAATTGGTAGTCACGAGGTCCCAAATCACTCACCTCGCAATTCCCCGATTCCTGATCTACGATGCCACCTGTCTCCCACTTACTCCGTGGTCCCCACGCTAACCAGTGATTGCCGAGATATCGCCTCTCGTGACCTTGCAAACCTTGACGCAAATCCTTGCGGTTCCAACTCGCGAACCTCCGAGTTACAATATACCGAACTCCGATGCACGTGAGAGCTCCCTCTCTTCTCCACATCACCATCTCCTCGATGCTCGATCGGGTATCGCGGAATCGCGATTTCTATTGCAACGATTTCCTTACCTGCGGAAATCCTGAATGCCGAATACCGACTCTTCCAGATCCTTGGACACGCATCCCGCAGATCAACAGCTCTGACCCCATCAGGAAATCGAAAATCGCGATGTCAACTTCCAAGGCTCCTGTCTCCAGAATCCTGATCCTCTGATTCACGATCCTTGGGATCTCTTGCCACGTGTCCCTGCTGAAATCAACGATTGAGATCCTTTCGGGAAATTGTGGATCGCGACTCCTCTCTACAAGAGTTTTGCGACCTCAGAAACCCCGATATCCCAAACTATGAATCTTCGGGATCTTCCTCTGCTCCTTCAGGCTTAAACCCTGTGCAACTTTCTGATATCTGACGGCTGGTGGGATTTCGCTGGTTTCCTCTGTGAATCATGATCGTTGATTCCCCTTCCTTGAGATTTCTCTGAAACGGTTAAGTGTTTCTTCTCAGACTTGTTCTCCAAGCCTACGTTCGCAACTCCTGCTCGAACCCTCTGTGATCAATTCTCCTGTGTTCTCTCTCAACAATATTACTAAGGTGCTAAACCTCCTAAGCTTTTCCACTCTGATTCTTTCAGATGGATTCGTGCGCACTCCTCGCGTTCAATGTTCAACAACTTCTCAAGTGTTGAATCCTTTCGATTCTGCACACTTTCTACAGCAGCAGTCTTCAACCTCCTTTGCTCAGATTAACAACTGAGACTTCTGTTTCAGCCTGCACGCACTTTGCACGGCTTCGACAACCCTATCAACTTCTGGGCGAATGAGAACAAAGGTTCAACTACTGAGCCTTCATCGATGCACTCCTTGCGGATGAATTCGACTACACTCTTTGAAGGAATCTCCTGGCTCAGATAGAGAAACAATTGAAACTCATTCCATCTCCTATTCAGAATTCAGGTTGAAACATGAAATCACATGCACGCATATACAAAGAAAATGCATAACCAGAAAGCAAACATTCATGAGCATAACATCAACACACAGAGAATAGACACATAACCATGGATTTGAATCAAAGTTTTCTTCTATTAATTCAATATCTGTACATGGATGTTCTCTACACAGTTCTCTGCTTGCTCCTCCCTTCTTGCTCCTGAATGAATCATGTTACAATGTACAAGTGAGGGTGTCTATATCCGTTTTACCTCCTTCCATCTAAAACTGTCTAATCTAGAAATAAATCCTACCTACTTGCATTAACTATATTAAATGCCTTCTTAGCTACTTCAGACAAGAGCGTATGCCTCGAGGTCTGATACAACATACAAAAGGTGATTTTCATAAATGGTGCATTTATACATTGGCGCATCATCTTGTATGCAAATTCAAAAGGATGTCGATTGGCCTTGTCCAGCTGTTCGTTGTCTTCTATGCTGACTCGCTTGTCTTGGGTGATGCTCCTGCATTATACTCCTCGACTTGAAAATTTTCATGGGCTCCTGTCCATGAGCTCCTGCACGGCCTGTCCATGCTTTTGTATCACTGCTTCAATCTACCAGCTGGCATCTTCCACTGGATGGTTCTTCCATTTGACCAGATACTCGAATTATTTCTTGCGCCTGGTCTTCTTTCCCACTCTCTTGTCCAGTATGCACTCCATCTGTGGCTTTTCTGCAATCAACATCTGCTTCTGCCACTGGACTTCTGGCTCCTCAGTTGCAGTTTCTGCTTCTCCAACCCTGTATGGGTATAAATCTGCCACATTGAATATCATAGATGTTTCGATGCCATTCGACAACTCGATTTCATAAGCATTCTCTCTTAATTTCTTCAAGACCCTGCATGGCCCGATTTTCTTCATTTTCAGCTTATTATGTGTTCCCCTTGAGAACCTTTCCTTCCTCAAGTGTGCCAGAACCAGATCACGAACTTCGAACTGAAGTTGTCTCTGATGTTGATCTGCTCTGTGCTTATACTCCTGATTTGAGTCTATAAATCGCTGCTTCACCTTGATGTGAAGTTATTTCATTGCTTCAGCGAATTCCTCTACGCTCGCACTGCTAGTCGCAGTCTGTTCTGACTCCCTAAGTTCAGAAAATCCCCTCGGTTGTGTCCCATATACAATCTGAAATGGGCTTTTTCCTGTACTCCGATTCACAGAATCATTGTACGCGAACTCTGCCTGTGGCAATATGCTATCCCAGTTGTTGTGGTGTTCTGTCACCAAGCTTCTCAACAAGTCTCCCAGACTTCTGTTGACCACTTTCGTTTGTCCGTCTGTCTGCGGATGATAGGCCGAACTAAATGCCAAATTAGTTCCTAGATTCTTCCATAAGGTCCTCCAGAAATTCCCTATGAATTTGGTATCTCTGTCCGAAACTATGCTTTTCGGCAATCCATGGAGTCGAATGACCTCCTTGAAAAACAAACTCGCGATGTGCATCGCATCGCTGGTCTTCTGGCATGGAATAAAATGTTCCATTTTAGAAAACCTACCTACCACCACAAAGATGGAATAATGTCCTCTTTGCGTCCTCAACAAACCGAATACAAAATCCATGCTAATCGCCTCCCATGGTCTCTCCGGTATGGTCAATGGCTGATAAAAACCTGCATTACGTTTCCTCCCCTTCGAATGCTGACAAATTCGATACATGTCAACAAACTTCTTGACATCTGCTCACATCCCTGGCCAAAAATATGATTCGCTCAGCTTGGCGAATGTTTTGTCGTGGCCAAAATGTCCTGCTAAGCCTCCACTGTGTTTTTCTTTCAACAAGTTCTCCCTCATGGAGCAATTTGGAATACACAGTTGATTTCTTTTGAACAACAATCCTTCCTAGATCATGTAATCCATCCATGGGCTTCTATCTCTGAGAAATGGATTCTCAGCTGCCTCATATGCCTCTGCAAAATCTGCATCACCTGCATATATGTCTTTAATATTTTCAAACCCCAATGTTTTGACTCGGAACTCCTGTAGCAACAAACACTTCCTGCTCAAAGCATCAACCACTTTGTTAGCAGTACCTGCAATGTGTTTAATTACAAATGTAAAATTTTGCATATACTCTACCCATTTTGCATGTTTCCGATTCAACTTCTCTTGTTGAGTCACAAACTGTAATGCATGATTATCGTTGTACAGTACAAATTCTTTCGGGATCAAGTAATGCCTCCACTTCTTCAGCGCCTGTATGATAGCATAAAACTCTTTATCATACATGGAGTACTTCACCTTTACCTCATCCATCTTCTCACTAAAATATGAAATTGGTCTGTCCTCCTGACTCAAGACCGCTCCTATGGCATATCCGCTTGCATCACATTTCACCTGAAATGTCTTCTGGAAATCCGGCAACACCAACACTGGTCATTCCGTTATCTTCCGCTTCAACAGATTGAATCTCTTCTCAGCCTCTGTTATCCAATGAAAAGAATTATGTCGCTTTTTCATTGTATCCATCATCACTGCGCTAATTCCACTGAAATTCCTGATTAATTTTCGGTAGAAACTAGCCAATCCATGAAAACTTCTCACCTCGAAAACATTTCTTGGTGATGGCCAATTTTTAATTACCTCCACTTTACTTGGATCCATTTTTAATTCATTTTTCGATATGACAAACCCCAAGTAAATGAGTTCTGTCTTCATAAATGAAGATTTCCTCATGTTGATCAACAACTTCTCTTGCTGTAGCTTTCTCATTACTGCAGCTAAATGCTTCAGATGTTCTTCCTTTGTTTTTCTAAAAATTAATATGTCATCTAGATAAACAATGACAAACTTACCAATGAATTCTTTCAGCACTTCATTCATCAGCCTCATAAAAGTACTCGGTGCCTTTGTCAAGCCAAACATCATGACTAGCCATTCATACAATCCTTTGTTTTTCTTGAAGGTTGTCTTCCACTCATCACCTTCCCTCATACGAATCTGGTGATATCTGATTTTCAAATCAACCTTTGAAAAAAATTTGGCTCCACTTAAGCAGTCCATCAAGTCATCCATCCATGGCAATGGAAACCTGTACCTGATGGTTATCTTGTTAATGGATCTAGAATCAGTGCACATTCTCCAACCTCCATCTTTCTTTGGACTCAGTACCATTGGAACGACACACAGACTTAAACTTTCCCTGATCAATCCTTTATCCAACAATTCCTGCACCTACCTTTTAACTTCTTAGTTCTCCTGCGGTGTCAACCTATACACATCTTTATTTGGCAAACTGGCCCCTGGTATGAGATCTATATGATGACTCACACTCCTCATCGGTGGCAACGAATGAGGTAATTCGTCTACCACAATATCCACGAACTCTTCCAGCAGTTCCCGAATTTCTTCCGGCAAATCATCCACTCTTGTGCTGGTCAAAATAACTCTTGGTTTCCTGACCACAAAGAATTGTGGATCTTCCTTCTTCTTTACTTCTGCCAGAAGTTCCTTCCCACTCATGAGAAGTATAGTATTTCTCGTCTCTGGTTTTACTTCTTTTTCTTTAATTGGTAGTAGCATATGTGTTCTTCCATTCTTCTCCAGAGTATACGTGTTCATTTTCCCCTCATGAACTACGTTCCTGTCATATTTCCATGGTCTGCCTAGCAATAAATGACATACATCCATAGGAATAACATCACAGAGTATTTTATCATTGTATCCTCCTATTTTGATGTCAACTAAGCATTGTTTGGTGACACTTACCTGATGTCCCTTCTGTAGCCATGAAACTTTATATGGACTCGAGTGATCAGTCGTCTCCAACTCCAGCTTTTCTACCATCTCGGTTGAAACGAGATTGTCTGTGCTTCCACTATCCACAATAACCTTGCACTTCCTGTCTTTGGTCTTGCATGTGGTTTTGAAAAGTCGATTTCTCTAAGCTGTGTCCTCCACCTCCTTCTCGGGTGTTAAGAGAACCTTACGCATCATCAATGACCTTCCGTCTTCTGCGTCTTCTGCTTCAGCATCTCACCTCTGTGCCTCAGCTATGTGAGCTTCTCCTCTGTCCTTTTTCCTATCTGGACAGTCAACTTCTTTATGTCCATCCTTCCCACATGTGAATCATGTGATGACTCCACCTCTGCCTCTTCCTCTACCTCTGGTATGAGGAAAAGTATTTGCGTCAGCATAATCTCCTCTCTGCTCATTATGTTGTCCCCTCTGCTCAGCATATTGCTGTCCTCGCTATGAGGTCCCACCTCTTTCAAACTTACCCTGAGGTCTCTTCCATTCCTCCTTGGGTTTCTAATATTTATCCTGGGAAACTGCCTTGCCTCTGGGCTGACTTCTGCCTCGCCCTCTATGACTTGTCTTACAGCTCAGCTTCTCCTCGGCTTTCAGAGCCATCTGGTAAGCATCCTCCACCATTCTGATGGTAACCATGCTTAATTCATCCTGAATGTCGTATCTCAAACCATTCAAGTACCTTGCAACCTTCTCATCATCTCTCTCCCAATGACCTGCTCTGATGTTCAGTCGATAGAATTCCTCAGTGTATTCTTTCACTGTCATCAGCTTCTGTCTCAGGTTCTGCATCCTCCTGAACAGATTAATTTGGTAGTCTCTTGGGATGAACTTTGCCTTCATCTTTGCAATCATTCGATCCCAGCTTTTGATATTTTTCTTACCTTTGGAACGCCTATCTGCTTGAAGTTCATCCCACCATAATGCTGCATGTCCCTTCAATTTCGTGACAACATGCCTAACCTTTTTATCCTCTTTGATATCCTCATAATCGAAGTAGGTGTCAAGAGCTCTAATCCAATCTAACATCTCTTCTGCATCAAAACTTCCTTCGTAAGCTGGAATGTCCATCTTTTTTTTTTAACTCATCCGAGCGATAGCTTTGATTAATCGCTCATTGGCTGCATCTTCGGCTGCAACTTCTCCTTGTTGTTCAGCTTCAACTTTGCCTTCAGAGTCACTCAGATCTCCAACATTGGGTGTGCGTCTCTACGCTGCTTCCATATCTTCCAATCTCACTCTGAGATCGCGTATCTACCTTTCCATTTCTGGATTCTGTACTTGTCTTCCTCTACCTCTCTGGTTTCCCCTAGCCTCTGGATCGGGTGATTGCCTTTCTCTCCTCGGCGGCATGGTGAAATTTTCCTTTCTTCTCTGCTACAGAAAACATAGAGATTCTCCTGCTCTGATGCCACTTGATGCAAACGGCCACCCCGACACGTCCGCTGTCACCAGGACCTTCTCTTTTCTCGGCCTGAAGAGCTGAACTGCTCTTAAAATCCCTTATCAGGACATTTCTGCACCCACAGGATGCTTCTCCGACGATCTCCCTTTACCTTATCGCGAAATCGGAACTCACTATATCGTGAGTCCTGAAAGCACAGGGTCGGGTCTCACCAATCCCTGAATCCCGATGGTCACTCGCCCACGACTTTCCTTGCTCCTGGTCAAAAATTTCCCCATCGGGAAATCGGTACTCACGAGGTCCCAAATCACTCACCTCGCAAATCCCCGATTCCTGATCTGCGATGCCACCTGTCTCCCACTTACTCTGTTGTCCCCACGCTAACCAGTGGTTACCGAGATATCGCCTCTCGTGACCTCGCAAACGTTGACACAAATCCTTGCGGTTACAACTCGCAAACCTCTGAGTTACGATATACCAAACTTCGATGCACGTGAGAGCTCCCTCTCTTCTCCACGTCACCGTCTCCTCGACACTCGATCGGGTATCGCGGAATAGCGATTTATGTTGCAATGATTTCCTTGCCTGCGGAAATCCTGAACGTCGAATACCGACTCTTCCAGATCCTTGGACACGCGTCCCGCAGATCAACAGCTCTGATCGCATCGGGAAATCGCAAATCGCGATGTCAACTTCCACGGCTCCTGTCTCCAGAATCCCGATCCTCCGATTCACGATCCTTGGGATCTCTTGCCACGTGTCCCTGCTGAAATCAATGATTGAGATCCTTTCGGGAAATCGTGGATCGCGACTCCTCTCTACAAGAGTTTCACGACCTCAGAAACCCCGATATCCCGAACTCCGAATCTCCAGGATCTTCCGCTTCTCCTTCAGGCTTAAACCCTGTGCAACTTTCTGAGATCTGACGACTGGAGGGATTTCGCTGGTTTCCTCTACAAATCCTGACCGTCGATTCCCCCTCCTTGAGATTTCTCTAAAACGGTTAAGTTTTTCTTCTCAGACTTGTTCTCCAAGCCTGCGTTCGCAACTCCTGCTCGAACCCTCTATGATCAATTCTCTTGTGTTCTCTCTCAACAATATTACGAAGGTGCTAAACCTCCTGAGCTTTTCCACTCTGATTCTTTCAGATGGATTCATGCGCACTCCTCGCGTTCGACGTTCAACAACTTCTCAAGTGTTGAATCCTTCTGATTCTGCGCACTTTCTGCAGCAGCAGTCTTCAACCTCCTTTGCTCAGATTAACAACTGAGACTTCTGTTTCAGCCTGCACACACTTTGCACGGCTTCGACAACCCTATCAACTTCTGGGCGAATGAGAACAAAGGTTCAACTACTGAGCCTTCATCAACGCACTCCTTGCGGATGAATTCGACTGCACTCTTTGCAGGAATCTCTTGGCTCAGATAGAGAAACAATTGAAAATCATTCCATCTCCTATTCAGAATTCAGGTTGAAACATGAAATCACATGCACGCATATACAAAGCAAATGCATAACTAGAAAGCAAACATTCATGAGCATAACATCAACACACAGAGAATAGACACATAACCATGGATTTGAATCAAAGCTTTCTTCTATTAATTTAATATCTGTACATGGATGTTCTCTACACAGTTCTCTGCTTGCTCCTCCCTTCTTGCTCCTGAATGAATCATGTTACAATGTACAAGTGAGGATGTCTATATCCATTTTGTCTCCTTCCATCTAAAACTGTCTAATCTAGAAATAAATCCTACCTACTTGCGTTAACTAGATTAAATGCCTTCTTATCTACTTCAGACAAGAGTGTATGGCTCGAAGTTTGATACAACATACAAAAGGTGCTTTTCATAAATGGTGCATTTATACATTGGCGCATCATCTTGTATGCATATTCAAAAAGATGTC
The DNA here is from genome assembly GCA_009831015.1 of Picea engelmannii. Classification (NCBI taxonomy): domain Eukaryota; kingdom Viridiplantae; phylum Streptophyta; class Pinopsida; order Pinales; family Pinaceae; genus Picea; species Picea engelmannii. The sequence continues at coordinate 382,539 of ML782785.1, forward strand.
GGCTGGCCTTGTCCAGCTATTCGTTGTCTTCCATGTTGGCTCGCTTGTCTTGGGCGATGCTCCTTGATGAGTTAGCGATGCTCCTGCATCAGTTTCCTAACTTGTGGTCGTATGATGTAGTGAGCCTTAGGCGATGCATTGAAGCATAGTGTTTGAATTTGACTGGTGGAATGGAATGGAAGGGCTCGATGATTGGCTCGATGAGTTGTGTGTAAGGTCCTGTGAGCTTGATGCTTGGATAATTGGAGATTATTCTTCAGGGTAGTACCTTGCCACTATTGATAATTAAATTATTTATATGTGAATTTATTTTGTAAAAGTGATATGTGTGGCACATTGGTGGTTGGTCATTTCTTAAGGCTTAGTCGGTGGGTGGTCGTGGGTTCAAAACCCATGGACCTCTAAAATTTATACTTAACCTTATTACATTTATTAATCACATGATTAATGACATAGGTTTCAAACCTACTATTAACATGATAATTTTATAATGTTAATTTACTTACCCAGTTTACCCATAAATTATTACGACAAATAAGTCAATTAATTTTAATTATCATATTAATCTTATCATATATTATTAAATTTAAAACTCATATATCACTAATCTTTTAATTTAATTTAATTTAATTTAATGTAATTTAATTTAATTTATATCTATATTTAATCTTATCTTTTTATTTAATTAAATTAAAGTAATTAAATTATTTACTTACCTTAAATTAAATTATTTAAATTAAATTAAAACTCATAATTATTTAAATTTTTTAATTTCAATAATTTAAATTTACACAATCATATTAATACTTTTAAATAAATTAATAAAATTAAAATTAATATTACTAGAAAATAATAATATAATTATTCAAAAAAAATCTTACTTTCAGTTCGGCGAGAGTTTAATGTGCTTTGAGGCATTCGCTAGCAGCCTTTAAGGTCGGGCTTCTGGCATGAGGCCCATGTGCCCAGCCCCCGGCTCTCAGTACCAAAACCCTAAGCTATTCCTTAACCCTAACGCTCCTTCACTTCTGCATCTTCCCTCTGTCACCTCTCCACTCTGCTCTTGGCGTTGGTGCTGGTCTGGTTTGGTCGTGGCTTTATGCTATGTGTTGGCGTAGGTGTGAGAAGGGGCCAAGAGTTCGAGTCAAGGGTTTAATAGTATGACAGACGTGGCAGGTGCTTGGCTATTGTTTTTTTTGTTTTGATACTAAAAAAAAATTTGTTTCCTTTGTGCAGCGCAAGAGCCTTCTTCCTCCTGGGTTCCTGTAACTTAGTGTTGGTGTTTGGGCGTTGGATTTGTGTTGTGTATTGTGACTATGTGATAAATGAGGAGGATTGACCAACAAAGAGTGTATTTATCAATCAAAGAATATTCATACACTAATGTTTCCATACAATTGATTTTAGTTGCCTCCACAGGCCGAGAGCTCAGCAATTATGGCTAGTGTTTCCATTTTATTATCACTCACAGTACCTTACAGGTCTATGCCTACTTGGGTTATGCACAGAGGAGGCTCAAGTTGGCGGTGGATAAATGAAACACTTAAAACTCAGGTTTGGGCAACGTTGAGGCAAGGGTCGGGGTTGCGTTGTCGGCGAGTAGTTGGCAGTGGGAAGCCCTATCGTTGCGTAGGATGGAAGCCAAAATTTGCTGAAAAATAAGTCGAATATGACGTCTGGAAATGGTCGAAGACACCCGTCCAATTGGTTGCTTATGGTGTTGCCTGCTAAACAAGATCAAGGCTCGGAGTTAGGCCTGCGGGCTATCTTTTTTTTTATTTAATAAATTTTCTTTTGCTGCGCGCAAGCTTCTCTGTCATGGCTTGGTCGTTGGGCTATGAAATTGGGCCTGTACCCAACATTTTTATTTGTGTGGCCTCCTCCTCCATGTGGATGGACGCTTTGGCGCTTGGTTTGTATGTTAAATGTGTGGATAACCCGCATTGTATTGTGTGGATAACCCGCGTTAAATGTGTGGATAACCCGTGTTGAATGTGGTATGTGCAGGTGGTGCATGGAGCTTGGAGCGTGCGGCTTGGCGGGTGTGTTGGGTGCTGGCTCTGTCAGACGCATAGCCACAACAGGAATCCAAAGGTGAAAACAATGTCGACTCATGCATTTCATTAGGGTTAGGATGAGGAAGAGAAAGAAGAGCCAAACTCATCCCGACTCAGATTTGATTGCATCCAACAAAGGATTCGATCCCATAAAACCTAAAACAACTTCAGTGAATGAATCTAAATAGTGACACATTGTCAACAACTAAACAACAATATTAAATTAGTATCGACTGATAGAGGAGAGGAGAGGATTCTATCACTATGCAACACACATCATCATCATCATGAGGCGACTACTAGGAAACTAGTGTCAAAGTTAAATGGTGTGTTGTCATTCTTTTTATTTTATTTTTAAAAAAGAGGAAATAACTACAAGTATTGGCATTCAAATTGTCATTCATTTATGAACAAAAACTCAATCCGAATATTTCCATCAAAATCTGATCAATTAGAATTTGCTCACGTCTTCAAATCTATCCAAATCGTTACAATTCCAGCCATTATTTGCCAAATTCTCACGATATGAACAACGCATATACAACGCTGACCATACTTTCACCCCTCGGTCTGCCTATCCTATACCTTCTTTGATATAAATCCGAATAAATGGAAAGACTTGATTAAAAGTAGAAGTAGAAGCACTTTTGTAATATGATGTTATTTTTTTTTTGAAGATTTATATTTTAGAAGAAAAGTTATTTCTAAAAAAATTACAATCAGGTCCATGTTCAGGTCCAGATTCTAGGCCATTTTCTAGATGCGAAGCATGAACTTAAGCATCTGAACAAGAAATGATGGAAATCATGATGGCAAGGTATGAGAAGAAGGTTATGTGTCCACAAACGCGTAGTCATCTGATATCTCTATCTCTATAGTTTCCATATCCGTGTTAAAATGTTCAGTATGTATATTATTATTCATATTTATATCTGAGTTAAAAAAAAAATCTTCCCTAAGTGTATTATTATTTATATTTATATTTGCGTTAAAAATTTGTGCGTTGGCTTAGTTGGAGCTGGAGTTGGAGTTGGAGCTTGGCCCTCAAGCCCAAAAATTTTAGAGAGTTTCACGGTGTTTAAATTTCTGGGTGGGGTTTGATTAAATTTCTGGGTGGGTAGGTAGGCCCTTGGCTCCAGATTTTGAACCAGGGATTTGATACCATGTGTAGAGACCTAACTTAATTAAATCCAAAATTAAGTACAATTAAACATATAATTCCTTTCTTTGCACAAATAATTCATTCACCATCATATAAGCATAAATATTCAGCAGAAATTTAAAATTATTCCACACCATGAAAATAACTCAGCAAATTCATAATTAAAAATACCTCCTTCCGATGCTAACTCTCATTGCTCTGGTTGTCCTTTCCCTGCTGCCTTGTCCAGCCTGATGCACTGACCAAACTCTGCTCAAACTGACTAACCACCCAGCTAGCTAGGAGCAGCCTGTTTGGCTCCCTAGCTCCAGGAAACTGAAAGGAATCCTGGCCCCGTGCCCAAAACCCCTAGCAACCTGGTGCCCCTTGCAATGGTTCACCAAAAACTCTCGATATCAAAACTCCCCACACCAGAAAATATCCAAACAGAAATCCCCGTCCCCCTTCAAAATGCTTCCCCCCTCCAAAATAATGATCCTCCCCATCATATCCCCCTTCACCGACTCTCCTCCCCCTCATTAATTTCCTTATCTCCTCCTTTATTATCTTATCCCCTTCTTTAATATCTTATCCCCTTCATTAATATCTTATCCCCTTCATACGTACAGTATTTAATTAAATAAATTAAAATTTTTAAGCCCCTTAAATTTATTACCCATGTCATTGAATGCGATATGTAATCAATCAATTAATTAATCAATCAATCAAAAGTTATAAACAATTAATTAATTAATTAATTAATAATTAATATTATTAATACTAATCATTGTTTAATTAAAACCATAATAGGACAATTAATTATCTAATTAATTATACTTAAAAATCCCTATGAACTATTTAACTAGGGTTATTACATAGACTCAAGCTCTAGTCGTTCTACTGCTCGTTCTCCTTGTGTTTGAGATACTTTCACATTCATGGGATATTCTTCATTGTATTCTCCCCTAGAAACTTTGTAACACTCCAATAACTCATGGAAAATCATAATAACTCTATGCGCATCACAGACTGGTACCACCTCCATCAAGCCTTATTCTAAGAAGATATTGGTTCAAATAACATGTAGTGCTACATCTATTGATCAAGATTCATGTTCAAATCTAATTGTGACCTTGAACCTTTGAGTCAACTCATCCTAGTTGGTTGTCTCTCTATGCATTTCCAATTCCAAATACTTGTTCTTCATAATTGTATTCAATGTATGTATAAATATGTGTATCCATTCCTCCTTTGATGTCAAGTTCCATCTATTCCTGCATTTCTCCACATGATTCATTGGGTCACTTTACCCTTTATACTTCTATGCAATATTTTCTACCGTGGTACCAAACCTCACTTGCATTGGTCTTATACACTATGACCATTCTTCCATTCTCTCTTTGTGTGCAACCCACCATCTGGTTGGAGTCGCTTTCAGGAAAACATCTAGTGCCAACAACCTTTTTTTTTCCAGGTACCTGTAACTAAAACTCCTTTACAAACAAGCTTATATTAGTCAATCCATCACAATTGGGTGGATCACATAGTTCTACTCCAATCCATTGAAATGTTAGGGTTATGCGTGCACATCGTCTAGTTGATACTTCATGCATCCTATGTTTCCAATGCTCTAGACCTTCCTATGAATATGATTCACAATAAATGATACTTATCCAACTTAGCATTCCATCTGTGGTGGGCTAAACATTATCCTCCATCCTCACAATCATGTTATACAAATTGTCAATGTCATTTCCTCTTTTTGGATCTATGTATCTCTTTCCTTTTGTTGGGTCCAATGGTGCAGTAAATTTCAAATCTTTGACTTCAAATGTCATTTCTCTCCTCTTCAGATTAATTATCACTTGATTATAAAAGACACATTCAAGTCCCATAATTTTTGGATATGGTTTACTATCATCCACAATCTCAATAAATTCAAAGACTGCCACACTACGGACCCCATCTATGTTCATAGGTCCTTCTGTCAATCAACCAATCAGTAATATCTTGTAATGATTTGCAAGACTTAAATGAAAAGGACACCATATCAACTTGGTTTTTCCCATCATATACGAGGTCTACTTCGGTAATACATTCACACCAGATCCCAAGTCTAAAATAATGCTATCCATAACATGTTCCCCAATCTGTGCACTTAATCTAAATTCTTTGTTGGTCCTCTTTCTACGTAGTACCTGATTCACTACCCTCTATGTGATGGGAGTTTCCCTTCCTTGTATGCAGTGATCAATCATCTCATATAGTGCATTCAACGCAGTTTCATCTTTCATTATCTCTATGCAAATTCTCAGGAATTATGTTAGAGTGCTAACCTTCCCAGTTGGCCTTTTTGGCATAGTGCGGTCTCCAACTTGAGGTGCATATGATGTTTGATTCTCTCCAATCCTACCTAAGTACCTCTTTTATTTCCCTCTAATATTTCTCCTTTTCATGATTAGGATCGAATGTCAGTATAGGTCTTGCTGACTTCCTTACCCATTGCTCAGCCTTCCTCCTCCATTCATCACATCAACTCCTATTCTATCTCCTTCGTGAGTAATAAATTCTATTCTCAGTCCTTCATTGCATTTTTTGGATTATATTTTATGTACATTTTGATTTAGATTCTAGTTCTAATTCCATCTTTCCTACCATTTCGCAAGTAGTCGAGGACACTTTTCTATCACATGGTCCAGTGCTCTATAGTATGTGCACGTTGTAAATGTATTTTGGCAGTCGCATGGTCTAGTGCTCTTATTTCCATGTTGTACCATCACACAGTGGTAATACTTGAAGAACCAAATAATTATGCAGAGTACCAAGATCTGTCATATCATAGGAGTCAACAAGTTTCTTCTTCAATCTAAGAATGAGACTAATGTTATTTCCAGTAATGACAAGGTCATCAACATACACAACAACAATCAAAGTGTCTCCATTGGTATGGAGTACATACAATCTATGATCATATTCACAACATTTGAAACCAAGTCAAAGAAAGAAACCATCGATCTTAGCATACCAAGCTTGGGGAGCTTGTCTCAAACCATCAAGATATTTATTTAGTCAAAAAACTAGGCTAGAATATGTCACAAAACTAGGACGTTATTCCATGAAAATTTCTTCAGATATGTCTTGATGGAGAAAATCACTCTTTACATCCATCTCATTGATTTTCCATCCAAATCTAGTAGAAAGGGAAATAAGCAATCGAACGAAGTTCATCTTTACAACAAGGGAAAATGTGTCAGTGTAGTTGATTCCTTCTTAATGAGAAAATCCCTTCAAAAGAAAGTGATATTTATGATGCTCAACAACACCTTCAGAGGTAAATTTGGTCATATAGACCAATCAACACTTCACAACATTCTTTCCTTGTAGTTGGGGAACTAATTCCCATGTATGATTCTTTGACAAAGAATCAATTTATGTCCACATATCCTATTCCCATTTAGTTTTACCTTGGGAATATGAGTGGATCACAATATTAGAAGTTTCAAGTATGTCAGTAATCAATGCAATCCTCGCATGGTTCTTTTGACTTTGATTTTGTTTTCTGAAGGAAATATCACTGATATCAGGTCCAACAACTTCAATTTTATTGGAATCCATATCTAGGTAGACAAGAAAATAGTGAACTGGTGTTAACTATAGAAGGTATAACATAATTCGAAAAATGTTTAGTCGACAATGATGGAGGACTAGTAAAAACAATATCGATGGACTAATCAAATTGGAGGTCTACGGTCTAGTAGAAACAAGAATAGAGTTTGAATATCCAATCAAGGAACTAAAAAAATAAATAGGAGAACCAGAGTCAGAAACAAAATCAAAGTGATCATCCTGCAACAATCCATAGGAGGTATTCAACAACTTGATTCCATAAGACTTCGCATCAAACCATACATTTCGTTTGATAAGGATTTTTCATTTGACAGGATCAAGTAGTTGATAGGCTTTAGAGTCTTAGAGTAGAACATACTGATGAAAGCATGGCTCTTTTCATCCAACTTCTTTCTTAAATCATCGAAAATGTGATCCCATGCAACACATCCAAAAACATTGAGATGGAAAACTGAGGGCTTGTTTCCACACCATCATTTGAATTGAGACACAGAAGGAACACCTCGAGTTTGAGATGTGATTGAGAAGATAGTTTCCATAATATAAACCTTCAACCCAAAAGTGAGGAGGTAGATATTTGGTCTTCAAAAGACATCTATCCATTTCAACTAACATCTGATTCTTGGATTCTCTGATGCCATTCTATTGAAGTGTATGAGGAATCAATCACTGCTAGTCAATACCATTGAGACAAGTATTTTCCAAAAGGTCAACTTACATACACACCACCATTCTCTTATTTTAGGCACTTGATGGATCATCCACATTAATTTTTAGCAAAGGCTCTAAATTCTTTGAACTTTTCAAAGGAAATTTTCTTGTTCTTCAAAAAATAAACCCAAGTGAAATGAGAGAGATCATCAATGAAAGTAAAAATATACCTTGCACCTACGAAGGAAGGTATACTGATGCAACAGATATCACTATGAAATAACTCTATGAGGTTCAATGCTCGCCACACTTTTCCAGAGTCAAAGGGTGTCTGATGATGCTTGTCAAGAACACATCTCTTACATACTCCATTACAAGGAAAAAAATTAGGTATACTAACAACCGTTCTTTGAGTTCTTATCAACTGTATACTTTGAAAATTTAGGTGTCTAAGTCATTCTTGCAAATTTTGACTTCATTCTTCAGTGTGAGAAAAAAGAGTATTTCAATCGATTTCAGGTCAATTCATGTCACAAAATTTATACTAAATGTCCTTTAGGTCGAGAAACCCTCCGATGACAATCAACTGACCTTTATTCAAATCTTGAACAAAGAACTGATCTAGAAAAAGCTACACAATGTTACCTATATGTGTTAGCTGAGAAAAAAAAAAGAAAATTGGCACTGAGATTTGGTACATGATACACATCGACAATTCTCCCATGTAGATAGGAAACATCACCCTGACCAACAATATTGAGAGAAAAATCATCGACAACATAAATCTTCCTCTCCTTAGCTTAATTCAAGGAGGTGAAAAAGAAGCATTCTTGGCCATATGATGAGTGCACCTAGAGTCGACTACCCATTCGTTCTTTGTAGAATGAGACAACAAGGCTTGAGAAGTTTCGACTTGGAAGGTGAAATTATCAGGGAGTTAGTGAATAACGCACAGGTCTCCTTCGAGGATTTTAACCCTCTCCTCTAAATTGACTCTCTTCTTTTAGTAGACCTTCTCCACTTCTCTAGTCTTTTCACAGTACTCACATGTATTCTTATTTTGAATTTGATGAAGTGCATCTATTTTCCCTTTAGTTTTCTTGTCAAGGAATCCAGGTCTCTGTGTAGGGGTATCTTTCCCTTGAGAAAGAGGGATTGATGTTTATCACCAATCTTTCCTTCCTTAAGAATTCTATGTTTATCAATGCTCAAAAGACCATAGAAATATTCAAAGGTGTAATCCTTACCATATTCCTTGTGTTCCTACCAGTTGGTGCAGAAAGTTGAAACAAACACGTCGAATGGTATTATCAATTTCATCAGGACTATATTGATGAGTTGTCCACATTTATTCTGGTAATTTTTTCCACATTCGCCCAATTTCAACTACAGTTCCTTCCATAGATGATTTTAGGGGCTAAATTTCACAAATGGGATATTTTTCCATGGGTTTTCCCCAAAAACAAATCGCTAATCTCCATTTTTTCCAAAAATGATTTGCCAAAATTCCATAGAATAAAATTGTTTTTCCTTAGAAATTGCCAAAATTTTATAGAAACTATATAAAATCCTTAGAAATTTGAATATTTTTAGAAAACTATCACCAAACATTTTTCATTTTGCATATTAAGGAATAGTAATATTAGCCCACGTTTCTACATTTTAATATAAATTTCCATCCTTAAAATCATCCCTGGTTCCTTCACACACACTAAATACTCCTCTATTATGTCAAAAGAATGAGGATAAAGAGAGATCAACTCTTTCCTCAATTGCATGATGTTGATTTCACCGACTCTCTTGAACAAATAGTTGATCTTCTTACAGAATTGATGAGGCAAGACAATTCCACTTATGTGAAAATGAATCTCCCATGAGATATAGATCACGATGACCCATACTTCCTCATCCTTCTTTCCATCAATAATTGTTATGAGGAAATTCCCACTAAACTGTGTCTAAGGAATAGTCAGAGTGATAACTCCCTTAAAACATTAATCTACCCCAAAACCATCTAGACTAAGTGATAAGAGAAAGAGGGAAGAGAGGGTTAATGAGTGCATCTTCAATCCTTACGGTTGATGCAGACCTCTTTCGTTTGTCGTTGCCTCCTAGATCATAGATCTCCTCCCAAAGTTGACCTGCAAGGGGTTAAGAATACAATGCAACAACATATACAATATATAATGATCACTTTAAAAGCCTAAATATAGATATAAATTCTCAAATTAACAAGAAAATGTAAACATAGGGTTTTGGGACAAAGATAATCTCTTTTATTCAAATTCAAGATAAAAAGGTTACAACCTTTGCTTGTGACTTTTATACGAACAAATTTTGGGCTTCTATGTCATGGCTCCAAGTGCATCAATTCCACATTAGATTCTCACAACCAACATGCTATCAAGAGAAGGAGGAAGGGTTTCATAGGGAGAATGGTTGGAGGGGAAAGCTAAGGTTGAAACTCAGAGCAAGATGCAAATCTTGGGCAATGAGAAAGAAAGGATCTTGGCAGAGTTTCCTTATTCTATTTTTCATGTGTCTAAATGACTCGCGAAGACCCTTTTTTATATGAGAAAAATATGGTTATTTAGTTTGGGGGTGGGATACAAGGGGTAAAATGGTTAGGAGACCCTCTATATCCCTTAAACTCCATCGAAATACGTGCAATTTTATATTTTTTGCAAATTTCGGAGGTAAACATGGGCTAACTAGCATGAAAAAAGAGTATGTACATGGGATAACTAGTATGCAACACGTGTGTGTACGTAGGCTATTAGTACAACAGGGTGCATACACTATCCAAAAAATGTTTTTTTAGATGGAAACCTCAACAGTATGTTTGGAAACATATGCAAATGGGTGGGCCAATGTCTTGGATGCATATATGTGTCATTTTTGGACTATAACAAATTCCCCCTAATGTGTGAGGTCAGAAGAGCAACTAATGGCCAAAATAAATTACAATATCTTTACACAGTGGGAAGGCATGGATTTGAGTGAGCTTGAGATGAGTGTTTTTGAGCATGTCATTTGCAAGGTAATGATAATATATCTGAGTTGGGAATACCCATGCTTGGGAGAAACTAACCATGGCTTCCAATCAAGTACAATGCATATCCATGTCATATATATAGTAATCATGACTACGAGACAAATATGAATGTCTATATAAATTGTAGTTGTGAACAATACATAGTGGATATAGATCTCAAAATCATCTAAAGATATACAAGTACAATGTGATATGCATCTTCAGAAAGTATCAATGCATGTAGCTAGAGATGATAATTGTTAGAATATAGAAGATAGTGTGCTCGTTTTACCATTGACAATACCCTCTTCACCCAACCATAGGTTTAAGCCTCCCTTCGAGCACCTTAACCTTAACTAATAATTACTCTGGAAGCAAACCCTAGGCTAGATAGCCAAACAAGGTGTAGTGCATCTTCCTCCAAGGATAGCGCACCAACAATAGCTGATCAGATAGTCCAAACCCTAGCCAAGAGATAGTCCAAGCCAATACTGAAAACTAGTTGTTGCTGCAGCTGCAACTGCAACCCTCCTTCACATGTGTGCACCAACTAGGAACTGCAGTGCACACCAACTGGGAACTGCAATTCTGAGATGTGTCAAATGAGAACTAGCACCCTCTATTTATACTGGTTCTGCCATATTTGTTGTGGCCAACTTCTCCTTCTGGATATGCGTCTGTTCAGTATATTATTATTATTTCTGGCCAACTTCTTCTCTTGGAAGCTAATAACCTAATATAAATTATCTTCTTAAGCCGACAAGACTTCTAGGGTTATTACCCAATTCATTAGGGTTTATCTTGCTTCTTGGAGTCTCCTATTCTCGTCAGGTTCACACGTGGAGGTAAATACCTCATGTGGCTACCATAATATTAACACTCCCTCCTAGCTAGGGAGGTATTACAGGTAATGGTCTTGAGCAAAAAAACATACCATTTACCCGGTAGCATCAATATAGTCGTCTAGACTATTTCATGACTAGATCATGAGCATCACCATCACCATCAACTGCATCATCTCTCAAAACCATACTTCATCTGAGTAATTAKACATGATGATGGATAAGTCACTCACACCATAGAGTGATACAAGAGCCACTCTTATAATCTAGAGGAGTAAATTCTCTTAACCAATTTCTGTCTGGAAAATCTTTGTTCATCATTCGTCTGGATGGTGATTATTTTCAATAAACTGTTGATAGTCTTCAAGGAAGTTAGAAAATAAATAGAACACAACTGTGTCTATCCATAGTAGTACATAACTATAATCTAGTGGTACACTACCACACCAAGTAACAAACAAGTACTTGATCAGGTTGCGATCAGTGGTACATATCCACCACAGTAGTCCTCATCTACTGTCATACAGTCTTCATAACAAACATCTGATAGCAACCTGCATAGAAACAATGTTGTGATATAAACTGATTTTTCTAGGCCAATCTTTCACTCACATCTGTGAACTCTGAAAGAATATCGGCCTCAAAATAGTGGAAAATATCCACCACAGTAGTCTTCATCTACTGTCATATGATCTTCATAACAAACATCTAATAGAAATCTGCATAGAAACAATGTTATGATATAGACTGAATTATCTGGGCCAATATTTCACTCACATCTGTGAGCTCTAAAAGAATATCTGCCTCACGAACAGTGGAACATATCCACCACAGTAGTATATCTCTACTTTCTGGAGACAGGTAGTCCCCATAACAAGCATTTGATGCCATCCCACACAAAAAATATTGTTAAAAATAAACTGAATCATCTGGGTCAATCTTTCACTCACGTTTGTGAGATTTGAAAGAATATCTACCCTCATCAACAATGGGCTATCTGCCCTATTCTTCTCAAACAAGGAATAAGGATTGTTTCTAATTTCTAAGCATGGACCATTCCTCACCCTAGGCCATTCTTCCTACACTAATCAAAGTGCACCCTGGACAAAATGTATAAACCCTACAGAATGTCTGAGTCTAGACCATTCCTCACCCTGGGCCATTCCTCCTACACTAATCAAAGTGCTCCCTGGAGAGAATGTATAAACCCTAAGGAATGTATGTCCTGGACCATTCCACACTCTGGGCCATTCCTCCTACACTAATAAAAGTGCGCCCTAGAGAGAATGTATAACCCTAAGGAATGTATGTCCCTGATTGTTGAGCCTAGACCATTCCCCACCCTGGGCCATTCCTCCTACACTAATCAAATTTCACCCTAGAGAGAATGTATAAACCCTAAGGAATGATTGTACAGACCATTTCCTCTATTAACCACTAGAGGAAAAGATTGTCCTACATCAACCTCCAAAACAGACCATTCCTCATGTTAACCACAATGAGAAAACATTGTCCAACGAGGCGGGCCAATCTTCTTGAGTAACCCTCAAGAAGAGAGACTACCCTGGACCACTCCCCATGTTAACCACAATGGGAAGTCGTTGTCTATGATACATTAGAAATTAGACTACTTCCCATGTTAACCACAATCGAAAGTGACTGCCCGTCAAAAGTCTCAATCCACTTTCCGAACAGGAAAGTATCTGTTCAAGGTGGACTATTTTTCAACTTTAAAGATGAATGTCTTAAATAATATTTTCAGTTCTCCCTCCTGACTTGGAGAGTCATTTCTTCCTTTTTCAATAAGAAGGAAGTTGTTTCCATGAGCTTTATCTTGAGTAGGAAAACTCTTTCATCTTGGATAGAAGCTTTACCAAAAATTTTGTTTATCTACTCATCTATGGAGATATGTATTGGAGAATCATTTTCTCCTTTCTGGACTTCATCATGGATAATGTAATTCTTGATTTCAAATGTACTTTAGTCTGGAACACTGTGAAGGCTTCATGTAGATATGAACAATAGAGTATACCATAGTTGGAAAACTGGAACATATCTATGTGGCACTTCTTCTATCATCATGAGATCTGATCTACTGAGTAGTCATCTTGATGTTATAGGAAATCTTCACCATGCTTCGGCTATGCACTGAAGGTTCTTCCACCAAGTTATCTTCTTCTATCTGCATACAAGGGTCTCTTTCTAGTATACCTCAAAGTCTTGAGATTTCTCTTCATACGCTCTTTATTCAATTTCTCTGGAGAACATTCTTTGTATTCATCTGATGTAGAACTCCAACTCATGGATGTTGTGGATGATATAATGACTCATGTAGAGATAAGTATGGTTTATTGGAACAAGTAATCATCATAGTCTTCTCCCTCCATCTAGGAGAACCTCTGGTTCTGGATCTCGCAATCCTTTCATTCATAAGTCTTCCATACACTGTTCTTCATCACGACTTTCAGTTCTTCTGCTTGATTTCTTTTAGTGAGTTCATGTTAGGCTGGTAATCTTGTGATTCTTGATACAATGACTGGTTGTTCTAGTTCCTCTTTCTTTCTTGGAATCCTCATGTTCTTCTTCATGTTTTTCTTTAGCTCTTGGGTCCATGGAGTTTCTTATAGATTCCATGGACTAGATACTCCACTTCTTCCTTTCGTCATAGGATCACAGATCTGGATGGACAATCAAGAATACTTTAAGGCTTCTCTTCGAAGAAATATATATATATATATATATATATATATATATATATATATATATATATATATATATATATATATATATATATATATACATCATCATCTTTAATGGATCATAGGATTATCTCCCTCCTAACCCTTTCTTCATGTAAGAGTGCATATAATCGGCTCCCTCCGTCTAACAGAGTCCATGCTTCCATATGCATCCTTATTGTCTTCTGCAATATATAATTGGATTTCTTGTCTTTTTCCAATTTCCTCTCGATTGCTGACTTATTTCTGTCTTTGCTTCTTCTAAGTCTCTTCATGACTGATTCAACTTAACTTGCAATAGATTCCACATGATTTGTATTTCATTATTTCATGTGTATTATCTAATGATATCTATTTTCATCTTGTTTGTTCTTTCATAGGTATAGTTCCTCTTGGAACAAATTATCTTCCAAGAGATAGATATACAATATATGTATAGAGATGATGCAAACAAGATATGTAYAGAGACGATGCAAACAAGATATGTACAAAAAATAAGAACAGTGTTGTTACCTTTTAGAAGAAGAAGAAGTCTCTTCCATCCTGCTTAGTCTTCTTTGTAGGTTCCTTTTCTTCGGCAATTGATGCTTCGTGTTTCTCCTTCCTTTTCTTTATCTCGGGACAATGATTCTTGTAGTGACCATACTTTCGACAGTTGAAGCATTATACTTATGAAATGTCTTTCTCTTGATTTGGCTTCCTCCTTGAACCAAACTTCCTTTTGTTCCTGAAGTTCTTGAATCTTGTTGTGAAAGATTGATCATCGTACTTCTTTTGGGGTTTCTCTTTTTCATTGATCCTTGATTCTGATTGAGCACATCAAGTCCAAAGTTCTTCAAATGTCGGATACTCCTTCCTTGTGTTCATGCTTGCGGAAAATGCATCCCATGTCTTGGGAAGACCATTGAGTACTATGTTCACTAATTCCTTCCCTGAGGTGATCTCTTTAATAGCTTGTAGTTGATCTCTTAACTGGAAGATCCTTACAAAGATTCATCTTCATGTCATAGAGCTCATTCTTCAGAGTCATAACTTGTCCAATGTTTCTGACTGAGAAGAGATTTGTTAGGGCATCGTACATATTTTTTTTTATATAAGTCAAGATGGGAGATGTAGGGTATCAGGTGGTATTTTATAGAATCCACTATGATACTCATGGCATTGGTGTCAACATCTTTGAACTTCTCCATAGCTGCAACATTTTGCAGTTTCTTCTCTTTTCCTTCTTCAAACTCTGGCTTCACGATCTTTCCTTTCATGATATCCAGTACTTTATTCTTGGCAAGGATGAGGTAAATCCTTGTCTTCCACGCTCTGAAGTTAGAGGCTCCATCTAACCTGTTCTCAGAGTTCATAGAGTTAGTCATGGCTACTTGACTTGGTCGAACCCTAGATTTGAACAGAAATCCAAACTTCACGTCTTGGCCTTCTGAGAGTGTCAAGAGATGCGCTAGGCTAGGGCACAGTGATCTGTACAAAGATTAGGTCAATCTCTTCACTTAAGGTGCTTCAACAAGAGGTTTAGGGTTTCTGCAACTGCTCCTACTAGTAACCCTAGTGACAGTGTCTTGGAAGTTGCTTCTGCTAGTAACCCTAGTGGCAGTTCCTCAACAAGCTCAATATCCTAGTGGCTATGTTTCCTTCCAGCGTTTAGACTGAATGAAGGAGGTGTGGGCCCATAACCTATTAGAATATAGAAGATAGTGTGCTTGTTTTACCATTGATGATACCCTCGTCACCCAACCATAGGCCGAAGCCTCCCTCCGAGCACCTTAACCTTGACTGAGAATTACTATGGAAGCAAACCCTAGGCTAGATATCCAAACAAGGTGCAACGCATCTTCCTCCAAGGATAGCGCACCAAAAATAGCTGATTAGATAGTCCAAACCCTAGCCAAGAGATAGTCCAAGCCAATACTGAAAACTAGTTGTTGCTGTAGTTGCACCTGCAACCCTCCTTCACATGTGCACACCAACTAGGAACTGCAGTGCGCACCAACTGGGAACTGCAGTGTGCACCAACTGGGAACTGCAATTCTAAGATGTGTCAGATGAGAACTAACGCCCTATATTTACATTGGTTCTGCCAGATTTGTTGGAGCCGACTTCTCCTTCTGGATATGTGTCTATTCTGTATATTATTATTATTTCTAGCCAACTTCTTCTCTTGGAGGCTAATAACCTAATATAAATTATCTTCTTAATCCGAAAAGACTTCTAGGGTTATTAGCCAATTCATTAGGGTTTCTTTTGCTTCCTGGAGTCTCCTATTCTCGTTAGGTTCACACGTGGAGGTAAATACCTCCCGCAGCTACCATAATATTAACAATAACTTCATAGCTCGAGTAACAACTTCAATATCTTCGAAAATCAGGTAGGAGTATAATAGGAGTGTAAGACTCACTACTTTTAGGTCTTTGACATGGCGTCGAGAAAAGACTGGAGGACCTCGATCATCAGGCACATAACTTCATTGATTTTGAATCCGAACTTGACTAGACTTTTGGGATGGAAGACTCATGAAAGTCAAGAGATCAACTACAGAATGGTCGACTCAGGTTGGATAAAACTTCCCTTTGACAAAAGCACGAAAAAATAATGAGACTCAGGTAACATATTATTGACATAAGTCTGTGACACAGGAGGCACCACAAACTCTCCATATGTTTGGAAGAGTAACCAAATGGAGGAACACACAACTCTATGTAAGGAGAACAAATTCCTAATGTCATACTAGATCCCAATGCTTGCCGAAAAAAAAGAGGATGTGCTTTGTCCGAGGGAGACTATCTTGCTTCTGATAAGAGAGAATGTATATCATGTCCCCTATTTTTGGAATATTTGATATTTTTTTTCTTTTTCAAAATTTTAACGATCTTGAAAAAGAATAAAGGAATGCTACGTTCCAAAGGAGGGATGAAAGTTGGTTGAAAGAAAACTAGTTCCAAGTGCATGGAACATTTTGATGCTTAGTGCAAGGAGACATGTGCAAGATAAGGACACTAAGGAAAATTCCTCCATTGGTCAAGGTGTCAGATCGCAAGGGAAAAAAATGATACAAGGCTTGCATTTAAGGAATGCTTTGAAGGTTCAATTAATCGCAACATGAATTCAACATTAGTCCAAAGACGCAAGGATGAGACTTGTGATGCAATTAAGGATGACACAACAAGGCTCCTTCCATGTGAATTTTTAGGATCCCCGAGAAGGTAAGCTCGATGTTTTTTCACATTTAGAGAGTCTGAAAAACAATAAAAGAAGACTCTAGAGTGTTCCTTTTCTAAATTAGTCCATTCGATTCGAAAAAGGGTTAAACTTATACCGAAAGGAAATCTCTTCAAAACCATTTTAATGAGTGTGACAGAGACAAGATCACCCACCTATATTTTCAATTTTAAGGAGTTTGAAAAGATCTTAACTATGGACTCACAACCTTTTTCAAAATTTAGCCCCATTAGCCAGAAAAAGTATCAAACATAACTTAGGATAACACCATAGGTGAGACATGTCTCCTGAGGTGTACCTTTTTTAGGGTAATCTATTGGTCGGAAAAAGGGTTAAACTTATGCCAAATAGATATTCCTTCTAGACCAATTAACGAGTGTGAAAGGAACAATATCACTCGATGATGTTTTCATATTTAGGGAGTCTAAAAAGAGCTTAACTATGGAATCCAAGGAGTTTCCTTTTTCGTATATTATCTCCAACGCCCGAAAAAGAGATAAACCAAAACCAGGGATAATAGTCCTTTTAAGTCAATTTAGTTCCTCATGCTCAAAAAAGGGTTAAACGTATACCTGAGAATACTCTCCTAGCGAACCATAGCTCCTAGGGCGTACCTTTTTCATAAAAAGTAGCCATCCGGACCAAAAAAGGGGTAAACTATTGCTATATAGATATGCCTTCAAATTTCAGTTTGACGAGAATGAAGGGAAATAAGATCGCTCTACAATCTTTTTTATTTTATAGAATTTGAAAAGGGCTTAAAGAGGACTCCATGCGGCCTTCTTTTCTTAAGGAATCTAAACAAGACCGAAAAGAATAAATAATTTCTCGTTAGATGTGACTTTCAAATTTTTAAGCGAGATTGAAAGACAACAAACCATGCTCTTAGGGATTCCCTTGGGTATAGTCCAGAAAAGGATGAAGAAGAATGATGATTCAATACACAGTCATGACATGACTAAAAGGACTCCCAAGCCTATGGAAAACTCATAGCATGGATGCCAAAATGCAGAAAAGGATCTACCTAGGGAATGCATGTAGAGGGATGCTCTACCACCTAACTACGACACTTATAAAGCACCATAGAAATTTAGTGTCACAAGTTAGTGTGGTCAATCCTAAGGAAAAACAAACCAGGAAACGAATAATGCAAAAATGAAAGTAGGGAAAAACCTAACCTATATGTCATCTTCAAGGTAAATACTTGTCAGAACAGATTGATATGATGAACAAATGTCAAATAAAATTGTCTCCAATATGCTGCATATAAGGCCAATAACACTCATCCATAAGTTAATAAATCCAATATAGATAAAAGCTTCAGAAAATAAGAGGTGTTATTGAATACAACACTTGAAAACAACAAACATGGACTGTACAATATGGTATAAGGCACTTCACAACCTTATGAATCATGCATAGTACTAGTTCAAGTAGAGCCTGTTGTTGGGCTTTGACAAAGAGTCTCTTCAGTAGTCAACCTAGAAAGTCTCCCAAAAGAGAATAAAACACAAACCACTATGTAAGTCTTCCCACGGTATATAATACATAGTCATGGCTTCAAGGATAGCCTCATCTGAAGGAAATTCAACATCCGAGAAATCACGTGAACAAGGAGGGTCGACAGTCCCAAAAAGACAAGCAAATGGACCATATTCCATATGGCAATGGAGGTTTTGGCCAGGAATGGTAGAGTCTATCAATGAAGAATCACAAGCACAAGGGCTTGAGGATCTACAAAAAATGAGATCAGACTCGAAAGGAAACTCAAGATCACTTGGACCAAGAGGGGCAAGCAACGGCTCCCATGCCCCCACTGGATAAACCAATGGATCAATTTCTAAGACCAAGTCTTGAGAAGGAAAAAATGAGTGAACAAGTTCCTTCTTAGGAGCAATTGAACATTGAGGATAAGACGCCACATAATTTACATGTGGCAGGGTGGACTCTAAATGGATACTAGGAACATATAAAGGGGCATCCTGAACTAACGTCGAATTAGGATGGTTATTATCATATGCTAGCTAGTCGATAGTGAAAATGCTTGCATTGTGAGGGAAATGCATCAACCGGAATAGCATAGATGCCACAATGTTCATAGCATATACATAATCACGCCCAAGAAGCATATTAATATCTAGCATGCCTTGCACCACTATAACATTGACAAGGATAGTCTTCTCATCTGATGAGATAGAAAACTGAGGAAGAATCCCCAAATATTCACTAGGACGTCTGTCAAAATCAAATAGCTCATGTGATGCAGAAACAATATTGGGAGAACCCAAATATTGCCAAGCCGAGGAGGATAAAACACTTGTGGAGGCTCCTTGATCTACAACACATCGGTAAATGTTTTTTTGATGAACTTCAACCCTTATTTGAAAGGGTGCAGAAGAAGGAAGGTGAGGCTCAACAAGGTCATTCCAATCAAAGGAAACTATCCTAGGACTTGGAGGGGGTGCGCTCGAAGTGAGTGGAACTCCCCCTTGTTCTGAAAGTACTAAAATGGAAATGTTAAAAACATAGTCGGTAGACACATCAGTCCCCATCAAAAGAGTGGTATCAGCCAAATATTGCATCGGTGTGACCAATTTGGTAGAATCAAAACTCTCTAAGTGAAGAGTGGGATCAACCGAATATTGCATTGGCCCGACCACTTCCTCAACCATTGGCTGAATAGGCTACGATACAAGATGGTTTGAAGGCTCATCACCCCCCAAAAGAAGAGTGGGGTCAGCTAAAGATTGCATCAACACGACCACTTCATAAACCAAAGGATTAATAGACTGTGAGGAAACCTTAGAATACTCAGAATCAGAAGATCTTGCAGACAAGGACCACAATATACAGGCCTCTTGAAGGCTAGGGAATAAATGAGTAAGGTGATATCCCTTGCAAATCTTACAAGGGAACTTAGTATTACATCCTATCTGTCTAGGTTTCTCTACAGAATCAATGCCACCGACATGACTAGAAGTGGATGGTTGCATGTCACTCGTATGAATCACATTGACAAGACTCAGGCCTCGAGCATGAATTGCAGTGGTTGGTTGAACATATCCAAAAATACTTGCAGAGGTTGGTGATTGTTCAATAACATGACTTGCATAGGCTAAAAACCTATCGCTAGTATGACTAGCACTGACGAGAATTTTTCCCCAAGCATGACTGGAATAGGTTGGCTTCTTTCCCCCAGCATGAGTCACAGATGTTGGATGTTGGTCTTCAACATGACTTGCAGAGGTTGATGACCTATCTCCAATGTGACTCACATAGGTTGGTGATTTCTTCTTCCTATTTTTCCTCTTTCTATTTCGTTTAGACTTATGGTTACTAGTGTCTAGACTTTCACCAAAGAAGGAAGAAGGAGGAGGAGAAAATGTTTTTGACGAAGGAACATAAATATGATGCCCATGACATAAGGTTCTTAACTGAGAAGTGTCAATATCATTCAAGACATTTGGAATGGTACCCAACCAAAACGATAGTTCCACATTCAACCTAGGAATGTAAAAAGTGGCCATCAAAGGGACACCAACGTTTCCAAAGAAAGAAAAAGAAAAAGAATCCCCTTGCGAAGGGGTTCCCTGGTTGGTATCATCAGGAACTTTTGGCATGAAGATATTATGCATAGGTTCTTCCCTTGCGGGGTTGTTTAGGTCCTTAAAAGTATTACACACTGACTCCGGTAAATCAGTGGTATAAAAATATACGCTTATAAGGAGGCGGATCCATGTTTCTAACTGGAAGACTGAAAATTCCTCACTACCGATGGAGTGGGTGGTCTACCACCTTAGGTCAGAGACCCAAAGAAATGATTGAATGAATCTCTATGGAAAACTAGGGAGCATAGAGTACACCAATAAAAATAAAATCCTAAAAAGATACAAACCAAACAAACTACCCTTTTGAATGATTCCAATGCAGGGAGATGAAGTCTTGATTATCCAAAGCATTCACAAAGGAAAATGACTGGCTAGGAGAAGTAGTTACCCAGACCTCTGACCGACAGTCCCTTCGGGTGTCACCCAAAGAATACATATTCTTCCTTAGGTACCATGATACACCCATCGCAGTCACTTGTGTGTCAAACTATATAATGGAAACTATGCCACCAACTTGTAATCAACAAGTAGAGTGAGTACAGTCGATAACCGAGAGAGTGTATGCGTAGGGTAACTAATCTAGAAGCTCCTCCTAAGGGATGAAATGAAACATGTCTAGAATCACTCTTAGAGTAACTTGGATGGATCCAAGTGTCTCAGAGTTCTGGTAGAAGTCGAGCCAATAACGCTACAAGATTCACCCCCAATGCACACTCTCCCAAATGCTTTGTTGGGATTAGGAATGGATATCTTCATCATCGTCCTCCATGTGGCCTTGTGTTTGACTCCTATGTTAGAGGATCTTCTCGGATTGAGTAATTACAAGGTGGATTTTTCACACCTTAGCATAGACAGCTAAGTTAAGTTTTGGTTGTCCTTGGAGATTTTACCTCTCCACACCTAATCCAAGGCTCTAGCCTAAGCTATTGGTGAACCCTAGAAAAAGTGTTACTAATATATTTTAGATTAGCGTGTTCGTTTTAGGGTATTTTCTTACTTAAGGAATGAAAGTGCAACTTATGTTGTTAGAGACTCTTGTAAAAGAAACCAATTAGAACATTGGAAAACAATATTTTGCGCTAATTCTACAAATGAAAAAGAATGAACAATCCTTCCAACCTAAAGATGCAATCTTTTATCCTTTCCATGCAAAATGAACGATGCGACTTTCGAGTGAAACAAAGGAGAAAATGAAAGGATTTCCTTTCTTACTTTTATTTTGAAATGCTTTCAAGATGAGAAGAAAACACAATCCTATGCTGATTTCTTTTTCTTTTTCAAAAAATAATGCAAAGCAATGCAAAGAAAGAATGAGACCTAAAAAACTATGTTTTTTTTTTTTTTTTCATTTTCTTACTATCAAAGAAAAACTAACAAAACATGCTAAAAGAAACTGCAGAATACACGATTCATGCCCCCCCCCGAGCCATGAGGGGGAATTTTTTTATAAAATGCAACTCATTTTTCTTAAAATTCAAGCTAAAAATAAGCCAAAAATGCTTGGAAACACATAGAGACAAGATGATTTCTTTTTTTATTTCATAAAAAATATGAGCTTGCAAATTGTCTAAACCTAGAACAATAAAAGCTTTTGGAACTCAGGAAGACCTGGGAACCACAAGTTTCCTGTAGGAAAATGAAAATATTTTGAAAAAAATCTCCAAAACCACAGAGACACATGTTGTTCACGAACAACCTGCGTATGTACAGGGGTTGTGTATAATGAAGAACATGTATGTACATGTGTTGTATAGAGAAAAGGGCATGTACACCTTTGTAAATTTTCAAAAAAATAAAAAGTTTGAAAATAAAACTTGGGAAAGGGAAGCTGGTAGGAACTTGGAAGGTGACCAGAGACCTAACTTGACATAGAACACTCATAAAACTCAGAAAGAAACTAAAATTCAAATCAAACCAAGATCTCCCACTAAGACCCTAGCGAGGCTCCCCAGTGGAGTCATCGATTCTTCTATGGGGAAATTATCCCTAAATTGGGTCTAAGGAATAGGCATAGTGATAACTCCCTTAAAGGACTAATCTACCTTTAATATACCCCAAAACCATATAGACTAAGTGATAAGAAAAAAAGGGAAGAGAGGGTTAATGATTGCACCTTCAATCCTTACGGTTGATGTATACCTCTTCCACTTGTCGTTGCCCCCTAGATCATAGATCTCCTCCCAAATTTGACTTGCAAGGGTTTAATAATACAATGAAACAACATATAAAATCTCTAGTGATCAATTTAAAATCCTAATTATAGATATAAATGCTCAAATTAACAAAAACATGTAAACATAGGGTTTTGGGACAAAGATAATCTCTTTTATTCAAATTCAAGATAAAAAGGTTACAACCTTCTCTTTTGATCGCTCTATGAACCAAGTATGGGGTCCTTTATCGTGGCTCCAAGTGCATCAATCCCACATTATATTCTCACAACCAACATTCAATCAAGGGAAGGAGGAAGGGTTACATAGGCAGAATGGTTGGAGGGGAAAGATGAGGATGAAATTCAGAGAAAGATGCAAATCTTGGGCAATGAGAGGGAAAGGATTTTGGAAATTTTTATTATTGTCTTGTTCATGTGTCTAAATGACTCCCGAAGACCTCTTTTTATATGAGAAAAATATGGTTATTTGGTTTGGGGATGGGATACAAGGGGTAAAATGGTTAGCAAACCCTCCATAGCCCGTAAACTCTATTGAAATATGTGCAATTTTATAATTTTTGTAACATTTGGAGGTAAACCTGGGATATCTAGTATGCACAAAGCATATGTACATGGGCTAAATAGCATGCAACACACTTGGGTTCACAGGCTATTAGTGTAGCAGGGTGCGTACACTATCCAAAAAATGGTTTCTTAGAAGGAAACCCTAGTAGTATGTTTGGAAAAGTATGCAAATGGATGGTTCAATGTATTGGATGCATAGATGTGGCATTTTTGGAATAGAACAATAACAAACTTTGCTTGATCATGTGTTGGATCTGGAATCACAGTGTTCTTATAATTCCATAGTCCTTTACTCTTTAGTAAGGTTTCCATGTATGGTTCCCATACTGCATAATTTGATCCATTCAAAATTGTTGGATCAACCTTCAAATCCATATTTGATATCTAGACAGATCATATTTGTTTCCACAACTTACAATCTGCAAATCACCAACCTAGATTCAATCACACAATAGATCAAACTTAACAATATTTGTGGATATCATGTGAGGTTTCAAACCATTGGCTCTAATACCATTTTGGGGATTGTGTGTAACCTCATATGAAATATACAAATAACATTGTAGACAATCAAAGAAGAAATAATATTTCAAAGAAGAAATAATATTTCAAAGAAAAAAGTTGGTGTCTAAATACATTGTTATGGCACTTAAGCACAACAAACTGTGATCAAAATGTCACAATGCATATTGGACATCTTTTACACAACAATCACTTCTCCATGATGATAATGACCCATTGGGTCTACTATTTATAGCTTCAATATCTAACCAAATTCCTTGAAATATGGAGGATATTTTCCACATATAACCGTTGATTGTTTGATTTGACTTTGTCAAATCCGTGCTATCAACTTGTCTCAACAAGGATGGTTGACTTTATAATCCATGTGTTCAACTTGTATTTGATTGATTGGTTGGTCAAACCACGGACCGACTATCTATTATTGTTGGTAATATTTCTGACTGACAGGTTTGTCGACTACTCGATTGACTGATGTAGATATTTAGTTGATTTATGAACTGATTGTTTCCATATTTAGGTTGACCATTCGACCAATTGATTCTAGGATAAGTGTGATGAACCATCGGAATTCGATGTTCCAACATCTATTGGTAAGTCACATTTTGAAAATTTCTTTGGATATTTTCCACCTTCACCCTTAGATATTGTATATGTACAACAAGGAGGAGTGAGGGATGAGGACCTCACAGAAGATGCATGAAAAGAAGAAAATTTTGATGGGAGAATCATGCATATCCATTTGCAAGTACATAAGATGTTGAAGAATTCATAGGAAAAGTACAAGGCTAGACATAACTAGCACATAACAAAGAGAACATTCAGAGTGGGAGATAGAGTATGGTTACAACTAAATAAGGAAAGAATACAAGGTCTTGGTAAGAAACTCAAGCCCCTCCTGGATTGATCTAAAAATGAAGAAGACTTGTATTCTTGAAATTATTTGCAAGTAAAATTTATGTGTTAAAATGCAAATGGATCAACTTTGCAACACAACTTTAATAGGATTTAGTCATTCAAGATGCATATAAACAGCAAAATCAGTGAACAGAAAACACATAACACAACAAATGATAAAGGAGTTCACCCCTCTCTTGGGCTACATCTCCTGGTCCAGCTTCCAATGAATCATTTGTATTATTTGCTCAAAGTGCTAAAAAATGTGCTTTACAATGCTCAAAATTCCAAATAAACTGCTCCAATGGCTTCAGAACACCCAAAAACCCCTAGCTAGGCTTTTTCGGCACATTGTTTGGCCAAAAATTGAAGAAGATAGGCTTCATGGAAGTCCCCCCCTTCAAACTTGTTATCTCTGCATCTACAAAATGTACCCCTGTTGGATCAACCTAGCCCACACGCATATTTAAGTGTAAAAACTTAGCACTGGGTGCAACCACACAATCGGTACAAACTGTCGAACGGTTATGCACCGGCCTTTAACTACCAAGGCCCGCGAGCACATGGTCACCACATGACCGCGCACAATACACAACAGGGCTAAAGTTCCAACTGTATACAAAACCGTGTGTTATCACTGAAATTTTGTCCGCACACGGCGACAAGAACTCCGCATCGTCAAAACAGGACTGGAGTCATTCATGGCACAGGATTAATTCCACAGCATTGCAAAAGGGTCAAAAACTATACAAAATGACCAAAAATTTGAAAGGCGCTTTACATCATCTGGGTGCGCGCGCATATGCGCGTAACA
>ML782785.1:430121-467489 GCA_009831015.1 Picea engelmannii
AAAACACATAACACAGCAAATGATAAAGGAGTTCACCCCTCTCTTGGGCTACATCTCCTAGTCCATCTTCCAATGGATCATTTGTATTATATTCTCAAAGTGCTCAAAAATGTGCTTTACAATGCTCAAAATGCCAAATAGACTGATCCAATGGTTTAAGAACATCCAAAAACCCCTAGCTGGGCTTTTTTGGCACCTCGTTTGGCCAAAAATTGAAGAAGATAGGCTTCCTAGAAGTCCCCCCTTTCAAATTTGTTGTCTCTGCATCTACAAAACGCACCCTTGTTGGCTCAACCTAGCCCACATGCATATTTAAGCATAAAAACTTAGCACTGGGTGCAACCGCACAACTGGTACAAACTGTCGAACGGTTACGCGCTGGCCTTTAACTACCAAGGCCCATGGGCACATGGTCACCTCATGACCATGCACAATACACAACAGGGCTAAAGTTCCAACCGTATACAAAACCGTGGATTAAACCGCACACATAGACATTGGTCACATGTTATATGTCAAACTGCGTGCATTTCAAAACGGTTACAACATATATATATTACGGTGGGTTTAACCGCCCGTAGCACCGGTCATATGCAATATATATATATATATAACCATGGGTCGGGGCTTAGCCCCAGCTCGGTTCACGCCCTAATAAACATTTTTGCAAATTCAAATATATTACAACACATACATATGTTAAGTAACACATGCGGGCACGCCGGTTGGGCAGCCTTTCCCAAGGCTTTACCCTGCCCAGAGGTCACGGGGCCGACTCCTACCAAGTGCAAAGATTTTAATCCATTAAACATGTGACACATGGCGGCCATTGATTGGGTCACGTGTCGCCATCCCGTTCGCTACCAACAAGCCATGTCACATGCCAACTGTCTCAATAGCTGCCTACCACGTGTCGTACGACCTGCCACGTCACCGTCCGTACAGATTGTACAGTCAACACCCTCTTTTTTTTGCCTTTTTGTAAATTTGAACAGAACATGATATCTCTCGCTCCCGATGTCTGTTTGAACCCCAAACGAGTTGCATTGGGTACTTAACGATGAGGCCTATGCTCTCGTTCGATTTGAAGCAATTTCGAACACTTTGAATTTTTGAGCAAAATTTGATCCCCTGATCATGGATGGTCCTTTGAGGTATTGTAAAAGGTGGGAGACAATGCCTACAGACATAGTCTACCCCTATACATGCATATTTACTCATTAGTGAATGTGGAGAATCTCAAATTCTACGACCTCTCCGTGTTGGATTAAGAGGAGGAGTAGGTCCTACCTTCCATAGAGGATTTAACACCATATGCTTAGGTAGTGTTGGTAGAGGACACAATCTTGAAAACACGTTCTAGAAATAGAAAACATGGGAAGCATGACCTTTGGCAGGTTAGGTTGAAAGAACAAATTCTAGGAAAAACAAAGTGGTACTCTAGGGAGAAGGTAGAGGAAACATTTCCTCACCTCATTCAATAAAGCTTTTGTGCGATGTCGATTGGATCATTATATTATTTTTCATATATCTCAATGATTATATTATTTTTCATCTATCTCAATGATTTCAGAGTGAAAAACATTGGAGGAACTAGCTTCTAGGGTCATTTTAATGGTAGGTCCCATTTTGGAAAATTAGGGTTTGAAACTTTTTAGAGCCATTTTGATGCATCAAACGACATGTTTTGGGTCAAAAATTTCCTAAAAATAGCTAGGACATTGTGACACTATTCTACACTTCAAACCTTTCCAAGGGTACAAAAATCTCATCAATAAGAGCTCATATGAAAAGGTTATTCCTATCACAAGTTGACCTACCATGTTGAACACAATGTTACAGGAGGATGCCACATTAGCCCCCATTACACATGCATATGGATCTAGCCACATGTGTAATTCAAGAAGATTCTATAAGGTCCTAAACCTTATCACAATTGAGGGTTGAGGAAGTCAAAACCCTACGACTAGATGGATATCGGGATATGTTAAATATCGGGCCACTAGGAGGAGAAGGGTTCCATTTTATGTTATTGTATTTTTTTCCAAAGTAGAGCAGAACAAATGGGAGTGGAAAATTAGAGAGAAAAATAGAAGGTGTTAATGTTCTGTAGCATCCTAATAGACCACAGGTCTCATGTAACTTAATAGAGCATACCTTCTCCTTTGTACTTGTATTATTTCCATACCAGAGAAAAGAGAGAATAGTAGTCTCACCTTCTAGTTGGGTTTTCTCGTCTAAGGTTTTCTGAGAGAAAATATTTGTTTTATTTTGTGGATGGTGTGTGATTATATTTCATTGATCTCTATTTCCTACATTTTATCTATTTCATGCATAATCAAAAAATCAGTGACGAAATATTCTGGAATCTAAAGGAATTTAACCTTCATAGTGTAGATTTACGTTTTATTTATCAGATCTATTGTGATGAACTGTTCCAATGGAATATCCACGACAATTTACAGATCACCCTAAGCTCCTAACCTACACTAAAAATTGTTTTGTGATCTCTTGTGGCGAAATTTTAGTGGGTTCTTATGGTTGAGTTTTTTGGTGAACAAATCTCTGTGATTGTTGTCATGGACAAATATCATTTGTTTTTAAAGGTGTGGAAAGGGTCTGTATAAAACACGTGAGTCGTTTCTGATCCTCCTAGATTACTTGTGATCATAGGGAGGAGAGCATACTAAGATGCAATTGATCTTTTAGAGACATTTGGATGTGTGAAAAAGTGCTTTATATGCAAGGATGTAAGTGTGCAAAAAATATTTTAATAGATTGTGTGTAATATTGAAGCATATAAACGTTGTGGGGTCCTTTACTGGTCTTGTTATTAACTACTAAGGGCTTTGAACAATCCTTGCATACTTCAAAAACTACACCTTTTTTGTCAAATATGTGCACATGTGGAGTCCTTACTGATCTTTTAACTTACTAAGTGTGTTTCTTTATTAAAATGAAACTATCTTAATTGTGTGATAATGTGTACATGTATGGGTCCTTTCGAAAATGATTTTAAACTTCTTAAGTTTTTTGCTCAACGAAAATGAAACTATCCTAATTTTTTAATAGTGTGGACATGTATGGGTCCTTTACAACTTCATTAGTTCAGTTTTTCAAAAGAAAATTATGAGGTTCCCAAGGGGATCTAGCCTCACCTAACTTGATTGGTAAAAAATAAAGAAAACTCAAAGATAAGATATGCACATTTAAGGGTGCTTACTAATCTCTTTAATTTCCTATGTTTGATTGGTGCAAGGGATATATAACACGCTTGGAAAACTCTTCTTTCATTCCCAAGATCACTCGAGGGAGTGCGAGTGGAAGAGCATACATAGAGGTGACTAAGAGAGTTCCTAGTCCCAACAACTAAAAACTATTTGCTTTAAAATAAATCTACCTAATAATTCTAATTGTTTCAATTAGCTATCCATGCATCAAAGATAAAAATAGACTTGATTCTTTTTACTTTACTATGTGTGTTAGGTAATCTACTTACGCATGAAAGAACCCAAAAAAAGTTTGATCAGTTTTACAAAGTGCATTAAATTTAAACCTATGAACTGTATTTTGGGTGGAAATCACAAAACCCTAAACATGTGGGAAAAACTAAGATCCGCGTGAGGGACAGAAACCACGGTAGCGCATAGTGTGCAATTATGCGCAGATAGCGCAAAACTACATACTATAGAATGCGCAAATGTTGCAACTCTGCACGTCTATTTCTTCGAAATCCACGTAGATGTTAACTTGTGACGTAAATAAAAATTCAAGAAAGACTGTGAATTGGGGGATTGAGCACTTAAAATAAATACTCAAGGGACCGAGTAAAACCACCTGCAAAACAAAAAACATGAAAGGAATGTGCTCTTGAATCCTATGATGGGAGAATTGAGATTAAGAAAAGCACTGGAGTCAACAATATATTCTTGCTTCTTTGCCACTTGGGTGTGCAAAAAGAGAAAATTGAGTGGTAGAATAGGCTAAACTATCTCCATCGAGTATTCATGGATTTACTCTCAAGTTTGCTTCTTTGCCACTTGGGTGTGCAAAAAGAGAAAATTGAGTGGTAGCATAGGCTAAACTATTTCCATCGAGTATTCATGGATTCACTCTCAGGTTTGCTTCTTTGCCACTTGGGTGTGCAAAAATAGAAAATTGAGTGGGTAGCATAGGCTAAACTATCTCCACCAGGTATTCATGGATTCACTCTCAAGTTTGCTTCTTTGCCACTTGGGTGTGCAAAAAGAGAAAATTGAGTGGTAGCATAGGCTAAGCTATCTCCACCGAGTATTCATGGATTCACTTTCAAGTTTGCTTCTTTGCCACTTGGGTGTGCAAAAAGAGAAAATTAAGTGGTAGCATAGGCTAAACTATCTCCACTGAGTATTCATGGATTCACTCTCAAGGTAAGATGGTGGTAGAAAGTTACACACTTGGCATTAATTAGAGAGGAACCATTAATTATTGGTAGGTTAAGTAGGACAGAGGAAAAGGAGGATGCATAAAAGAAGGAAAGGAACATTATTGTTTATTAGGGGAATGCCACAAGGAAAAAAAAGGGGGGGAAGATGGGGGGCTCTCATGTGGTAGTGAAATAGAGAGAAACACTCATAGTGAAGAGAAGAAGTTGACCCGATAGAGAGAGGAAGAAGAAGAAGATGGTTCTAGTTTGGAGAACATTGGGTCGAAATGTGAAGTGGTAAAGACAAGCATGTAGCTACAAGTGGTTAAAGAGAAAGAAGGTTATAATATGAGTCACTAGATAAAGTCTCTTAGAGAAGACAAGACGATCTAGTTTTAGTGTGTTGGTTAAAACTACAAGAAAAGCACTAGGAAGAAGAGCCCATAAACCTTAATCGATAGAACATGATTCCAATTGTAATTATAGAGTATAATCATAGAAAAATGAAGAAGGAAATGAAGAAAAGGGGTTATAATAGATGAAGCCAAAATAATTCTAGTTGTGGAGCAAAACTCAGTCTTACATATTGTAAGACCATTCTAGAATTAAACCAACGAGCATCTAGTTAGATAGGGCTTGGCCCTACTATAATCTCTATTATGGTAGCAATCACTAAAGGTTGCATGCAAGTAGTTTTAAATATGTGTTTAATTAGAAAAGGCATGTGCTCATTTTATTTTTTTCTTTGGAATTGTATGCATGTGTTTGGATTGGTTTAAGAATGTATTTGTGTTTGTCACTTATATAAGAAGTGTGTTGTTGGGAGGTGGGGGTTTGCTTCCATCCCTTCAACAATATAAACAAATAATACATTAATCAACTATGAAATTGTCGTATGTGAATCGATGTAGTGGAAGCTTTCTATTACAATTCATTGAAATCATTGATATAATAGTTAAGCACTTTTTCATATTCTATTCCTATTATAGTTTAAGTTCAACTTTTATATAAAAAACATAATAATATACTTAATTAAAATAACAATTCTAAATTGATTTTAATTTTGTAATTATAAATATTAAAAATATCAATAATTATTTTGGGTGGTGTAAAGTAATTCCATAAAAAAACAAAATATGTTAGAATGCAATATATATGATGTGGATTTCAATAGAATATATGCATCAATTTTTTTTATAGCAATAAAGGAGGCATGATATTTGCAAGACATAACTTGTTTTTTCTTTCTCAAACGTGGTTGTGGTTTTTCAAATGATTGGATTTTCATATCCCAATAAATGTTTGTTTAAATACAGAAGCTCGTGAGGTGCTTCGTATATTTGTAAAATTGTTTTCTTCTTCACTAATTGATAGAAGCAATAAAAAAATCTCTTCCCCCATTTATGTTTTTATTTTCATTGGTTTATCAGTCCTTTCTTTCTCTTTTTTTTATACTCAGTTTGTGTAGGCTTGAATCTACAATTGGTATCAGAGCAGTGGTGTATCAGAGCCGAGTGTAAAGAAGAGCTAAGGTCATTTTTTGTTTGCAAAGGGTGGAGGATCAAGGTACCCGAAGTCGAGGGTATCATTTGAATAAGGAATCCGCGGAGGTCGGATTTAGAGCGCAATGGAATTCAGATTTGGTGGAGTAAGGAATCTAGGGAGGTCGGATTCAAAGCATAGAGTTTGAATTTTTCAGAGCCCAATTGCAAACCCTTGTGGAGGTCACAGAGCCTAGTTGTTGTTTTTTGGTGGAGGTAATATTGATGGATATATTTAAAAAAAAAAAAATCCTAAATTCAATTTGAACTCAATTTAGAGGTGTGTGTATATCTTTTGTTGTGGTGAAGACATAATATATCCATTATATATACTCGGATGCAACGGGTTGCTAGTCAAGAATATTAATTGACTTGTGTTTGAAAGCTTCAGTATTCATTCCAATGGTGAAAGTCTCGAATGCAAGGTTTGAGGTGGATAAATTCAATGGAAAGAACAACTTCGAGTCATGGAAGCTGAAGATGAAGGATTTGTCGGTGCAACAAGGACTGCACAAAGCATTTATAGACAAGACAAAGAGACCAACGAGTATGACATATGAGGTTTGGGAAGATCTAGATTTGAGAGCATTAAGTACCATATGTTTGGGTCTGGTAGATGAAGTTTTGTTTAATATAATTGGAGAGGAGACAACAACAGGGTTATGGAGAAGAATGGAAATATTTTACATGAAAAAGTCATTAACGAACCGAATCTACTCGAAGAGGTAATTATATAGTCTACGGATGAAAGAAGGTACCAAAATTGTTGATCAATTAAATGTATTTAATACTCAATTATGCCTATTAAATAGTATGAATATAAAAATAAATGAGAAATATAAGGAACTAGCGTTGTTGTGCTTATTTCCTGAGTCTTGGAGTCATTTAGTCACTTCTATTAGCTTTTGCACAACAGACACCCTTGAGTTTGACTCTATTGTGGGAGCTTTGTTGACTCATGAGGTGAGGAGGAAATCCATTTTAAAAACCTCCATACCAGAAGCATTGGCGACTAAATGTCAATCCATATAAAGAGGGGAATCGAGAGGTACGTCTAGATCCAAGTCAAAGGGCAAGCTAAAATGTTGATACTAAGGTAAACTAGGGCATCTCAAGAAAAAATGTTGGAAGAGAAAAGAATGCAAGGAAGACTTCTATAAAGAAGCAAATCTGGTTGAATCAAGTTCAAGTATTATCAATGAAGTTTTATTTGTTTTTAGTATCTCACAATACCAAGAAGTATGGTTGTTATATTATGGTGCTTCCCATCACATGTGTTGACATAGAAGTTGTTTCTCTTCTTACCAATCTATAGATGACGATGTTATTTTTATGAGAAAAGATATTTCTTGAAAAATAATTAGGAGTGAGAGAATTAAGATTAATATGTTTGATGGAATTATAAGATCATTGATGGATGTTAGACATGTACCGGACCTTAAAAAAATCAATTTCTTTGGGAGTTTTTTATTTTGGAGGTTACAGGTTTACAGGTCAAGGTGGAGCACCAGAAGTGTCCAAGGGCATCTTGGCG
This sequence comes from Picea engelmannii, assembly GCA_009831015.1. Taxonomy (NCBI): domain Eukaryota; kingdom Viridiplantae; phylum Streptophyta; class Pinopsida; order Pinales; family Pinaceae; genus Picea; species Picea engelmannii. Next base: position 437,602 of record ML782785.1, read on the forward strand.
GTTATGAAGATTACAAAGATTGGAAACCTTTACAAACTTGAAGGAAGTACTCAAGTAAATGAAGTAGAGGTGGTATATAAGGAAGAAAGGTCATCTACTTGTTTATGGAATCAACGACTAGGCCATATGTGAAAGAAAGGGTTGGAGCTGGAAATACTGGTAACATGTAATCTATTTCTAGAATTACATTCTTTGAATTTCTACGAATTTAACATATTTTTTGGTTATAATGATGGAGATACGGCATGTAGATTGTGGGATCATACTACCAAAAAAATCATCACTAGAATATATATGTGCATGGAACAGTTAGACGTTCTTCAAGATCACAAAGAGAGATTTGTTTGCAAACTCAGGGAATCATGATGGTTGATTCCTTCATGGTGAACCAAAATTTTATTGAAAGTGAGTATAATCGTTTTGTTTACGTCAAAATTTTCAATGTCATATTCATTATCTTGGTGTTATGTGTTGATGATATGTTTTTTGCAAAGTCCATTCATGGTTGAGATCAACACGTTAAAGGTTTAGTTGGACAAGATGTTTCAAATGAAGGATCTAGGAGCAACAAAACAAATCTTGGGCATAAGAGTACACAAAAATAGGAAAAATGGTAAGTTGTGGTTACCACAACAAGAGTATATGGTGAAGATACTGATGAGGTTCAGTATGAACATTGTGAAATTGATAAATATTCCTTTAGCTTTCCATTGTAATCTTTCTTCAAGTTTTCTATCCCTCTAGTAAGGAAGAAAAGGATTATATGTCTTGTGTACCATATGCTAATATAGTAGGAAAGTTGATGTTTGTGATGGAATGTTCAATTATTTCACATATAGTTGGTGTTTCCATCAGTGGACACATGGAAAAACTAGGTAAAGAGCATTGGGAATGGGTGCTTTGGTATTGTAGAGGCATGAGTATCACCTACAATGGTTGCAGTGATTTAGCTTGTGGTTATGTTGATTCATAGGAGGTGGAGTGGTCCATACTGGAGTAAATTGTGCATACATGTTCACACAACCAATATTGTTAGAGAAGTTGTGGTGGTGTTTGGATTCTCCTGGATTGTAGGAAAGGTGATGATTGATTTATTTGGCTAGATATCAAAAATTTTTGTAAAGGTGGAGATTGATGGGTGGTGACAACAAATCTGTGGGTGGTTACAACTCATTTATTCTTCCTCTCAAAAGTGGTTGTGGTTTCCCAAGCGGTTGGTGTTTCATATCCCTGTAAATGCTTGCAAAATGTTTATTTAAATACATAAACATGTGAGGTGATTTGTATACTTGTAAAACTATTTTCTTTTCACTGGTTGACAGAAGCAATAAAAAATATTTTGTGCGCCATTTCGGTTTTCATTTTCACTGGCTTATCATTCCTTCTCTATTTTCTAAACTTTGTTTGTCCAGGCTCAAATTTATAGCATAGTCCAATATATGCATATCAACCCAAGAAACAATACACTGAAAATGCCAAGCACGACTATCGATTCGAACTGTGTAAGAAGAAACACGGTTTCACCTGTCTTACAATAGATTTTTCATTAAAATTATCAGAACTGGAACTATTGGAAGTTTCCATTGTGATGGTCAAACACATGTAAGACATGCTTGAACCCTCAACCTTCACAATGTCATTAAAAATAAGAAGCAAGACATAGATGAGGTTGACCTACTAGAATGTGTCCATTTGGTTCCTTGTCCGCATTCAACCAAACAACTATTAGTTCTGTTTGAAATAGTAATTACAAGTCGGTGATCTTTACATCTCCATTGATTTTTCAGTGAGTCGATTTTGTTAGACATTCAGTTAGTCGGAATATTTATCATTCAGTTTTGTTATTCTGCAACTACAATTTATTTAGTTTTTCCTTTTACGTTTATGCAAACTTAGTGTAAGTCAGTTGGCAAGTAGGGGAGTTATTAATGGAGCTTATTCTTATCTTTCTCGAGTCTAGTTAAATAGATGAAGAGTCAGTCGAAGTTATTGATGTATTAAAGATGCAGAGAAGCAGAGAGGTAGAAAGAAAAGAGTTGTGAAGAAGAAAAAAACAACTGAGGAGTCGAAGAAGTCTGAGAGCATAAGCTATGTGTCTGTAAAGTCAATAAAGGTTTTTAGAGTTGAATCTCATCACAATTACCATATTTTTTATTAGCACACAACGTCGAAGTTTAATATATATATAACATATTTTTTAGTGTTTTCATACTCACATGTGTTTCTGTGTTTTACTCAATTTTTGAGTTTATGGGATAATCATAGAACTATGTTATTTCTGCATCTATAAATCATTCATTAAAGTGTTTTATCATAGAGCGCAGTATTTCAAATAGTTTTCCCACTGAGTGGTGAGTCCTGAGTTTATTCAGCGACAAAGATTTGTGACACACAATATTTTGCAACTAGGTTGCATACATTTTTCCTGCTCATTGTAGATATGAGATATGGTATTAGAGAAAGTTGATCAGAGCAGGTTGATCTAAACAAGTTGATCAAATAAACAATTATGTCATAAGGTGAAGATATGGCTTCTACTTCAAATCTGCAACCTCCCACTTTCACAAAAAATAATTATGAGTTGTGGTCCTTGACCATGAAGGAACTATTACTAGGTCAATATGTATGGGAGATAGTCGATAATGGCTATGTGGAATCAGTATATTAGGAAACATACAATTCCCTCACATAAGATGAAAAGGACCCTTTGAAAGATCAAAGAAAGAAGGATGGAAAGACGATGTTCTACATACATCAATCCATGCATGAGAGCATACTCCCAATAGTTGCATCAGAAAAGAAAGCCAAGGAGGCATGGGACATATCAAAAACATCTTATCAAGGTATGGACAAAGTCAAGACTTCAAAACTACAAATTCTTAGAAGATATTATGAAACTTTTTCAATGAAAGACACACATTAAGTATATTCATTTTACACCCATGTCATTGGCCTAATAAATCAGATTAAGTCTCATGGTGAAACCATAGAAGACGTAAAATTTGTTGATAAGGTACTTAGGAATCTTCCTCCTAAATTTGATACCCTAGTTGTGACTCCGGAAGAAAGCAAAGATCTAAGTCAATTTATTCTATATGAACTGCAAGCTTCCCTCATTAATCATGAACACATATTGAATAGGTCTAGTATGTCATTAGAGAATGAATTTTTTGCGCAGTCATATATCATTCGTGGAAGAGGAAGGCGGAGAGATAACAATAGAGGTAGAGGAAGAAGTTTTTCTAGAGGTGGATGCAGTAGCAGTCCTGGAAATACTAGTGGAAGAAGTCAAAACCCAAATACTAGTCAGCCAAGGAGTCAGAGAACTGCCAATTCAAAGATTCAATGTGATTACTATAAAAATTATGGACATTATGCATATGAGTGAAGGAAGAGACAATATAATCAGAACAAGCAAGGACAAGGTCATTCAAATAGCGCAAATAGTCCCTCCAGTCCTATGTTTATGGCGCACGATGAAGCAATGCCTATAGTATCACCAGTTGAATGCAATGTTTCTCAAGAAAGTCCTTGTGACATATGGTATTTAGATTCATGATGCAGTAACCACATGACATGAAACATAGAATTGTTTTCTAGTTTGGATAAGTCAGTCCAAACTAATGTTACACTTGGAACAGACATCCAAAGTCACTGTCTTAGGAAAAGGGAGTATAAATATTTTAAACAAACAAGGAGAACAAAAATTTATGCCTGATGTATATTATGTTTCTGGTTTGAAGCATAATCTAATGAGCACAAGACAATTGTTACAAAAAGGATACATAATCTACATGGAACATAATCACTGTGTGATTATGGATAGATATCCAAGCAACCAACTTATTGCAAAAATTCAGATGACAAGTAACATAATGTTCCCATTGACATTGAATCCATCCAAGAATAAAAATACAGTTCTAGTTATTAGTAAAGAAAAAGATGTGCAATTAGACAGTGCATTTACAGAAGAAAGTGTGCACAGTTCAAATGAGGAAAATAGTGTGAGAAGTATCAAGAAAGGAGAAAGTAGCACATAATTGTAGGCAACATTCCAAACTGAAATACAAGATGATTCTTGGTTATGGAATTTCAGGTTTGGACATTTGAATTTTGGAGGCTTGAAGCTGCTACACACAAAGGATATGGTAAAAGGTTTGTCATTGATTGAAAAACCAGAAAGAATATGTGAAGGTTGCATATTTGGAAAGAAACATAGAGAATCATTTCTAGTTGGCAAGTATTACAGAGAAAAAGATAAACTGGAAATTATGCATTTAGATATTGTGGACCAATGAAAACACCATCTATGGGAGGCAATACTTATTTTACGACATTTATTGATGATTTCTCAAGAAAGAAATTGATTTATTTCTTAAAACATAAATCTAATGCATCGGGTTGTTTTCAACAGTTTAAATCACTTGTGGAGAAGAAGAGTGGTTATTACATCCAGTGTCTAAGAAATGATAAATGAGGAGAATATATATCAAGAGAATTTTGGAACTTTTTAAAAGTTCATGGCATCTACAGGCAATTTACCGCACGGTATACACCACAACATAATAGTGTCACATAGAAAAAGAACAAAACCATCATGGAAATGGTGTATAGTATGTTGGCAGCCAAACATTTGTCAAATGAGTATTGGGATGAAGTAGTAGAAACTATAGTATACATCATGAAAAAATTTCCAACAAAGAGTGTGTAGAACAAAGTTCCTCAAGAAGCCTGGACTAAAATGAAGCATAATGTGGCGCACTCAAAAGTTTTTAGTTTTGTCACATACGCACATGTTCTAGATGAGCTGAGAAAGAAGATAGAAAAAAAAGGACATAAATATATATTTGTTGGATATTTTGAAGAAACAAAAGGATACAAGATATATGACCTTGTCACAAGGAGAGTCATAACCAACCACGATGTTCAGTTCATGGAGAATGAAGCATGGGATGGAAGCATAAAAAAGATAGTTGGAATTATTGATCCCATTAAGCATGATGAAATAGAAGAAGAGGTGATTCAAACATCATGTACAAGTCAGTGCGCAGTTCCCTCTACAACTACGACGCAAATCATAGCACAAAATACTTTAGCGAGATCTACAGGTCCGCAGTCTACACCTAGAGCGCAGAAAACACTAGCAAGCAGTACAAGTAGTTCTACATGCCTAGATCCAACTTTAGCAAGTCTATTATTGATCCAGATGGATCTCAGTGGCCATCCACTTCTTCGAATGAATCACTATTTTGAGCCTGTGGTTTTGATAAACCGTGATATTCATCCTTTTGATGGGGAATGGAATGTAATGTCATCTTCATTTGTTAATTACAGACGTCATTTAATGATTTACTAGTTGTCATATGTACATGCCTACAACATAGCGTTAATGCACTGGATCCCATTAGAACTTTGCAATTAAGTGCACTTAGGATAGAGTAGTACTGGGATGGGTGACCACCTAGGAAGTCCTAGTTTCTTACATGACTATGGAATTTTATAAACTTAGTCCAATTTATCCCACATCCATCATGACAATTGTTCTCCTCTCACTCTCTCATATATAATTGAGGTGAAGGATTCCCTTTAACATGCAATGGAGTGTGATGTAAATCTTCTTATGAATGAAGCATAGCCAACATCTCTTTCTTTTTAGAGATAAGCTACCCCATTTTTCTAGTTTGTGTTCTACAATGTTTTTCTATCTTATTTAGTAATAGAAATTAGGTTTCACTGTATTCATGTGTTCTCTTCTATATTTTTGTGTATTTCATTGTTATATCTTGGTTATATTTATACCTTCATGTTGTTCTCAAAATAATCTGGATCAGTGGTATCAGAGTAGTCTGCTCCTTGTCATTTCTCAGAGCAGGTCCTCAACGAGGTCAAGCTATATAGATTTGGATCTTGAGCTAGTTTCACTTGAGGACAACCACTCTCGTTATCCCAAGAGACCTTCCATGGTGGAAGAAAAGAGATATGACAGAGCAGGATATCCATTCAAGATGTTTCTCAAGGAATCCCTCATGTGACAAAGGAATGAGAAGATGGACAACTTCGCTCATATCCTTTGAAGACTACCAATGGTGGAAGCTGAGGCATCTTCAATAAGCAACCATTTCTGAAGTGAGACACCCTTCAAGGTATAAGTCAATTTTGATATCCCCTTATTTGAAGGCCAGATAGATGTAGGTTCTCTAGAAGGTTATTACTCTATCCAAAAAAAGTTGGATAGTGAAAATATCACCTTCTCTCTCCTTAAATCCCTTCCCCATGTCAGAGCTTGGTGGGAAGGTTACTGAGAGAGGTACACAGTGGATGAATATACACTATTTTGGAGAGAACCCACCTGAGTGGCCTTTGTAGATTCCCTAAAGGATTTCTACACTGTTGGAAACTATGATGACCAATACATGAGATGGACAACTCTGCGTTAGAAAAGAGACCAGACATTATCAGTGTACACCAACATATTTCATACCTTGCACTCAAAGCTGGGTATCAAAGAATCCGACCGGCATGTGGTTTTGAAGTACCGCAGTGGTGTACACAGGTACATCCAAACATATATGGATTTCTTGGACATCTCCTCACTGGGAGTTGCTTTTCGATATCCAGTCGAAATTAAGTAGAAATTCAAGAAGCAGAGTAAGTGGGAGAAGCATGGATAGAGCAAGGAAGGCCAACCTCAAGAGAGACATTCCCAGATGCAGGAAAATAAAGGTAACGTGAGGGTCTAAGAAAGACACTGGAAAGTGGTGTGAGTTCCACAAAAACCCTTGGGAAAACACTGATGAATGTCTCTTAATACAGTCATTGGTGGCTGAGCTCAAAGAAAAAGAGATGAACCCCGAATTGGAACCTTTTTCAGAAAATAATAAAAGGAGAAATATAATTTATGCATAACCCACTTCTGTTGTTGCAACTGCAACAATCCAACTAGAAGAGGATCCTGAGGAGGGGGAGCGACTCTTCCATTCACATATGTGGGTGAAAAGTACCCCACTACATTTTATTGTTGATAGTAGAATCCAAAATAACATCATCTCAACAAAGGTTGTCAAGTAGTTGGATTTTCCAATAATACCACATCCACAACCATACAACATCAGGTGGCTTCACTAGGGTCAATATATTCATGTCAGCCAGCAGTGTCACCTATCATGCGACATCAAGCCCTGCAAGGATGAGGTATTGTGTGATGTTTCCCCACTAGAAGTCTGTGATGTTCTATTAGTCCAACCATATATGTGGAGGCATCATGTTGTTTATGAGTCTTGACCCCGTAGCATCATTATTACTATGGGGGGTCAACTATGCCAGATACCAGAGGTAGTTCCGACTATTGTCCCACCAAAACAATGCCACAAAGTAATATTTCATAATGCAAAGTTTATCCTCTTCTAAATCCAATCAGAAGGTCAATAGAAGGACACTGTAACCACTTCAACCTCAGCCAAAGACCTTTCTATCCAGCAAAAGCCGATCAACAAAATTGAAGACGAGTATTGAAATGTTCTTGTTGCACCTACGAGGGTGCCTCCACACTGCCCAATCAAGAAAGTTTATAAAAAAACCCTTCATACTCTTCATGTTGCATCTTCACCGACAGAGTCCTCCCACACTCAAGTAGATCATGCAACTAGATTGGTTGAACAGATCCAAACCCTCCATCAGCAGGCTCGTGACATCCTTTAATAAGCTAAGCAGGACAACTTGTTCAACAAGGAAAGAAACACACCAAGATTTATATTTTACAGAAGTCTCCTCATCTCCCAAGGGAACTTGACACAATGGGGACCATTGATTCCTAAGGGGGGAGGAATGATCCAGATGGATCTCAGTGGCCATCCACCTCTTCGTCTTAATCACCATTTTGAGCACGTGGTTTTGATAAACCATGATATTCACCCTTTTGATGGGGAATGGAATGTAATGTCATCTTCATTTTTTAATTACATGCATCATTTAATGATTTCATAGTGGTCTTATGTACATGCCTACAACATAACATTAAGACATCAGATCCCATTAGAAATCCACAATTAAGTGCAGTTAGGCTAGAATAGTACTAGGATAGGTGACCACTCAGGAACTCCTAGTGTTTTACATGCCTATGACATTTTATAAACTTAGTCCAATTTATCCCACATGCATCATGGGAATTCTTGTGAATGAAGCGTAGCCAAAATCTCTTTATTTTTAGAGATAATCTACCCCATTTTTCTAGTTTGCGTTCTACAATGTTTTTCTATCTTATTTAGTTATAGAAGTTGGGTTTCACTGTATTTTTGTGGTCTCTTCTATATTTTTGTGTATTTCATTGTTATATCTCGGTTATATTTCTACCTTCATGTCCTTCTCAAAATAATCTGGATCAGTGGTATCAGAGCAGTCTGCTCCTTGTCATTTCTCGGAGCAAGTCCCCAACGAGGTCAAGGTATAGAGATTTGGGTCTCGTAGAAAAAATGGAATGTTTATCAAATGGATGTACAGTCAACATTTTTGAATGGACATCTAGAAGAAGAAGTGTATGTGGCAAGGCTATGAGGTTCAAGGACAAAAGAACAAAGTGTACAGATTGAAGAAGACACTGTATGGATTAAAGCAAGCTCCCAGAGCTTGGTACAGTCGCTTAGATTTATGTCTCACACAAAATGGATTTCAAAGAAATGAATGTGAGCCAACACTATACATCAAAGGAAATTAGCAAGGTAATATGCTAATTGTTTTCTTATATGTAGATTATTTGATTTTTACAAGTGATTTTGGCATAGAAGAATTTAAGTCAGTCATGAAGGATGAATTTGAAATGATTGATTTGGGGCTTATGAGATATTTTCTGGGTATTGAAGTTCACCGGTCCAAATATGGTATATTTATTTCACAATATAAGTATGCACATGAAATCTTGAAAATATTCAATTTGATAAATTTCAAAGCATCCACAACACCTGTCATAACAAGAATGAAGTTAAGAAAGGAAGATAATGGGTCCAAGGTGGATCCCACACTGTTTAAAAGACTGGTAGGCAATCTTATGTATCTAATAAAAACAAGACCTGATACAATGTATGGAGTGAGCCTAATTTAAAGGTTCGTGGAAACTCTAAAAGAATCACATTGGAAGGAGGGAAAGAGAATTTTGAGCTATGTGAATGGAACAAAATATTTTGGCATTTTGTATTCTACTTCAGAAGATTTCATAATTATTGGATACACTGATTGTGGAGGAAACATAAATGACAGAAAAAAGTACCTCTAGGTACACATTTCATTTTGGAATAGGTATGGTGTCATGGGAATTAAGGAAGCAACCCATAGTGACTCTTTCTTCAACAAAAGCAGATTACGTCTCAGCTACAAGAGAAACTTGTCAAGTCGTATGGATGAGAAGGATGTTGAAATATTTGTTGCATGAACAACATGAACCAACAATAGTGTTTTGTGACAACAATTATGCCATTATGTTATCAAAGAATCATTTGTTTCACAAGAAAACCAAACATATTGATACAAGGTATCATGTTATCAAAGAATTGGTGAATAACAAAGAGATGTGTTTAGAGTTTTCTAGGTCAAAAGAACAAGTCGCAGATATTTTCACAAAATCTTTAGCAAGAGATGTTTTTCAACATATGCACAGTTATCTAGGAGTCTGTGCAGTAACAAATGAGTGAAAGTAAATGGAAATTCAATTTTTAATGTAATTTTCTTTTGTAATCCCACCTACTTAAAATTAAGGGGGAGTGTTAGAAATATAGATTACATGCAGGTGAGATTTGCATCTCCGTCGATTTTTCAATCAGTCGATTTTGTGAGACAATCAGTCAGTCAAAAGATTTGTTAGTCTGTTTTGTCAATATGCAAATACAATTTATTTAGTTTTTCCTTTTACATGTACTCAAACTCAGTCTAAGTCAGTTTGCAAGCAGGGGAGTTATTAATGGAGCCGATTCTTATATTTCTCAAGTCTAGATAAGTAGATAAAGAGTCACTAGAAGTTATTGATGTATTAAATGTTGATTCTATCTTTTACTTCTGTAAGAAGTTTCGATTTTATCTATATATCTCTGAGTTTGTAGTCAGTCAAAAAATGCAAAGAAGTAGGGAGGTAGAAAGAACAAAGTTGTGAAGAAGAAAACAACAACAACAACTGAGGAGTAGAAGAAGTCTGAGAGAGCACAAGCTCTATGTCTATAAAGTCAATAGAGGTTGCTAGAGATGAAGCTCATCACAGTTATCATATTTTGAATTAGCATGTCGCACTGAAGTTTAAATATATATCAAGTATTTTTTAGTGTTCTCATACTCCCATGTATTTCTGAGTTTTACTCTGTTTATGAGTTTATGTGTTAAGCATAGCAGTGTTATTTTTGCATCTATAAATCGTTTAGTAAAGTGTTTTATCATGAAGTATTTCAAATAGTTTACCCATTGAGTTGTGAGTCCTGAGTGTATTCAACCACAAAGATTTGTGATGCGCAATATTTTGCAACTGGGTTGCGCACATTTTCATGCACGTTGTAGATCTGAGATTAGTGTCAAATTTCATCATGGCTTCTCATTTTCCTTTCATTTTAGAGAGGCAAGGGACCTCTTATATAAATGCAGTGGGCAACCACGAGATAAGAACTGTTTGGTTGAATGCGGATAAAGAACCAAATGGACTCATTCCAGTAGGTCAACCTCATCTATGTCTTGCTTCTTATTTTTAATGACATTGTGAAGGTTGAGGGTTCGAATTTGTCTTACATATGTTCGAACATCACAATGGAAACTTCCAATAGTTCAAATTAGTGTTCTCAAATGGGCTGTGGTTTCCCAAGAAACTGGTGTTTCATGTTAGAATATGTAATTCATACTTGTTGTATTATTGGGTTAATGACCTGTTGAGGAGGTAGTTAAAGTTAGATGACTCGAGAGAATAGGTCAAGGAGGTTGTTAGATAGTTGATTGTGAGAAAGATTCTCTCGAACCAAGTCTCCTAGTTTGGTGTGTGGTTGAGATATTTGGTCAACCTCTATTACTATTATTAGAATAAGTTAGATCTGATAAAGCTCTATATAATGAGCCAATGTATTGTATAATGTATTCAATAATCTAATAGAGATATGTAATTATGTCTATCTCATTTGTTAATTTGGTATCAGAGCTGGACTGAGCTTAGCTCCCTGACAGGAGTGCCCAGGAATATGATAGAATGAGAGGTAGTATTCCTTAAGCTTGTAGGAGTAGATTGGTGTGAGTTTTCTGCATCAGTATTTTTTTTATTTGTAGATCTGCATCATGTGATTGAGCAATACCTATGAAAGCATTGCTTTTTTTTCTGTTTGTTTAATCGTTGGCCAGTGAGTCGCTATCTGTGAGAAGTTGTTGTAGTGGAAAGAGCAGGAGAAGATATGCATGGTAAGAAGGACCTGTTGTTTACACGAGAGAAAATCGTTTCCAGATTCAGAGAAAATTACTGCCAGAAATAGCTGAGAGGAAGCTATGATCTGAAAATTGATCTAGATCCGTGAGAATATTCAAATCATGAAGAGGCTGCAACTATATCATTGGTAGTTATCGTCTGGATTTGAGTGAGGGGACACGTCCTGCAACCATCCAACCTGTGGAAACGTCAAGTGTAAAGTGGGCATTGTGTGGAAGAGAGATCGCTGAAAGATCTAGTGGATTGGAGGAGAGACGCTATAGGGCCCTGTGTTTATTTTTTTCAGTCACCATTGTAGAAGGGGTCACCATTGGGGTGAAGGATCCGCTGCAGATAAGGTGAAGAAACTGCGTAAAAAAAAAAAAAAATGTCGTGGAGATTGCTTCCATAGCTGCCCACATTTATTCATCCATTGAAGGACTATCTACTGATCCGTTGCTCCTTATTCCTTTTACAACAGTCTTACATGAGGAAGCATAGAATTATAGTGCAAGTTCGTTGCATAGAACATAAGCAGTTATCCTGCTGTTAGCATGAAAAGTGAATATACAACATATTGCCAATTAGGGAAATGAAGACCAAGATTATATCCTGAGTTGTTTCCTATAGAGAGGACCACTGGAATTATGCCGGAATTATGGTTTCCTGTGTGCCACAGAGAAGTCTGGAATTATGATGGAATTGCAATTTGGTATCGTTGTACCTTCTGATTATATATTCGTTAAATCGCTGCTATCGCCACCATAACTCAGCGTGGTGCATTGTCTGTCTGTTTGTTGGTGGAGCTGCCTAAGTGCCTATGTAGAGCTGCTTTCTCTCAAGTTCACAAGAGCTTCAATGAAATGGGCCTACACAAGAATATTCTCATATGCATCTATGCCTATGGGTTTGAGAAGCCGTCTGCGATTTAGTAGAGGGGAATAGTGTCATTCTGCAAGGGTCTTGATGTGATACAACAGGCCCAGTCCGGAACAAGCAAGACAGTGACTTTTTGTTCTGGAATTATGCAGCAACTCGACTATGGCTTAATGGATTGCCAGGATTTGGTTCTCACCCCCACCCGAGAGCTTGCGCAACAAATCGAGAAGGTCATGCATTCTCTCGAGGATTACTTGCAGGTTAAAGTTCATGCCTGCATAGGTGGAACCAGTGTTCTTGATGATTAATGTATTCTCATGAGTGGAGTTCATGTTGTTGTTGGAATCCCAAGCCGTGTGTTTGACATGTTGCACAGGCACCCTCTTTGCCCCAATTACATCAAGATGTTTGTGTTGGATGAATCCGATGAAATGATTTCTAGGGGTTTCAAGAATTAGATCTAAGATATTTTTTAGCTACGCCCTTCAAAGATTCATGTGGGCGTTTTCTCTGTTGTTTTGCAGAGATTGAGTCGTTCTGAAGAAGAGGAATTGCTCCCAAAACTATTGACGTGGAGAATCCATGTGATCTATTCCTATCGTTGTCAGGGGAGCTGCCAAGTAGCTCAGAGGGGCCGCCATTTGAGAGATTTGTTAGAGGACCTGCTTCTTCTCATCGTTTGACAATTAATTCATTGTTGTGTCCTGCAAGATTTGGCTCGATATCTAGATCCAAAGTGCCACCCAGACTCTTATCGATGCGTGGGCCGAATGTTATCTAAAGATAAATCGTGGAGATCTGGAGAAGTAAACGAGCCATGATATTGTGGCTTGCTATAAGCGATATCCCAGAAGGAGAATTCTCCTATGGAGCCGAGTGTTGGTTTGTTGAGGTCGTTGTTGTGGAAACAGTGACACGTATAAAATGTGTGTTTACAGTAGCCAAAGATAGAGATATCGCTTCCAACAACTAGAAGCAAGAGACAAGTCATGAAGGAAGAGGACGCCTGAGGAGAGGGCGAAGTTGAAGGGCGTGTGACAAATCGTTGTTCATGATATTGTAGAGAACTCATTTTTTGAGTTTTGGAGAGGAGCTGCAATCGCTGTGTAAAGGAGTCGTAAAGAGAGAGGCTGCTATTGTTGGAGTTTGTTGTTGTTCGTGCCATTACATGGAGGTGTTATAACGAAATGAAGTGAGGTATATGCTCTCATTCTGTCAGACTCACACATCTTCCAAATTAAGTCACAAAAGTGAGATTGAGTTGTGCTTATATTTCTTGTTTGAATGTGCGATGATAGTTATTCAACTTGTGTGAAGTGGTTGTGTATGTTGGTCAAGAATGATGATGAGATGTAAATGGACATATGTAATGGGCTTGTAATATTGGGCATATGATTGGTGAGAGTATTGTTGATATTTTATGTATCTGATTGAATTGTTGTAGGGGGTGCATGATCGGTTGTACCCGACACCCCAGGTTATGGTCCAAATTGTAATGCTTAGCAATAGGCAAGCTAATTTCCCTAGGTTTGTTGTAAGCCATGTTAGTAAGGCATAAACAAGCATATGTGTTATAGCGCAGAAGTGCATGTGATCACATGATGTGATACTCTCTCATAGACAGAGAGGTTGTTGTATCAAGTTGTGGAGTTAACCACTGTGAGAGGTACAGGGGTGACAGGTGTACCCGTAGCCTAAACTTGATAATGAATCGAAGAAGCGAGAGACTTTGATTCAAGGTGGGGATGTGAGATGGAAGAATCTGCAAGCATGAGACCAAGTTGTGAGTCTCAGAGTATGAGGGACCAAGTTATGTTTAAGGGAGAGCTTAACATTGATGAACTATGTAGCTGAAAACAATTCCTAGAGAACTAGCGGTTACAGCAGCAGATGACCCATGACCCATGTATTCCGGTAGATGGATTATGTTTTATATGGACATCAATAATTATATGCAGGTACAAGGTATAAGAGGAAGCAAAGAAAGTTCAAGGATGAAGCGCACACTAAATAAAGAATAAATCAGTATGACCAAGCACAAGCAAAAATGACTCAGTGAACAAGTATTCATTAAGGAGGTGTGTTAGAAAATGTAATTCATACTTGTTGTATTATTGGGTTAATGACCTGTTGAGGAGGTAGTTATAGTTAGATGACCTGAGAGAATAGGTCAAGGAGGTTGTTAGATAGTTGGTTGTGAGAAAGATTCTCTCCAACCAAGTCTCCTAGTTTGGTGTGTGGTTGAGATATTTGCTCAACCTCTATTGCTATTATTAGAATAACTTAGATCTGATAAAGCTCTATACAATGAGCCAATGTATTGTATAATGTATTCAATAATCTAATAGAGATATGTAATTATGTCTATCTCATTTGTTAATTTTTCATATCCCGTAAATGCTTACGAAATGTTTATCTAAATACATAAAAATGTTAGGTGCTTTGTATACTTGTAAAATTGTTTTCTTTTCACTGGTTGACAGAAGCAATAAAAACTCTTTTGTCCCCCATTTATGTTTTCATTTTCATTGGTTATCATCCCTGCTCTGTTTTTTAAACTTTGTTTGTACATTCTCGAATCTACAGCATGGTCCAATATATGCATATCAACCCTAGCAACAATAATCTGAAAACGCCAAGCACTACTAACCAGGGATGATTTTAAGGATGGAAATTTACTTTAAAATGTAGAAACCTTGGTGAATCTTACTAATCCTTCATATGCCAACTATAAGTCATTGGCGATATTTTTGTAAAAATATTCAAATTTCTAAGGATTTTATATAGTTTTTATAAAATTTTGGCGATTTTTAAGGTAAAATAATTTTATCCTATAGAATTTGGGCGAATAATTTTTAAAATAATGAATCTTGGTTTTAGAAAAACCATGGAAAATTAGCCCATGAGAGAAATTTAGCCCCTAAAATCATCCCTACTACTAACAATTCCAACTGCGTAAGAAGAAACCCGGTTTCACCTGTTTTACTATAGATTTTTCATTAAAATTTTCAGAACTGGAACTATTGAAAGTTGCCATTATGAAGAAAGACATAGATGAAGTTGAACTACTGGAATGAGTCCATTTGGTTCCTTATAATAAATAAACCAAAAAATTGTTAGTTCGCGGTTGCCCACTGTGTTTATATAAAAGGTCCCTTACCTCTCTGAAATGAAAGGAAAATTAGAAGCCAGGATGAAATTTGACACTGATCTTGTCCCAGGTCAGGGTCAAATATTCCCATTCACAAAATTTAAATTCCCCATCAAGTATTACAAAGACTAGAGGGCAGAAACCCCGAGACAAGGAATAGACGGTAGCGTTGCATCAACAGCTGAAATGAGTCCCATCCGAGGATATAAGTTTAATAATGAAAAATGACTTACAACGTAATGAAATATGGAAAATATATTTCATTTATTATTTAATTTGTTAATGGAAATAGATTTTATAATGAAAATGAATGCTAATGAAAATGGGTAGGAGTATGAACTAAAATTCCCTGTGAGGAGATCGTTTTTTTAGGACAAAGAAATACAAACACGGGAAATTCCTAAGACTTAAAGGTGAGTGGAAGTCTACTTCTTTATTAACCATCAGTTGGTTATTTTAGGTGATTTGATTTTTCTTGAATAATGGTGATAAGTCAGCTTACCTTTGTGAATAACAATCAATGATGGCTGAATAATGAAAAAACCCTTAATCTAAACATTCTAGTTTTCATTCTTTCTCGAGCATATTTTCCTGTGGATTTTGTTAGAAATATGGTCATAAATTGTTAGAACTGTAGATTTAAGCACTTAAATTTGTATAATATGAGAACCCCAAGTTTTCAGGGGGATGAATCCATTGATGCACTCAAAAATGCAATTTAAACAACAAAAATGGATAATTTTAACCATTTATATCACCAGATTCAAATGAAAAATACCAAAACCTAAAACAAATATACAACACCTAAAAACAATTCCATCAAAAAATAACAATTGAAAGGTGTTGTAAACATGCCAATGAATTTCCTCATGCAGTCACATCCACATGCATGGAGCTATGTTAATGTGTATTCATTCAATCTATTTATGAAGAGCTCATGTAACTATGTGATCTATTCATGATCGATTTGTGTAAATCAAATCTATTTATGAACTACTTGTGTAACTATGTGATCTATTCACGATCAGTTTGTGTAACTGAGTGATAGATGCTATATATGAAATCATACCCATAGAGGTGTGAGTACAATGTGAGTGCAATGTGTAGTGAGTGTGTGAAAGCAATATGCAATACTGAGGTGTTGTGTGTATGAGAGAAGAGAATGGTTGTATGCTTGGGTTGGCTATTATAATTCTCCCTTGAATATAAGAATACCGATAATCATTCCTCGTGGCTTTTTCCCTCATTGGGTTTCCACATAAATCACTGTGTCAAGTGTATGATTGATGTGATTGCTTTGATGCGTATTTAATCTAGCTCATTTATACTCTGCTTTTATGCTATGTTTTTCTTCTGCTGCCCAACAAGTGGTATCAAAGCGCAGATTTGAAGGATTTGAGAGCGAAGGAGAAAACAATCTAATCACTGGATATCAAAGTAGGTTAACCGAGCCGAGCATAATTGTGTGAGTTCAAGAGAGCCATTCGATGAGATATTCTATGTGAAAAAAAGAGCATCAAATTTAATGTTGTGAGGGCGATTTTCTACAGAAACTGGGGCAAGGTGATCCGTGTGCCGAGTGCATGAGGGTGATAGTTTCTTGTTTATCGTGGGCCAGCCCTATCAAGGGAGGCGATAATTCACTCGTAAACTTCATGTGGAGTCAAATTGCAAAGAACATCGCGTTGTACTAATTCTGGGAGGCGCGATAGCCCTAATTCAAATCTCATCACTCTTTGAGGTATATGGGAGGATCAATACAGGTGGATCATCGCTCTTTACATCCTAAGGAAAACGTGATATGTGTAGATAATTCTCAGATCATTGACAATGTTTAATGGAGGGAGCGATACTCGTGGTGAGGGTATGTTATTCACATGAGGTATGAAAGAAGATTCTTCGTTTCATTAAGCTCAAGACATATTTTTTAAAGGATCTAATTTATTAAAGGATAATAGAATTATGCACATGAAGAATCTTTTTTATTATGCACATGGGAGGATTTCTTTGGTAAACTAAAATGGGTGGATGATATTGTTGGAAGATTGGTTGTTGTCATTGATGTCAACCCTAGTCATGGGTTTTGGACCGCAAGATTGATGAAGGTATTTAGACATGAAGGAAAATGCACATGGAGATACAACACCCATGGATGGATAGTATAAATCATGTTGTTTTGGATGGTATGTGGCATGTCACGTGGATCCTCATGGTTGAGGAGAAATGAATTTTTGAAGATGACAAAGTGAATTGAAGAAGGAAGTACATGTAGGCCCTGAAGATAATTAAAGAAAAGAATTACAAAATAAGAAAGTGTCAAGTCGGCCCTAATGTTAAAAGGAAGTGACATAAATGGTATAAATAAACATCATTATACATTCATTTGATACAAGTTGAATTTCATAGGTAATAAGAAGAAAAGAAGACCGGATTTCAAGGGAGGATGAAGTATTTTGGTGATGTGTTCTAATGTATGTTATTTTCCGGTCATCTTACCATTTTTTATATAACTTTTTTTCTAGAATGATTCAGATGGTTAAATCGCTATGGTATTGAGAAGACATATCAAGGTACCTCTGGTAAAAAATTCATCTCTTCATTCGCTGTAATTATGGAGATACACTCTATGGAAGATAGGGTTTGCGACCAATCTTGAAGCTAGTCAATAAACAGGTGTTACAGGTAAAACAATCATAACTTCTTCATACAGAATCCAAATGAAGTGGGGCCACTTCCATTGGAAAGAGTACAGACTTTATTTTCTTGTGTGTAATTTTAAGAATCGAACGTTAAATATTGAGCGTGGAGCATGCTGTACAATTTGGGTCTTCTGAATAGACCAGAATTGAATAAAGTCTACCATTCTTTCTATAACCTCTTTTTGGAGAGGAGTGGAAATTGGAGGAGTTTCAGAGAATACATTGAGTAATATTATCTACAGTATCAGAGTACTCCATGAATTGAAGAATTGTAGAAATTGAAAAAGTCTCAGGAAGCATTATCAGGTTCTATGTGATGATTGGTTGATGGTGATGATTTAATGTAAAGTTTTATTATCTCTCATATATTCTTGGGTGGAAGGAAGGGGAAAGGATGGAGAGCTCAAATCTCTCTTGATATTGGAGGATTGTATCTTCCTCTTGGAGGTTTATCCCTGGCTTTACATTGGAAGATGTAGCTACCTTTGGAAGTCATTACTTCCCTTGAACAATAACTATTGATTATTTCTCATATATTGTGCATGGTGTATTGTGGTGTATTGTTGTAACTCTTATACTATTGATCATTTATCATTGGATATAGTTGAATGGTTTAAGTATAAGTTGAAAAATGTTTTAAATTGTAATTAATACTGATTCACCCCCCTCTCAGTATCAATAGATGTTTTAATAACTTATTTGTTTAGAAGTGGAGCTTATTTGTTTTGGTAAACGATTTTGAATATTAAATATTTTTTTAAAATCATTTAACTAATGTTTTATTGTTCAACCTTGAACAATATAAGATAGTTCCTTCATAATACAAAGCTTAGTTTTTATAAGATGTAGTTTTGGGCGGTTTTGTGCTAATGGAAAAAGTGCAGAGTTCTAAGTTTGAGGTGGAGAAATTCAACGCAAAAATAGCTTTGAGCTATGGAAGCTTAACATGCAGGATTTTCTCGTACAACAAGGCAACGGCAAGAGAGGTGATAGTTGAGTCACCGTGAAAGAAAAAATAAATTTTATTTACTTTAGAGTTGTAAAAATTATTGATTGCATGTAAATGGGAATATGTCTTTAAGACCTCGATAGGCATGCATACCCCTGGTATATCAAGTCACCTAAGAAAAGTCTAGACATAGATTTAGGAAGATTGAATATGTGGGGGGGCATGTATGTTGGGTTAACCTTGACTCGGTGAAAGAGTTAATGAGTTAAATATTGTTTTAGGTCAAAGAAGGTGGTTTTTCAGGTCCATGTGTTTTGGGTATGTCGTGGTATTGTGTTCATGGATTTGCATGTAATGAATCCTATAAAAGGCTTGGTGAACTCCATTGTAAATGGGCCTAGAGGTAAGCGGTAAAGGCTTACTTGGTTTATTTGGTCGGATTTGGTCAAAGTTGTTCGAATGCAAAGTTCGAGGTGGAGCAGTGTGTCCAATTTAGAAAGGTGGCTTTGTAGAAAGGTTGATGTATTGACAGTTCAATCAAATGTTTGAGAATGTATGATGAAGGTAAGTTCATATCCATGGAACTTGAAAAGTATTGCAAGGAAGTTGGGATCGAATAGGCATGTTCAGTAAGCCAAGTTGTAGCAATAGTTGTGAAAAAAAATGATTGTGCTATCTGGTAACTCACTCACCATGGGTTGCAAAAGATAGGAAGATTCAGGAAGAGGTATCAATAGGTCATTTGGTAATTACTCAAATGTCAAATTATTCAGTTGTGATGCTTATTCTTTTTTATCAGTAGTCTATGATAGGACCTAGATCAAACAAGTAGATATTTGACATGGTGATGATGTTAAGGGGTGCAGACTGTGGGATCCTACTACCCACAGAATCATCATGGAAAAATATTTAGTGTTTGATGAATATCCTTTTATAAAATCAAACATAGTAAAATATGAAAGGTTCAATGCATGGTTGGTAGCAAAAAGGTATTTGGAAGGTATTGATTTCCATGAAAGTTTCTCACCATTTGTTAAAATATTGTTTCTATTCATGTTGTGTTAGCACTAGTTGTGATAGTATAGCTAGATGTTAAAATTGTTTTACATGGAGTTTTTGGACAAGGGGATGTATATGGAACAACCAGAACGGTTAGATCATAATCGCAACAGAATATTTGTTTGCAAACTCAAAAATCATTGTATGTCCTGAAGCATGCTAGGAAATGGTACAAGATGGTTGATTCTTTCATGGTGAGCAGAATTTTACAGGAAGTAAGTATAACCATTGTGTTTATGGTATATTCATTATCTTGTTGTTATATGTTATGCTTTTTGCAAGAACAAGCATGGTTGAGGTCAACAGGTTAGACCAGTTGGTTAGGACGTTTGTTATGAAGGATCTCAGAGAAGCAAAAATAAATCTTGGGCATGGAAATACACAGAGACAGGAAATATGGTAATCTTGGTTATCACAACATAAATATGTGGTGAAGATACTCAGGAAATTCAATATGAATAATGTGAAATTGGAAAATTCCCTTTGGATTTCCATTGTAAATCCTCTTCAGGTTTATGTCCTAATTGATGAAGAAAAAAAGGGTTATATGTCTCGAGTATTATATGCTAGTAGGAAGTTTGATGATTGCAATGGAGAAATGGTGAGAATTTCACATGCAGTTGGTGGTTTCAGTAGGCACATGGAAAAACCAGGTCAAGAGCATGGAAATGGGTGCTTCAAACACATAAGTACAAGTATCACCTACAGTGGTTGCAGTGATTTGGTTTGTGGTTATGATTCATGAGATTCAAACAAGTGCATTGGTTTATTAGACAGGTTACTGATGGAGACATAATGGTCCATACTGGAGTGAATCGTGCATGTATGTTCACGTAATGGTATTGCTAGAGAAGTTGTGAAGCTATGATGGTGTTTGTCTTCTCTTGCAGGAAAGGTGATGGATGAATTAATTAAGGGTATGATATATCAGGTAAATTGTTTTCAAGGTGGATATTGTTGGAAACATGCCAATGAATTTCCTCATGCGGTCACATGCACATGCATGCAGCTATGTTATTGCGTGTGCATTGTTACGAGGAAAATCTCTCTATGGCTAGGGTAAACCATAACAAATGGAAATGACTGCAGAAATCAACTCTCTTCTCAAGTATGCTATATAAAAAAATATGACAGCAAGACAAGATAAATGGCCTATCTCTTCCAAACGTTCAATGAAGTCCATTGTTGAGCACTTGACCCAAAGAAATATACCTGCAACTAGTCCTCAACAACCAAGTGAAGCAAGTATATGGTGATATTATATAGTGTTAGCACATTCAACAACATAATCCATTAATAAACCTGACAAATATGGCCATGGAATAATAATTCAATATATTTGCAAGATATCAATTGGACGGGAAAATAGTATTTCTATTAACATATGATCAGTAGAAGAGAAAATGTTACAGACTTTCGTGTCGGCATGGTTCGAAACCGAGAAACTAAGTTCCTTCCAGCTGGGCCTCCACCACTTCAATCCTCCACCAAAGGCAAGCACATGATAGAGAAACAATGAGGTTCTCAATCAATAAGGGAAGAGATTGGGGGTTGAACACTGTGTTCAGACTTAATGGATAAAGGGATACAGACTCAATATGAAGTAAATAATTTATCCAGACTAACTTTTCTCCCAAAGTTCAATTCTTTCTCCTTTTTCCATAGCTCGAAATTGGCCCATTTATAGCCTTCAAAATGGAACTGAAGGACTGAGTCAGAACGTTTCCAGTATATGGAAGGCCAAGGATCATAGATCTCTTGTCGTGACATGGAAACCCGACATTGATTTTCATTTTTTGGCACAAATCTCGATGTACGTGGGATGTAGTGGAGAAGCCTGCGTATACGCATGTTGTATAGTAGGAAAGGTGTGTACATGTGGAAAAATATTTATTTTTAGCTATGGATTTTACAAACATGGATGATAAGTCTACATGGGGAAATGGAAAAAGGCCTTCTGTGCAAGATTGCATAGGTTGAGGAAAATTTTAATATAACAGATGACCCCTAATGTGTGAGGTCATAGGAGTATCTTCGATGGCTAAAATACATTATAAACAACCCAGAAGTGGAGTGGTAGGGGACTGGTTGAACGAACTAGTTGCTCATTACATTTTGCACTGACTTTTCATACATGGCTGCCAATAAAATTACACTGCAGATCCATGTAAAAATATACCAAACAAGTGTTCATGGACATGAATAGGAAAATACAAATGCGGTTACATGCCAATAGTTGTCATAGTCATGAACAACGCCCAGTAGAACCAATCTCAAAACCAATCTGAAGATATCTGTATACAATAGAGTACAATCTGGTCTCTCATGATCACTGAAGTGATATAGGTATTGGTTCAATGAAAAAGAAGCAACAACTCAGGAAAGTTACAACCACATAGTGATGTCTTCAAGTCTTATACATAATCTACCAAAGGTGAAAGTCTACATCATGTGAATAAAGGGGTTGAGGTCGAACATAATGAGACATTGTTTGATTACCGATCATTGAGGTATACCATTAAAATACACGAGACAACCTACCGATAATGAAAGTAGGTATCAATGCATTGAGTACATTCTTACAAGTGTGAATAAAGGATTCGGTGTCGAACACCTGAAGAATCCATCAATCAGGAGGCATTGATGTATTCCCAACTGTCGATGGTGAGAGAGCCTGCCACTAATGATTGCAAGCTTCAAGGTACTCATAAGACTCTAGGTCTCATTTCCACAATAGATGAGTTGAAGTCAATGGAAGGAGACCCATTGAAAGGAGAGAATTAAGGCATCTCTCATCATTCATAATGAGGTACAAAGAAAGAGCTTCATGATTTGGTGGAAATCAGATGAAGAACATGTTCACGAACCAACGACCCTGTGCATCTTTTGTGTGTGCCAAGTGAAAGAGGTACACAAAAAATACCCTTTGAATAACATCCAATGATGAAAACCACTGAAAAAGGTGAGGAAACCACCAATAAGGCTAATGGAATCCAAGACACTGCACAAATCCCAATGTGTGAATAGATGTCTTGCCATCGAACACAAGGGAAACCACCCAATCAATGACCAATGATGAAGTGTCGACTGTTGGGTTCAAGGTTACCTACCAAAAGTAGGACTAGGGTGCATGATAGGACTACAGTATCACATGATTCTGAGAAAAACTGAGGGTATGACCAACATGAAAAGTCAAGAGTTATGAGAAGTGGCCGATGCAGGTTGATATACTTCCTTTGAACAAGAGAATGAGACATATGGAAGACTCTGGCATCATAGACTCAATGATGAATCCATGAGATGCAAGAGACATCAATAAAAATCTCTATAGGGATTGTAAGAGTAACCAGTCGGTAGAGAAGACTTTGTAACGAGCTCAGCTTCCTAAGGCCATGCTAATCCAAAAATTATGATGAAAAATGGACTCAATAACTTTGTTCTATGTTCAAAGGCGACACGACTGCTGCCAATATAAGATAATACTCCCTTCCCACTGGTCTTTTTTTTGTTTTTTCATAGACAAATGAATGTTATGATACAGAGGAGGAAACGAGTGTCGCAAGTAAGAAAAAATAGTTCCAGCGGTGGGACATACCTATGCTCAATGCAATGAGATGCATGCAGGAGATGGAGACTCGAAAGAATGTTCCCTCCTAGGTATACAGTGTCAATTTGCGAAGGATACAAACAAGGCTCTGCTTGGTGGAGGATGCAAAAATTGTTGAGGCAAACAATTTATAATGCAAAATGAGAACTGGCTATAGGCTCAATACTGTAAGAAAGGGCATGATATGAAATCACAACTTAACACCAAAAAATGTCATTTTTTATTACTTTTAGTCTACTTGGTGTGAAAAAGGGATAAACTTGTGTCAAATAGATGTATTTTATAATCCAATTTACAAGTGTGAAAGAGACAAGTTCACTCGACAATCTTTTCACATTTTGATAACGAGTCGGAAAAGAGCTTAACTAAGACTCATGACCTTTCAAGTCCAATTTAACGAGTGTGAAAGGGACAAATCACTCGACAATATTTTCGTTTTTTGAAGATGACTTGGAAAAGAGATTAAATTAAACTCGGTTGAGAGTCCTCGGGGTATACGGCAACATGTTTATGAGTGAGAAATGAGGCTCAACATAAATTCATGTACGAGCTATGAGGGACTCCGGGTCCCATGGAAAAAATATCTGCATGGGAACCAAGTGAAGTAGGGAATCTAACTATTTCACCCATGTTTGGTAAGTCTCTACAACTTGCTAACGACATGACTTATAGCAGATGGAAGGTTCTGTGTTGCAACAAATGGGTTCGTACCTAAGTCATTAAAAGTGAAAGTTATAGGATAATGCAAAAATCCATGATGGAATCGATACCTATCCTATATGTTGGGTAATGAAAATACCTGCCCATGGTGACAAACGACCAACATAACGTTGAAATCCACAAGAATCCCTGGTAAAAACTACAAAAACCAACTCAATCCACCTTTTTATTAGTCCATTAGGGGAAAAAAATTCTTAAAACTATAGAAAGTGGGTAAACATTGTTTATCAATAGTAACAAAACCAAAAATTACTACACCATTTTGATTTTTAACCCAAATAGTGCAACTTGGACCAAAATACCTCTGAGATTCAAACGGTGATCATGGGAGCCTCAGGAAATGAAATCAGAAATCGTCTAGACCAGGTAACTCTTCTTCCCTTCCTCTTCAATTCAAGTGGATTGAATTTTTAAATTAGGTTCCAAATTTTTAGTAATTGAGGGCGTAAAATGTGAAATTCGGTGTATGTGGGTTGTCTCCTATCGGGTCACGTAGACGATGAGTTATACATGCTTGTGAAAACTTAAGGGTGCATATAGCCAGCCCTATACACGACTATAAGTGAATTAAATCACGTACATGCACACAAACAATGAATTTTAAGGATGCTAACTCAATTTTTGACTTGTCCTTGGTAGGATGGTTCTCGAATGGAGAGAAAGAGAGCACGAGGAGGTCGATGTTGCTGTGGATTGAGATTCGGGGACCCAAATGGCCTTAAAGAGATGTGGCTTATATAAATTTTGGGCACTCAAAGGAATGAGGGCCTAGGTGAGGTTGCGCAAAATGCTTGTGGGTTACTGGGACCCTAAGAGTGAAAGCTTCAACCTCGATGGGCAACCATTGAGGATTGAAGTAGAGGATATCTAATTTTTCATTGGATTATCACATCTAGGATAGGTTGTAAACCTTAAATCATAGGGAACGGGGAGAGGAATGAAAATAGAGGAGTACATTCACGCCCATTGTGTAGAAGGGACCACGAAGGTCGGGAGTTAACTCCCTATACGAGCGATAAACAATATCATCCTGAAGATTATTGTCCTTGAATTGACCAGGATTACAGGTTCATCCTCGTTGCACCAGGCATTAAGGTCGCTCATGTTGTATGCAGTGTAGTGTATGAGACCCATAGTATATGACCGGTGTACCTCACTAGTGACAAATATGAAGAGCCAGTTGATAGAGTGCAAATAGGGGAGTAAGAGGAATTTTTGGTTTGCCTCTATCTTATGCAGTTTCTTTTTCGAGCAGGTTCCAGATTTGGGACCTGGAGTCGAGATTCTTCCTAAAGGACCTTGTGATCTAGCCATGGCATGATGGACCGAGGTAATGAGGTGGCAGAGGGGAGGTAGGGTGCCCACACCCCACAATGAGGATTTCTTTTACTGGTGGCAGTGACAGGTCATTACCTTAGATGACTATCCCTATGCGGGAATTGACCTCAGAGGAGATCAGGACATGCCACTCCCACTAGGGACCGCCTACGGTGACATAGGTATGTCAAATGTTTTTAAATATTTTATTTTTTTGTATTTTTGTGTAGTAGAACAAAAATATTTTTGTATGGTGCTTAAGTACTAACTAGGCACTTATGTAATGCAAATGTGGGTTCGTGACGACCAGAAGGGTTTCCTCGACATCGATGAAGGACCCAGGGAGATGAGACAGCAGGAGGAGAATTTGAGAGAGTCCTACAAAACGTGCAAGGAAACCTGTCTCGTTTGAGTCAAAGGATTCCCATGGTTCAGGTAGAGGATCTGTCTAAAGCCCTGCAGCGACAGGTGGTTGGTGTACCCAGAGCTTGGGTACGATTCTTTCAACATCTCACAAAGCTCGTAGTTTGTTACCATGACACACATCTGACACCACATGCATATATGTCATAGATATTGTAGTACCGACTATATATGTATTGAGGGTATTGACCCCAATTTTGTACTAAAAACACCATATTTTTTGAAATATATAAAAAAAGGGATCTTAGGTTTACTTATATTTTACAATGTGTACATTGATGATATGGTTTTCTTTTCTTTAGTTATGTGGCAAATGCCAATCTAAAACGAAATTATCATAAGCATCAGATACATGATTAGAACTCCTAGGAATGTGATAATATGTAATAAAATCAAACTGTCGTTCTAAAAGAAGTACCCATAAGAATCGTCGAAGTAAAGTAGGATCACGCATGCAGTAACTATCATTTAACTGACATACTACTAACTGGGAATCCAAACGAACCTCTAACGAGTGAATACCATGTGAGATAGCATCTCATAAAAGTTCTATAATGACGCTATATTCGACCATGCCATTCGTGGATGCCCCTAGGCATATGCCACCTGAAGACACTAGCAGACCCTCAGGTGAGTAAACCACCCAAGCGGTGGAAGCCAAGTTTTGTGTATGACGACTAGCTCCATCTATGAATCCTAGATAGACTGATGACTCCGTTGACATCTTCCAACCAAGTGAAAAATCGATAAGCAAGCCAAAGGTGAAAAACAAAGGAAAAATATATATACACTAAATTACATTAGTATACAAAGATTTATGCCCAATCTCGGGGCTCAAGGGTAGTATTTTTTCAAGTAGAGCCCATTTATGGGCTCGAACAACATATTCCCTTCATAATATTCTAACTCATAGGCTCATTTTTCTAGAACACGTTGCACGATATAAGGATTGTGCCACATGGGTTTAAACATGGCAGCCCCCAATGGTTCTTTGGCTTGATCATACAAGAGTACCAAGTCACCCTCAGCATACAACCAAGGATAGACAGACTTATCGTACTAGACCTTGACATGTATTTTGTTTTCCTCGATAGTCATAGAGGCATCTCGACGCTACTCGTCAAGACTCTCTAGGTGTACAAGGTGTCGCTCAAGATCGGAAGTGTCAGGTAGGAGTGCGACTTCCAAATTAAGAGAAGGGATTTCACATTTAATAGGGAGTATCAACTCCACACTGTGTACTAATTGGAAATGGGAAAAATCGGTGGCAGTCTTAACCGAGGTTCAGTATGCCCAAAGTGCGGCATATAGCATAATGTGCCAGTCGGACTTACTCTGGCTAACCATTTTTTGAAAAATGGTCTTGAGAGACTTATTGGCAGCCTCTACTTGTCCATTTTCTTGGGGGTAATAAGTAGAATAACGACCATGTCAAAACTCCATCTTAGATTCTATCTCTTCCTTCATTTCGTTATGAAAGTGACTGCCATGATCAGTGACAATCTCACTCGGGATATCGAACCGGGCGATAATTTAATTGAACATGAAGAAGTCGATAGTCTTCCAATCAGATTTAACTATATTCATGGCCTCGTCCCACTTAGTAAAGTAGTTGAAGACCACGATAATGTGTTGATCCCCCCCAGTCGAAGTTGGGTTGCAATCCATGAAGTCCACCCCCACTTGGTGAAGGGACCAACAGTAATGACAGGATGAAGAGGGGATGGATGCGAGCACATTAATGAGTGAACATATTGCAGGGGTGACACTTCTTAACTGCTCCAATACAATCTTTAAAGATATTAGGCCAGAAATAACCGACTCGCAAAACATTTTGGGTTGTCGCAAGCCCAGATAGATGACCACCACAAGATCCACTGTGGAAATCGTTTAGGACTCACTCGACCTCTCTGTGAGTTAAACAACGACGCAAGATATTTTATATTCCTTGCTGATACAAAGTGTCATCAAAGATAGTATAATTCTTAGCTTGGTACCTTACACGTAGTCGATCATCTCGTGAGAGATGTTGAGGGAACTTCAAAGTTTGGAGATAGAGAACAATGCCTCCATACCAGGGGTTGGATGACGATACAAGAAAAGTGTTTTCATCTGCAAACGAATCAACATGGATGACATCCTCATCTAATCGTGGAAAATCGGATATTAACTCCGCGAAGACTAGTGATTTCTTGGATTTCGCAGAAGTGAAACCGAAATCAAATTATTGTAAAATGACAATCGATTTATTATATTTCCCCCCTATGATATGCCTGGTAAGGACGTATTGAAATGGATTGACATCGGCAACCAAAGTAGTCTTGCAAAGAAATATATAACGATGCAAATGTTGGACTGCGTGAACGACAATCAAGGCTATCTTTTCAACGTGAGAATAATTAAGCTCAGGACCAACCAAGTTTTGACTAATATAGTAGATGACGTGCTCATGGAGCTCATCATCCTCCTGAACCAGAACCATACCAATCATCTCCTCGGATTCGGCCATATAAAGCATGTAATTCCTGTTATAGTCAAGAGACTTCATGAGAGGCGTCGATACCAAGGCTCTCTTCAAAGCATCAAAGGACTCATGGGCTAGCTCATCCCAGATAAAAATGGTGTCCTTCTTCAAAAGACACATGAAACCCTTAATGATATTGGCATAATTCACTATAAACTGACGAAGAAATTTAGCTTTCCCCTGCAAACCTTGAAGTTATCTAATCGTCTGTGGGGGAGGAAATCGAAGTATTTCCTCAACCTTTAGTGGATCTACCATGATCCCGGTCTCAAAAAATAGAAATCCCAAAAGAAGACCAGACTTAACGCAAAAGATGCACTTGTGACGGTTCAACCAGATTCTATAGTAACGACATCTTTCAAAAACTCGAAGGTGTGTAGCGTGATCCGCTCACTTGCGAGAGTGAGAAGAAAGATCATCAAGGTAAGCTTCTATTATGTTCTTAATATCTTGAAAATCAAAATTCATGGCACGTTGAAAGGTTGCTCCGGTGTTTTTAAGGCCGAAAGGCATTTTCCGGTATGCGAAAGTACCTCAAGGACAAATAAATTTTGTCTTGTGTTGATCCTCAAGTTTAATTTGAATTTGGTTATATCCTAAAAACCTGTCCATAAAAGAAAATACTTCTCTTCCCACACACTCATCAAGAATCTGATCGATGAAAGGTGTCGGGAAGTTGTCTTTAGGACATGCCTTGTTCAGGTCACGAAAGTCCATACATACATGGATAGTTCCCTGCTTCTTATCCACAGGAACGAGATTGGATACCCATTTAGCCAAGGGAACCTGGTAGATGAAGCCAACATTAAGTAGCTCCTCTACCTCTGCCTTAATAGTAGGGGCCTTTCGGGGATTGACAACTCTAAGATGTTCTCGAATAGGTTTAGCATATGGATACATTCTAATCTCATGCTCGACAATATGAGAGTTTATTCCTGGCATATATTCATATGACCAAGCAAATACATCTAATAATTCCTTGAAGATTTCGTTGTAGATGATGATTTTGTTGGACACACCTACCACACTTAGAGGGGGGGGTGAATGAGTGTGGGGCTCTTTTTCCAAAACTTCCCTCTTGCACAAAAACTCATCAATTAGCATTCAACATTTATTCATTACCCATTGTTGTCATTTATAACCAGTT
>ML782785.1:470011-484474 GCA_009831015.1 Picea engelmannii
TCGTTTGTATCAAGTGGAGCTATGGATTGACTGACTATCTCACTCAAAGTAGATTGGAATTTGTCTTGTTCGATTCTTTCAAGATCCGAGAGAAAATAAGAATGGTCATGCGTATCATCCCAAGGTTTGTCGGAACCATTCATGGCTTCTATGATAGCTTCATCTGAAGGAAAGGTATCATCTAGGAAATCATGTGAACAAGACAACGAAGTTGCCCACATGGGCCTAAGAATAGGATCCTCCTCATCCATCGGCGAGGTAACAGGATCAAGATTGGTGAAAGAGTCAAGAACAACTTGATACACAATATCTGTTGCCGATAGTGGCATGACTATTTTAGCATGAAACTGACCTTCACAAGACGAAGTCGAGGAAGGTAGGGTCCATGGATCACTAAAATAGGAAGTGCGGAAAGGAATGGACCTCCGTGTCTAGACAGACCAATTAGACATAGCGTAAACATGGTGACTTGGTGCCATGAAGTTGAAAGTACCCGTAAGGGAAGAATATATTTCGACACCAATATTCTCAGTTGTCGGCTAAGAATTGTCGATGACAAGGATCAATGTTCCAATGGATGCATTAGGACTAGGGTATGCAAAGGATAATTGGTTGATCCTCACAATCTTCCCTTCATGAGGAAAACAAAGAGTACAGAAGACAGACAATGCGACGACAACCATAACATAGGTCCAATCGCATCCTAGTAACAAGTTATAATCAAGAGGCTCATCAACTACCTCAAACTCCACCTCTATTGTCTTCCCTCCTAACTGTACTAGAAAGGGAAGAAGAATACTGTGAGGGTGGAAGGAATGACCGTCAAAAGTAGTCAACATGTTTGATGACTTGGAAAGAGTCAGAGAACCAAGATCTTTCCAATAGATCAGGGACATCACACAAGTGGCAGCGCCTTCATCAACAACCACACATTTGATCGTATACTTTTAGTATTCCATGTGGATTTGGAATGCCACATGGTAATGCAAGTGAGGCTTCACATCTATGACGTCAAACTTTATAACTTTTGAGCCACTAGGTTCTAGAGCACCTAAAGAAGATAGTAAGGTAATCTTCTATGAAGGACACATCTAGAGTACTTCCAAAGCTGACATCGCACAAGGGTTTTGACCAAGGTCCTCAACAATAGAGTAGTTCTGAGCAACTCTAGCATTTGGATTGTGGGTAGAGCACTTGAGTACTCCTTTTAGAATACGAGGCGGTGGCTCTGGTTTTTCAATCTGTAAAGTCATCTCTAGAGGAGGAGGAGGAGATTATAGAGCAGGAATATCTTGTGAAGAGTTATAATCTCAAGATCGAGTGGCTAAATTAACTTTTGCGTCGACCAGATTGATACATAAATAGTCGTTGTCTTGCAATGATGGGTTTTGACTCCCACCAGCSACATTTTTGGCCTTTGAGGAACTCGAGTCCATGTGTTGATTATGTGGGAATAGATTCGTCAGCATAGCAGGCGGTAGAGATAATAGCCTCTAAACTTCCACAAGTTTTGGGCATAAATGGKTAAGGTGATCACTTATGCAAATCTTACAGGGAAACTTCACCTTACGTCTTTCTCATTTTCCCTCTCTAGAATTATTATTCGTCTTCTCATTATTACCATTGTCCTTAGGATTATTATTATTTTTCCCACAATTACGATTATTACGTCCTTTATTCTTATTCCCTCCTGGTTGTTGGTTACCATTTGGGTTTGCCGATGATTGCACATAGTGTACTATGTGCATCTGTCGACTAAGTGGGGTTGGAAGACAAACGAAGTTGGCCCTTCTGCAAACTCGTTTAGAAAAACTCTTTCATATGGCTTGTCACTGTCTGTGGACTTTACATTGGAGGTACCTACAATTCCATCAGCACGAGGTCCAGGATTTTGTCTGGGGTCGTAAGTTGATCGTGGTGCATCCAGAAGAATGTGGTATAACATCCTAGAATGAACATATATGAGATCTAACTACTGGGATTTAAAGATCACTTCTTCCTCAGTGGTGACCTCGACATTAGCAACATCCTTTGAGATAGGAGGGTGCAAAGAATTAAGAAACCATTCTAAAAGAAAGGTCGGTGGTATAGGAGTCTTGATCAACCTCTTTCATCTACACCATTCCTGGACATGATCCGAGATATGAGTGGCAGTGTCCTAGAAAGTATACAGAAGTTCTAGGCCAACATCGTAATGAATCGACAATTGGAAGTGGTTAAGGAAGACCAACACCAACTGACTAAAGGTTCAATATTCCCCCCTAGGTAGCTCGATATACCACTTCGCAACAACTCCAATGAGGGTGTGTTGAAATAATATTAATCAAATAGAATTGTCATTAAGGGAATTCGAGGAGCACCAAAGGATAAAGGTAGTGACATGATCACCAGGATCCTCTCCATTCTTACCTTCAAACTTAGGAATGTTTGAAGGAATATTGGTGGGGATGGGGGGGCATGTAGGATCATGAATCACAGGGTCCTTCATTAACTTAGAAAATTATGGCAGATTAAGCATGGCCAGAAAAGGGAGACAGGGTTGCAACATCTGGCCCCAAGCTCCTGGAAAAGATTGTGCTTGAAGAACTGCAGCCCATCCAGGGTTCTGGTAAGAAACATGGCCCTATCTGGGATTATAAGGCCCTCCTCCGGGCTGACCCATAAAATTTTGGTTGGGCATTATTCCAGTAGGAATGTTCTGTTGAGGGTTATAAAAATTTCCCCCAGTCGGATTGGATTCGAGTTGGGGGTTGGCCAAAGCGTGAAACTAACCTCCTTTGGGTGGGAATCCATAGGATAGAGGTGGATTCATCATGCCAAATGTATTGGTTGGAATTGGCACCAAGGAGGTATGGGTGTAGGATGGAACTTGAGCAAAAGCTTGTTTTCTAGGTTGGTTGTTCCACCCAGAAGCAAGAGGATTTGACCTGGGGTTAAAAGTAGCAATGCCTCCCATATTAGGAGTTGTTTGAGGCATTTGAGAACCACCAAACAAAAATGGAGTGTAAGGAGGTGTAGTGGCCCCAAGGCCAATGCTAGCATTAGGGCCAGCAGTTGGGATGGTTTTTGAAAACTGTGAACTAAAGTTTGGCATACCATAGGAAAAAGGACTAGAATCCATAGGGATGGACTGAACATTATAGCCCGGTGAGTGACCAAGAGACCCAAAAGGGTTCAAGGCGGTATCTTGAGAATTCACTATAGGTCGAGCCATAGTAATTATAGGTGCCTCCGACACTACAACCATTGAGGTAGCAGGAGTCGAAGGGGTGTCATTAACTATAGTAGGTGTGGGATTCGAAGGGCTCCTAATATTCTGAAGACTAGGTTCAGTACTCATCCTTGTAGAATCACAAGTCTGAACAATGCATGTGTGTGTACCACGCTTAATAACTC
This sequence comes from Picea engelmannii, assembly GCA_009831015.1. Lineage (NCBI taxonomy): Eukaryota > Viridiplantae > Streptophyta > Pinopsida > Pinales > Pinaceae > Picea > Picea engelmannii. The sequence continues at coordinate 473,408 of ML782785.1, forward strand.
TACTCCTTTTAGAAGGCAAAGACTCAAAATCCGATGGTAACTATAAAAAGCGACGGGACTGGCGAGGACACTGGTCTGACTCCATGATGACTTAAGACTCTAAAGATAAAAAATATATCATAAGGCCAACTAGTAAGAAAAGAGCACACCAAAATTCAAACGGCCAATATGCATACAAACGGGGTAAAGTGGCTGAGAGTGGCCTCCCTCCCTAAAGAAGGTATGTCTCGCCCAAGAGGGGATTGAGACTCCCTGCTAAAGATCAAAGGTAACATAATCACTTATAAGGGCCCTCGTGGGCTTAAAAACCAGTCGATCAGATCCCCCCGGAGAGGTAATCCTCCATAAAGGCTTTTTGTTATCTGACCCTTATATGACCTAGAGTACCTGCAAAATAACCCCTGCAAGTAGCCTATGTGGTACCTAAGTCAAGCAACTAATAAACCATTGTATAACTGATGCACAGACTAGAAGTCATAAGTCCAGTCCACCATATGGGCAGGGTAGCAAAGCCTAAAACCTTAAAAGAACCGCCTCTCATGGAGGTAAGGGCACTAAAAAGATCCCCAGATACAAATAGATCCCCAGAAATATCTCTAATGCTAAGAAGGTATCGGGGGGATATCCATTCAACCAACCTCGTGTGACCTCGTGATTAACTCTGGTGTGAGCAGAGCCTCCTGATATTACCAATTATACAATGGATTTATCCACTCCTTGTCTCATACACATATGTTGATTTAATTGCCTTGGATAATTTTACTCACAAAATTCTATTCCAAAGCACTAAATCCTAAGCTAGTTTGTGCACCCTAGAAATTAAAATCGTGACTAATCAATTTTAAATTATAGTGTTAATTTTAGTGGTTGTGATTACTCAAAAATGTATGGTAGTGAAACTCATGATGTTATGACTTTAAAAGAAAAGTAAATATGAAAATAATGCAAAGTCCTAACTTTAACTTTCAATGAATGATATGCTTCTAAAAAACAATGCAATTTTCAGTTTCAACTCTGCAATTTTGAATTAAAATACAATCTTTCATTACATGCACTAAGCTAATGACAAGGACTCAAAAGACAAAAAAAAAAGCCAAGCAATGCAAAATGCCTATTTTTTTCTATTTTCAATATAATAAAAATGAAAATGCATGGACTGAAAAGTAAATTGATATATAACCCCACTGTGTATAGAAATAAATAACTCAAGCAGGATACCAAGAAGCAAAATACCCAGCCCAATGTACAAGGACAATCAAAATTAAAAGATGATGAGAAAGACTCAACCCAGAAATTCAACCAAAGATAGGTTTCTTGTGATCCCACAAGCACTTAATAGGCACTACAGATACCCAAGAAGGTTCAGCAAACATCAAATCCCACCCAACAACCACCATACCAAGAAAACAAGCAAGGAAAACTGATGTATGTGACTATTTGGGAAAATAGAGCATATATACGCATCTTGTAAATGGACATCCTACGTATGTACGCGGCTGTCAGGGCAAAAAGCATGCATATGTTTCAAAAAACAAGGTCAAGCAAGGGAGAAGGCTAAAAACTCAGACCCAGAATGAACATAGGTTGTCAAGCAATGATACGACAAGAAACACAATAGGAATGAGAGAAATCTAAGGAGAAAAATACTCCAAACCCTAAGAAAGAAGATTAAATCCCCAGTATGGTCGCCAATTCTATTACGAGGAAAATCTCTCTATGGCTACGATAAAACACAACAGACAGAAATGACTGCATAAATCAACTCTCTTCTCAAGTATGCTATATAAACAAATATGCTAGAAAGACAAGATAAAAGGCCTACCTCGTCCAGACATTTGATGAAGTCCACCATTGAGCACTTGACCCAAAGAAATATACCTGCAACTAGTTCTTAATAACCAAGTGAAGTAAGCATATGGTGATATTATATAATGTTATCACATTCAATAGCATAATCCTTTAATAAACATGACAAATACGTCTATGGAATAATAATTCAATATATTTGCAAGATATCAATTGGACGAGAAAATAGTATTTCTATTAATATATGATCAACATAAGTGAAAATGTTATAGACTTTCGTGTCAGCACGGTTTGGAACTGAGAAACCAAGTTCCTTCCAGTTGGGCCTCCACCACTTCAATCCTCCACCAAAGGAAAGCTCATAATAGAGAAACAATGAGGTTCTCAGTTAATAAGGGAAGAGCTTGGGGGTTGAACACTGTGTTCAGACTTAAAGGACAAAGGGATGCAGACTCAATATGAAGTAAATAATTTTTCCAGAGTAACTTTGCTCTCAAAGTTCAATTCTTTCTCTTTTTTCAAGTTTCCATAGCTCGGAATTGGCCCATTTATAGCCTTCAAAATGGAGTTGAAGGGTCAATTCAGAACGTTTCCAGTATATGGAAGGCCAATGATCATAGATCTTCTGTCATGACATGGAAACACGACATTAATTTTCATTTTCTAGCACAAATCCCGATGTACGCGGGTTGTAGTGGAGTAGCCTACATATACACATGTTGTATAGTAGGCAAGGTGGGTACATGTGGAAAAATATTCATTTTTAGAACTGGATTTTACAAACATGGATGATAAGTCTGCATGGGGAAATGGGAAAAGGCCTTCTGTGCAAGATTGCATAGGGTGAGGCAAATCTTGCTATAACATGCATGCAATCTATTTATGAACTTCTCGTGTAACTATGTGATCTATTCATGATCAGTTTGTGTAACTGAGTGATAGATGTTATATATGCAAGCATACCCATAGAGGTGTGAGTACAATGTGTAGTGAGTGTGTGAGAGCAAGACGCAATACTGAGGTGTTGTGCGTATGAGAGGAGAAGATGGTTGTACTCTTGGGTTGGCTATTGTAATTCTCCCTTGAATATAAGAATACCGATAATCATTTCCCATGTTTTTTTCCCTCATTGGGTTTCCACATAAATCAGTGTGTCAACTGTATGATTGATGTGTGTTTAATATAGCTCATTTATGCTCTACTTTTATGCTATGTTTTTCTTTCGCTGCCCAACAAAAGAAACTGTTTGTTTATCTTGTATAAACTATGAGTATGGTTATTTATTTTTATTTATCCACTGAATAATTGAAAGGTACGCATTATTTTATTTGTTGTGAGATGCTATTGTTCTATATTGATTAAATAATTATTATGGATACTTACAAAAGTATCATGTGCTTTCTGTAAAATATTGGATCTTCGTATTTGAATCACTTTTTGTCGCTCAATTCGAGGACGTCTATAAAAGAGAGGTCATTAATGATTTTGTTCACAGATTCTGCACCAAACATATCGTGGAAAACTTTGTTTACCTCGTTTTTCTGCTTGCTTCCGCAGTTAACAACAAAACAGACGGAGTCGGACACTTTATAGTCTCTTACAGGCCAGCAATGTTGTTGAGGAACAAGCCCTCTGAGTAAGAAATCATGGAATTTTGGCATTATCAAAAGAGTTGTGAAATGATGGAATCACACACTAAAATATTTTTCAGGCTCATTGACCACGCGCTACCTTCAATGAATATCTTGTACCTAACACAAAGTAAAATATTCGTTCATAAGCACTGATCTCGAAAACTCAACACAGGTAAATGATGAATAACGGAAATATTTAACAGAATTGGGTAAATCGAAAAACAATAAATACTAGCACTTGTTCAAATCGATGCAGCGTCTAGATATATTAAAACCTTCAAAGTTGTCCTAGATATATTGGATTTTTGCGCGTATGAAGGTTTTAATACCTTTCGACATTACATCATGCATTTGATTGGGTGTTTAGAAGTTCACCCACCTGGTTGTTGGGGAGTAGGATATCTTGTTAGCAGGTCGACATGGTGGTTTTCAATTGAAATTCGGTGAAATCAGTGTAGTTGTTGGATTTTAGTAGTTCATGAGGTCACTAACCAGTGATTAAGGACTTCATTCTCTTTTTTTCATGATTTCAGTGTTCTCTTTTCGTTCACGTTTTGAAAAGCCAAGGTTCTAGAATGTAGAGGTTTAAGGTTTTTATATTTCCCGTGTTCTCTTTTCGTTCACGTTTTGAAAAGCCAAGGTTCTAGAATGTAGAGGTTTCAGGTTTTTATATAAGGGCAAAATATTTGAACCAGAGTTTAGTCCATCATCGCAAAATTATGGCTTAAGGAGACATTCTATTTAATTTGAATTAAAATTTTGATTGAAAAGAGACTAGGTTTTTTAAGAGTAGATTATTCGATATCAAATCCATAAATTACATAATTCAAATGTTCATAAATTACATAATTCAAAAGTTAAAGTTATTTATAGAATGAAAATACACTATTTCAATCCATAATTCAAGAGTTTTGTTTATAAAATCAAAATATACTATTTCATAAGTCCTTTCTTCATGGTCAAAACGCTCTTTCACACACATTTTTTTGTAAATTGCAAGCATGTGGGACACAAAATGGTGATGTATTTCAACTATATGGTAGCTCCTAACCTCACATGTTACTCAATTTGTCTCACAAGAGATATATAGTTGATTGTTTAAAAATATTATTAGTTGACAAGAAAAAAATATAATATGGCTATTTCATGGCTATTTTACATCACCTCAAAGAGCAAGAGACAAAAAAATACAAAGTGAGTTTTTATTCAATTGCATAGCCTTTGTACATTGACACTTGCATGACATGTGTGAAATTTACATTCAAATCCATGCAAGTCTACTCACATGAATGAGCATGACCTCTTTGGCACATTTAAGGGGGCATGCCTAGCTTAGGTGGCTCTAGATTGATTTAAAAGAGAAATTCGAGCACCCATCCCATTTATCAAGAGGACTTTGGATATTGAAAGTCCCTTTCAACCATTGGGATCTCGATTTTGAATGAAGATCAAGTCACATTGGAACTATTTCTTCAAAGAGTTTAGAATTTTTCTATAAATGAAAAATATGTGACAACATTTGAAAGAAGAGAAGAAATGCAAGGTTATAAGAATGAGGTTGGTGATCATCTATCTTACTCTCACATCTCTATTGTCCATCACTTTAATGCTTGTTAGTGTTATTTCCTCAAAGAACAAAGACTTCTTCATTCACCATTGTTAGAGAGGGATTCAAGAAGTAAAAGGACCCATCCAACCATTCTCCCCTACTGATGTTCATACTTTTCCATTCAACTAATATATGAATATTGTTGTTTGCCTCCAATTTTTTATGTTTGAATGGTATCCTATTAATTTAATTTGTAATTTCATTGAATGCATGCTTTATTTCTTTATGTTTATACAATAATGCTCTTGTGCTTGTCCCACAACTAATAATTGTCTCTTGTTTATCTCATCACCCAGCTTAACAAATTATATTTTGCTCACCCATGCAAAAAAAATCCCCAACACACTCTGTCCTCGAAGGTATTGTTGTAACCATTGTTGAATTTGTGAGTTGATCTTGACCTTTAAACTTTGAATTAATTTTTTTTAGGTCTTCAAAACATATCTACCTTTATAGAAGAAGGGATATGGACAATTGTATAGAATAATATTGTTTCTTTGATGCATGACTCTCTATATAGTAAAAAAGAAGTTCTAAGGTACATGCAGTAAGGGAGTATTCTTGTAAGCATTTTTTTCCCATGTTGCAAAGCTTATGATAAGTAAAATCAGGACATTGAAGAGGCTTCGGGTTTATTATCTAAATGTGAACCATGGCACATAAAATATCTACATCAAATTGTCCATAAACATAATAAAATTAGAAAAAGGGTAACCACTCGAGAAAATAAGCACTAAGTATTGATCACACTAGCTATAAGAGGATGTTGACTTTGGTCATCTAAGATAGGGCCCCAACCTGAAATAGAGGGATTGACATGAGTAGGCTGGATTGGGTCCCACAAAATTGCAAGAGCCTATTATGTCTTGGCCCTCCCCAATATGATAAGGAAATTATGTAGATAACTTCCTTCTACCATGCTCATGCCTCTCTTAAACCTCTCGCCCTACTTGGTGATTAACCTTGATATGATAAGAACATTACTAGGATCCTACAAAACTAGGTTGCTTTAGCAAGACAGCTTGACCAGTTGGGACATGAGGGACTAATGAACTAAGTGTATCGGGGGGTTTAGGTATCACCCTACTCATGTGCATGGGTCTTCGTGCAAGTACACCAACAATCATTGTAAATTTTCCATTTGAAGCTTCATTGTATGCATTTTCACAGTGATCTACATTATCAGATTGTTACATATTAGCATGCGATCATACCATAGAAAGTTGTGTGATGAGATATTTTCTTTACATAACACACCATTTCTCTTCTATAGAAAATAACATCTCAACTCTTATCAACATCCATGTAGACTAAAATTCAATGGATCAAGATAATCAATATCTAAGGAACGCATCCCACCATGAGATGGAGGTTGGAGATATCGTTGATAGAGGTCATTGGCTTATGCTTATGTATCCTTAGCCAAGGGGCATAGATAGAAGAAGTTTTTAATGTTTTCCACTTTTACACGCCATGAAGAGCATGGTTAGGAACCCTTAGGTAAATAAGTCTATTATCCAAAGGGAGTCCTCCCACAGCTAGGCACAAGGAAAAAAATGTTCTTTAGGTTCCGAAATTGGTTTCCAAATACTCTTATGTTGAAATAACCAAGTTTTTTGTTTAGACATCAATTAAAGATTCATTTGAATATTAAGAAAACTTTGTTTCCATTTGAAAAAATTCCTCCACAAGAACTAATAAAATACTAACAATGAGAAATTTTATAAATATTATGCCATTCTTATAAGAATGAGAAATATTGTGCCATACTTGAGAATGGATGAAGTTGTCTAGCTAGAGGGAGTTCATATTCAAGTTCAAATACACTAGGTCACGAGTATGAAGATACCCACATATCTGCTTCTCATTTTCCTAGAAATCAAAGTGACAAGGGAACACTGGTATGCTCTTATAACTACGAGTGGTTGTAGCACATACCAAAAAATGTTTCATGAAGATATTTTTTCCCATTACAGGATGGTGTTTAAAGTCCATGAATCTTCATATAGGAGAATTATACACATGCAACGGTACCTTGAAGTGGTGCCGATTAAGGTGAAAAATTAGATAAGATGGCGTGTGATCAAGTCTTACGTTTGGATGAATTGGAATGTGCCCTATGAGAAATGTTGGAGTATAACGAAACTATTCTCGATAGATTCCCATGTCAATTTTACATGGAATTCTTCTATGTTAGATTCGTTATGAGTGTATAAGGAATCCTTGAGAAAGTAATATCTCGATGTTTATATTACACAAAGGGTTCATCAAACCCATTCTCGAGGTGGGTGAATTAAATTTGATAACCAATTGAAGGCCAATTACATTGCTGAGATGTACCTTTGAAGCATATGTTGCCTAAGACAATAAGGCCATAACATACTAGAATTTTTTTGGGGTTGATACATATTGCACAATGTTATCGCTATTGGGAAAGGCATGCAATGCAATCGATCCTATGGTTTATACATTTCTTTTATGAAAATCATATTTAGAACGGCCCATGACTATATGGAGTGGCCATTCCTCTTGGCAATTCTAAAAGAAATGGGTTTTGTCTCCTTATATGTTGGTGCAATGAAAACATTGTTTGTGGAGGAATTTACTTGTCTTTCCATATATATATATATGGGGGATCATTTTATTTTAGTAGGAAATTTTACTAATTAATGCAAGTTTTTATAGTTATGGTTACTGAAGAATGAGATATATCTTATGCTAGAAGGTTAGAAGGTGAGGATAGGGATTTTGAAAGTTAGATCATTTTCTATGCTTAACTTTGACCATGAATGGTCACTTTGCAGATGATTCATATTTTATCATACTCGAATAGGTTCAAACCTTTTGGTACAATATTTCCTTAACATCTGTTTTCTTATCCCGAGTTTACACATTTGATGACACACAATGTTAGTTTATGCATAGATTCAATGACTAATGCCACTCTAGATTTGTGACTCAAAATTGGATCTATATCCAACTAGGAAAATATTTGAATTCCTTGGAATTTTGTTTACTTTCCAAGCCCTCCCTAAATACTCATGAGAAGTGGTAGTACAAATTGTAGAGAAAAATATTGAAAAATGGGTTATGAGGACTTTAGAAATTACAACCAAGTTTCACATTTGTGATAACGTTTTAAGAAGACCTCATGCATATACCATGATATTTTTTAAACATTCAAATTCTATACTTAAGAATATAATTAAGTATAGAATTTTAGGTGACTATTTTAATTTGAGAAAAATCATGCATATACATATGTAGGAAAATATTGAATAAAAAAAACATACAAGTTTATTTAAACTTTTAAATTTTGGTGAATATTATCAATCTAAGCATATTTTATGTAAACAATAGTTGTTTGTTTAATGTAGAAATGACTAATTAAAAATATGTTTTTTGAGAAAAAGGACAAAAATAATCAATTGGTGAAAATTCATCAGCAAAAAATACCTTGGTACTAGTCCTCTTTTTAAGTACTTTCCAACTTGGCATACCAACACCTTGAAAGCAACTTAGAAAATTTATGTGAGTTGACAATGTGAATGGAAAAGGTTTCCATAAAGTCACCACGAACCTTAAGCTTATTGCAGTAGTACTGCTCCATGAAAACTAGGAGGTTTGGGTATTATGAAAACAATGATTCATGCTTAATCTCTTTGTACCAAATCGGTACTGAACACCATCTAGGACAGTGACACATAGAATGTGGTTCTCATAATCAAATCCACGAAGGAACTCCATTGGGAAGTAAATAATAGTAGGCTATATCTTTTTAATTTCTATTGATCACCCCTATTTAGGTGAAATTTGTTTGTAAGATTTTGTTTTCAAAAGTATCTAGAAGTCCTAGGAGAAAACAAAGTCATTTCAATCATGGAATAAATTATATATTTCCATTTAGTGATCATTGCTTGTCATGATCCCCTCTCGAACTGAATGAAGTAAAAACCTTGGGTAAATATGCCTCATTTTCAACATTGATATTTTTTAAAAGAGGCATACTATGAACCAAAGAATTAGTCAATAGTGAGACATGGGAATGGATACCTTGACTATAACATAAATGAAATTTTAATCTAGCTATTGTTGATAAGTTTATATAGGAATGAGGAGAGCCTAATTTCTAGAGGATCATATGCTTAAGATGCATTATCAAGCCCCCAAGCCTTATGGAAGGACTAGAAATGGTGGTGTGCTACAACCTTTTCCAAGCCTTAACCTAACATTTGTTTATTTATGTCTGGAATTCATGCCTATGGAAATCTAGTTGAATACTCTTTGATGAGAAAAGTTCAAGAATTGAACTTAGATATTTATTTTGAAGAGACTTTGGAAGTTGGTCCTAGAATCGAAAGAAGCTATGTTTTCCTAGATTTTAACTATGGGGACTTACCAATAGGTAGAAGGATCTCTTACCCAAGAATTCAAAAAACACGGTTCCCTTAGTGTGGGTTAGAAATGACCCCGGACCACTTGTTTTGGTGTTTTCCTATAGTGGAATCTATGTTTCCTTGGGATAGTTCCTTATGTAATTCCTACGTCCTAGTTTACATTACATAGAAAGGTACCATGGAAAGACATCAATTGCTTTGGGAAATAAAATTTTACTCAATGCAGATGCTTTTTTGAATTCAATTCCTTTGAATAAGGAATCACAATGTGATACTTAACGGTAATGAGCCTTTTCACACATTATCTTAGTATGTTAGTGCACCAAATCATGGAAGTCTATCCTTGCAAATCATTATGTAGGTTCCTAAGATCCACACGGAAATGTACCACTTGTAACAACTTCTAGAATTCTATATTGAGGCCCCATTATAAAAGAAAATATGTTTGGGAGAGGAGGAAGCATGTCCATTGTTGGCCTCCCACCTTAGAAAGGAATGACAAAAAATATATAAACTTGGACCTTTCTATCATGATGGATGGGAGAAACTAGCTAATGGATCTCCCATGGTAACTAGATGGGGCCTTAGCTTGGATGACTAGGATGAGCCCCTACCAATTGCTAGCATTGCTATTTTTTGTTTATGTATAATTCCATAAGCCTTGTGGAACCAAAAAACAATGCTACTTTTCTCTATAGTTATAAAATTTATGTTCATGGATGTTTTGGTATAAGCAACTTACTTTATATGGTTGTTGTCCAATACTAAAATATCATGGTTTTTAAAACTACTAAATCTTAGTATTTATTCCCAAAATCTCAAGAACCTAACCAAACGATCTAGATTGGATACATTTCTTTTATATTCACATCATTTTTTGACATTCATAAATCATCATGACTTTTGATGGATTATCAAGGATATTAATTTTTATTTTTTATTTTTGACATAGTTCTCTTTCATACATTATTTATTTGGTTGATATATGATGTTATATCATCCTAGGGTATATGTGGAGGGCTCCATCGAATATGATCAATTTCAACATAATAAGATAAAATGATCTACATAAGAATAAGAGTTTGGAGGGAGGATAGTCCCTATAGATTCCCAAAAATTATTGGCAACAAATTCCCATTTCAACCCCACTACCCCTCAAAACCATTTGATCTTGTGGGGAGAGGAATTACAAAGAATACCTATGGAGATGGTATTCATTGGATCTCTTTACAATATCAATGGCAATGAGTGTTGTGAGATGTATAATTGAAGTATGAGGAGGAGAGAGCCATACTCATTTATCATCAAAGGAACAATGTAAGGTGAAAGAGGTGGGATTTTCTTTCATGCATAGAGTCACTTTCAAGTTAATATGGGAGGTACACACTTAACATTAGTTGGAGAGGGACCATTAATGATTAGTAGGTTGGGAAGTTAGGAAATACTAAGCAAAATAAAGATGCATAAAAGAAGGGTAGGATAATTATTGTTCATTCAAGGACTAAAACAATAAATAAATAGGGGAAGATGGAGGGTTCTCATGTGGCAATGAAATAGAGTGAAACTCTTGTATTGAAGAGAAGAACTTGATCTAGAAGAGAGAGAGAGAGAAGGGGGGGGT
>ML782785.1:492729-503061 GCA_009831015.1 Picea engelmannii
GGGGGGATGATTATCATTAGATGAAAAAGATGGTTCTAGTGTGGATATCATTGGATATAACTATTAAAAGGTAAAGAAAATCATGTAGCTAATAGTTATTAAAGAGAAAGAAGTTTCTAGTATGAATTAGTACGTAAAACTCTTAGAGAAGACAAGCCAATGTAGTTCTAGTGTGTTAGTTGGTTAAAATTGCAAGAGAATCACCAAGAAGAAGATCTCATAAACCTTAATCGATAAGAAACAATTCCATTGTGAATGTAGGGCAGAATCATGGAACATTGCAGTAGGAAATGAGGGCAGGGGATTGTAATGGATGAAGACAAAAGAATTATGTATATGGAACACAATCCATTCTTGCATGTCGTAAGCCCAGTCGAGACATAGACCGACAAGCATCCAATTAGAAAGGGTTTAGCCATATTATAGCAACCTTGTGTAAGTAGTTTTAAATCCATTTTTAATTAAAGAAGGCATGTGCTCATTTTATTTCTTTCTATGGGGTTGTATGCATGCATTTTGATTGGTTAAAGCAATACTGCATGTGTTTTATCACTTCTAAAAGTGTGTTACTAGGTGGGTGTGGTTGTGGGTGTGAGTGTGAGGTGTATTTTATCGAGGGTGTGGGTGGGAGGATTCTTTTATCAGTGCATAAATATGAATAAATGACACAATAAACAATTAAATATACAATTTCCACATGTGAATATGTGAATTGATGTAGTGGAAGCTTTGTATTATGATTCTTTGAAATTATTGATATAATAGATCACAACTTTTTCACATTTCTATTATAATTTATGTTGAAATTTTATATTAAAAACATAATAATATACTTCAATAAGAGCTCAAAACTCATCTTAATTTTGTAATTATAACTATTATAAATACTAGTAATTGCTTGAGTGGTGTAAAGGATTGCCATAAAAACACTCAATGTGTTAGAATACAAATGATATGATGTGGATTTCAATAGAATAAATGTATGGGAATCATTTTCATAACAACAAAGGATACACGACATTTGCAAGACATGCAAACAAAAATAGAGGGGGTTCTAACATGGAACATTATAGGGTTGACATTGACATTTGAGAGAATTCCATGCATGAATTATTAGTCATATATCGAATAGTGGTGTCATGGCATTGAGTGCTCCATTATTGTTCTATCTACATGCATGTTGCTTGAATTTGTTGGAGTATATAACAATGTCAACATCATTTTCTATGATTGTTCATGATAGTCTTCATTATGAGGAGCGCTATAAAAATCCATGGCAAATAACAAGGCAATGCTTTTTGAAGACCATGCGTCCTTACTCATTTTGTTCTTGGCCTCTATAGATCGCTAGTGAGTTATTTCACGAGAGCAATATTTGTTTGAATACAATAATGTAGTTGTATATGAGGATTGAGATTGTATCAATAGAGGTGAGGTCAATAAGTAATGAATTTTATTATTTTTTTTTTAAATAAGAAAAATAAGTATTCTATTAAAAAAAATAATAAATATATTTTGAGTTTGAACTTAATTTATAAAAATGGTAACTTTGAACACAATAAAAACAAATATTGCAATAAAATAAATAAATTTTACAAGAAGTCTAATCAAAATTATATATATATATATATATGAGAGAATAAAACACTAAAAACATAAATTCAAATATAAATACAACGAAATAATAAAAAAAATCATGAAAAATATGTGGAAAATTTTAACTCTAACAAGCATAAATGAAATCCCACCTAAAATGGTGAGTGTCAAACTCTTGGCAAACAAAGTATCTATCACCTCAAACATTGAACAATCTTAATCCATGTCTCGGAATTTAAAATGTGCCAACTTGCATTCAACATAGGGGAGGTCTACAAATTTCTTGAGCAAAACAAACAACGTTGCATCGACGGTACTCTATAATTAAAAAAAAAAAAAAACGCTTTACCTAAAATTAATTAGCGAAAAAACCTTCACTTGATTGAAGTTTCATGTGAGAAATTTTTAAATGCCTTTTATGCTTACAAATAATCCATTTAATTTGCTAAATATATGTACTAGCACAACTGACTCATAGTTGGAGAACGCCGAAAGGGTTCCATTCAGAACAAGAGTTGTGACTGAGCCGACTCCAACACAGAGCGCACATAAACAACACGATAGAAATTACCCCATATGCGCCGAAGGTATGGTATGATTTGAGTGCGTTCTGGATAATGACAGGTGAATATTAAACGTTCGTGCAATTCATGGCATCAAACGACCTTTCAGATATAAAAAATGAATGAGTGCCACCAAAATGAAACTTGTGCAGAGTGTTTTTTAATGATATAAATGTGGTCTGCATATATTTTAATCCTCTTTAATCATTTGAACATGGCAATAATGTATTTTTACAGTAAATTTATAATGTGATTAGGTAAATGTAAAAAAGTAAACATGTTAATGGATTCCTTCATAAATGCAAGGAAGTTATGAACAATAAATCTGACACATTGATTTTGGAGGACGACTAAGAATATGCCAACATCTTCAATGCTTAGCCATCGGATTAGAATTTAAGATTAAAAGATCATTAATTGTGCCCATTGTCAATAGGTGTATGCCTTTCGGCGTAATTAAAACAATACCCGACGAAAGGTTCGAAGTTGGTGATAAATACAAACAAAAACCAAAACATTAAAAAACGCTACCCTAATAGCAAACAATCCACCTTGGGAAAATTTAGTAAAGGAAAACTACGAAAAAATACTTGACAAATTGAATTTCTTCGATGGAACGAGGAACTTTAAGAAAATGTTATTCAGTAGCGGCCATGGCCCAATATATACTTATCAACCCTAACGACAATAAACTGAAAATGTCAAGCACGACTACCAACTGCGCAAGAATTAACCTGGTTTTTTGTTTTACAATCAGACATTCATTTAAATGGTAATGGTAGTCATGGTGTCTCACCTAAAACTATTTTTACTGGGTTAATAGCTCGTCTTCCTTCGATCTAAGGAAATAGGAAATAGTCCAAGACCCAGAGGCATCTAGCAGAAGTGAAAGTCTATCCCTTACAAATCAACCACCAACTGGTTATTCCAGGTGACTTAGTTTTCCTTAAATAACAGTAAGGAAAACCTAGATTAGCTGATAATAACCATTGATTGCTATCCCACTACTTGGTTAATAGCTAGTCTTCCTCCTACCTAAGGAAACAGGAAATATGTAACAACCCAAAACCAAAAACATCTTGCAGAAGTGAAAGTCAATCCCTTACAAACCAACCACCAACTAATTATTCTAAATAATGTAGTTTTCCTTAAATAATCATACATATACATATGTAGGAAAATAGTGAATAAAAAATACATACAATTTTATTTAAACATTTAAATTTTGGTGAATATTATCAATCTAAGCATATTTTATGTAAACAATACTTGATTTTTTAATGTAGAAATGGCTAATTAGAAAATATGTTTTTTGAGAAAAAGGACAAAAATAGCCAATTGGTGAAAATTCATCAGCGAAAAATACCTTGGTACTAGTCCTCTTTTTAAGTACCTTCCAACTTGGCATACCAACACCTTGAAAGGAACTTACAAAATTTATGTGGGTTTACAATGTGAATGGAAAAGGTTTCCATAAAGTCACCAGGGACCTTAAGTTTGTTGCAGTAGTACTACTCCATGAGAACTAGGAGGTTTGGGTATTATGAAAACAAGGATTCATGCTTAATATCTTTGTACCAATTGGGTAGTAAACACCATCGAGGACAATGAGGCATAGAATGTGGTTCTCATAATCAAATCCACGAAGGAACTCCATTGGGAAAGAAATAATAGTAGGTTATATATTTTTAATCTCTTTTGCTCACCCCTATTAAGGTGAAATTTGTTTGTAAGATTTTGTTTTCAAAAGTATCTAGAAGTCCTACGAGAAAACAAAGTCATTTGAATCATGGAAGAAATTCTATATTTCCATTTAGTGAAGAAATTCTATATTTCCATTTAGTGATCATTGTTTGTCATGATCCCCTCTTGAACTACATGAAGTAAGATCCTTGGGTAAATATGCCTCATTTTCAACCTTGATATTGTTTAAAAGAGGCCTACTATGAGCCAAAGAATTAGTCAATAGTGAGACATGGGAATGGATACCTTGGCTATAACATAAATGAAATTTTAATCTAGTTGTTGTTGATAAGTTTATATAGGAATGAGCAGAGCCTAATTTCTAGAGGATCATATGCTTAAGATAATCAAGCCCCCAAGCCTTATGGAAGGACTAGAAATAGTGGTGTGATACAACCTTTTCCAAGCCTTAACCTAACATTTGTTTATTTATGTCTGTAATTCATGCTTACGGAAATCTAGTTGAATACTCTTTGATGAGAAAAGTTCAAGAATTGAACTTTGATATTTAGTTTGAAGAGACTTTGGAAGTTGGTCCTAGAATTGCAAGAAGCTATGTTTTCCTAGCTTTTAACTATGGGGACTTACCAATAGGTAAAAGGATCTCTTACCCAAGAATTCCAAAAACATTGTTCCCTTAGTGTGGGTTAGAAATGACCCTGGACCACTTGTTTTGGTGTTGTCCTATAGTGGACTATATGTTTCCTTGGGCTAGCTCCTTATGTAATTCCTACCTCCTAGTTTCCATTACATAGAAAGCTACCATGGCAAGACATTAATTTCTTTGGGAAATAAAATTTTACTCAATGCAGATGCTTTTTTGAATTCAATTCCTTTGAATAAGGAATAACAATGTGATACTTAACGATAATGAGCCTTTTCACACATTATCTTAGTATGTTAGTGCACCAAATCATGCTAGTCTATCCTTGCAAATCATTATGTAGGTTCCTAAGATCCATATGGAAATGTACCACTTGTAACAACTTCTAGAATTCTATATTGAGGCCCCATTACAAAAGAAAATAGGTTTGGGAGAGGAGGAAGCATGTCCATTGTTGGCCTCCCACCTTAGAAAGGAATGAAAATATATAGATATAAACTTAGACCTTTCTATCATGATGAATGGGAGAAACTATCTAATGGATCTCCCATGGTATCTAGATGGGGCCTTAGCTTGGATGACTAGGACGAACCCCTATCAATTACTAGCATTGTTATATTTTGTTTATGTATAATTCCATAATCCTTGTGGAACCAAAAACATTGCTACTTTTCTTTATAGTTATAAAATTTATGTTCATGTATGTTTTGGTATAAGTAACCTACTTTATGTGGTTGTTGTCCAATACTAAAATATAATGGTTTTTAAAACTACTAAATCTTAGTATTTATTCCCAAAATCTTAAGAACCTAAGCAAACGATCTAGATTGGAGGTGCGCAAGAGGATTAGGAGACATTTCTATCATATTGGTGTCATTTTTCCACATTCATAAATCATCATGATTTTTGATGGATTATCAAGGAGATTAATTTTATTTTTTTTGACATAGTTCTCTTTGATACATTATTTTAATTGGTTGATATATGATGTTAGAGCATCCCAGGGTATATGTGGAGGGTTCCATTGAATATGATCCATTTCAACATAATAGCACAGAATGATCTACATAAGAATAAGAGTTTGGAGGGAGGATAGTCCCAATAGATTCCCCAAAAATATTGGCAATACATTCCCATTTCAACCCCACTACCCCTCAAAACCATTTGATCTTATGGGGAGAGGAATTGCATAGAAGACCTATGGATATGGTATTCATTGGATCTCTTTACAAGATCAACATCAAGGAGTCTTGTGAGATGTATAGATGAAGTAGGAGGAGGAGAGGTCCCTACTCATTTATTATCAAAGGAACAATGTAAGGTGAAAGAGTTGGGCTTTACTTTCATGCATAGAGTCACTTTCAAGTTAATATGGCAGTTAGGAGGTACACACTTAACATTAGTTGGAGAGGGACCATTAATGATTAGTAGGTTGGGAAGTTAAGCAATACTAAGAAAAATAAATATGCATAAAAGAAGGGTAGGATAATTATTGTTCATTCAAGGATTAAAACAAGAAATAAGTAGGGGAAGATGGAGGGTTCTCATGTGGCAATGAAATAGAGTGCAACGCTTTTATTGAAGAGAAGAAGTTGATCTAGAATATAGAGAGAGGGGGGGGGGGGGGGGGGGGGAGGGGCATGAATATCATTAGATGAACATGATGGTTCTAGTGTGGATATCATTGGATATAAGTATGAAGTGGTAAAGACAATCATGTAGCGAATAGTTATTAAAGAGAAAGGAGTTTCTAGTATGAATTAGTAGGTAAAACTATTAGAGAAGACAAGTAGATGAAGTTCTAGTGTGTTAGTTGGTTAAATTTGCAAGATAATCACCGAGAAGAAGAGCCCATAAACCTTGATCAATAGGACACAATTCCATTGTGAATGTAGGGTAGAATCATGGAACACTATAGTAGGATATGAGGGTAAGGGATTGTAATGGATGAAGCCAAAAGAATTATATCTATGGAACACAATCCATTCTTGCATGTCGTAATCACAGTCGAGACTTAGACCGACAAACATCTAGTTAGAAAGGGTTTGGACTTAGTGTAGAAAGCTCATGTAAGTAGTTTTAAATCCATTCTTAATTAAAGAAGGCATGTTCTCATTTTATTTCTTTCTATGGGGTTGTATGCATGCATTTTGATTGGTTCAAGCAATACTACATGTGTTTTTATCACTTCTATAAGTGTGTTATTGGGTGGGTGTGAGGTGGATTTTATCTGAGGGTGTGGTTGGGAGGTTTCTTTTATTTGTGCATCAAAATGAATAAATAACACACTATACAATTAACTATACAATTTCCACTTGTGAATATGTGAATTGATGTAGTGGAAGCTTTGTATTATGATTCTTTGAAATTATTGATATAATTGATAACAACTTTTTAACATTTCTATTATAATTTATGTTGAAATTTTATATTAAAAACATAATAATATACTTCAATAAGAACTCAAAACTCATCTTAATTTGTAATTATAACTATTCTAAATACTAGTAATTGCTTGAGTGGTGTAAAGGAATATCATAAAAAACTCAATATGTTAGAATGTAAATGATATGATGTGGATTTCAATAGAATAAATGTATGAGAATCATTTTCATAACAACAAAGGATGCATGGCATTTGCAAGACACACAAACAAAAATAGAGGAGGTTCTAACATGGGACAACAGGGGGTTGACATTGATATTTGAGAGAATTCCATGCATGAATTATTAGTCATATATCAAATAGTGGTGTCATGGCATTGAGTGCTCCATTATTGTTCTATGTACCTGCATGTTGCTTGAATTTATTGGAGTATATAACAATGTCAATATGTTGTGATTGTTCGTGATAGTGTTCATTATGAGGAGGGCTAAAAAATCCATGGCAAATAACAAGACAATGTTTTTTGAAGACCATGTGTCCTTACTCATTTTGTTATTAGCCCCTACAGATCCCTAATGAGTTATTTCACTAGAACAATATTTGTTTGAATACAACAATGCAATTGTATATGGGGATTAAGATTGTATCAATAGAGGTGAGACCAATAAATAATCAAAACTTTTTGTTTAGAAAAAAAAGAAAAAAAAGAAACATTCTATTAAAATAATAATAATAAATATATTTTAAATTTAAAATTAGTAACTTTGAACACAATAAAAAGAAATATTGCAATAAATTGCAATAAAAAAAATAAAAGAAATAAATTTTACAACAAATAAATAAATTTTACAACAAATCTAATCAAAATTATATATAAGAGAATAAAACACCTAAAACATAAATTCAAATACAAATACAATGTAATAATAAAATAAATCATGAACAATGTGGAAAATTTTAACTCTAACAAACATAAATGAAATCCCACCTAAAATGGTGAGTGTCAAACTCTTGACAAACAAAGCATCTATCACCTCAAACATTGAACAAGCTTAATCTATGTTTCGGTATTTAAGAAGTGCCAACTTGCATTCCACATATGGGAAGGGAGACAAATTTCTTGATGTGTGGCTTGGCATTGTTAGAAAAACAGACAACGTTGCATCGACGGTACTATATAATTTAAAAAAAAAAAAAACGCTTTACAACATAATTAAAAGAAAGCCTTACGTAACAATAAAAAAATACCTAAAACTAATTAGCGAAAAACCTTCTTAATTGAAGTTTCATATGAGAAATTTTTAAATGTCTTTTATGCTTGCAAATACTCCATTTAATTTGCTAAATATATGTATTAAAACAATACCCGACGAAAGGTTCGAAGTTAGTGATAAATACAAACAAAAACCAAAACAAAAAAAAACGCTGCCCTAATAGCAAACAATCCAACTTGGGAAAAATTTAGTAAAGCAAAACTACGAAAAAATACTTGACAAATTGTATTTCTTCTATGGAACGAGGAACTTTAAGAAACTGTTATTCAGTAGCGGCCATGGCCCAATATATACATATCAACCCTAACGACAATAAACTGAAAATGCCAAGCACGACTACCAACTGCATAAGAAACCTGGTTTTCTGTTTTTACAATCAGACTTCTCATTAAAATGACTTTTCATTAAAATGGTATTCATGCTGTCTCACTTGACCCAGAGGCGTTTGGCAGAAGTGAAAGTATATTCCTTACACACCAACCACTAATTCGTTATTCCATGTGACTTAGTTTTCTTTAAATAATGGCAATGAAAACCTGGATTAGCTGATAATAACCACTAATTGCTATCCCACTACTTGGTTAATAGCTAATCTTCCTCCGACCTAAGAAAACTAATTGCTATCCCACTATTTTGTTAATAGCTAATCTTCCTCCGACTTAAGAAAACAGGAAATAGGTAATAGCCCAAAACCAAAAACATTTTGAAAAAATGAAAATCTATCCCTTACAAACCAACCACCAACTAATTATTCTAAATAATATAGTTTTCCTTAAATAACCGTAATGAAAACCTACATTAACTTGATTGCCATCCCACTACAACTGAGTTGACTGAGTTGAGCTATGATAGGTTTTATACAGTGTTAAAAAAAAATCATAATGAAAAACGCCTTCCCAGCCAGGGAAATATGGAAATAATATTTTATATATTATTCATGTAAAACGTATGGTTTGCATTTTTTTTAATTTATCCACTGAATAATTGAAAGGTATGCTTTATTTTATTTGATGACCTGTATTCTTGTGAGATTCTAGTGTTCTATATTGATTAAATATTTGTACTGAAAGCTTCTGAAAGTATCATGTGCTTCCTGTAAAATATTGGATCTTTCTATAAATATTTGTTCTGAAAAGAAAGTATCATGTGCTTCCTGTAAAATATTGGATCTTTCTATTTGAATCACTTTTTGTGGCTCAACTCCAGGATGTCCAAAAAAAAATTGAAGTCATTAATATCTTGTTCACAGATTCTGCACCAAACATGATATAATAGCTCAGGGCCCACCAGATTTGACCATGGAAAACTTTGCTTACCTCGTTTTTCTGCTTGCTTCCGCAGTTAACAGCAAACTGGACGGAGTCGCACGCTCTATCGTCTCTTACAGGCCAGCAATGTTGTTGAGGAGGCAGCCCTCTGAGGAAGAAGTCATGGAATTTTGGCATTATCAAAAGAGTTGTTGAATCAGACGCTAAAATATTCTTCAGGCTCACTGACCACGCGCTTCCTTCGATGAATATCTTGTATCTAACCCAAAGCTAATAATGGCGTATCCCATGAATATCCATTCATAAGCACTGATCTTGAAAACTCAACATTGATAAATGATGTATACCAAAAAGATATAACAAAATAATAAATACTAGTATTTGTTTTTTTATCAGTGCAGTGTTTAGATATATAGTTTTAGTGGGCCTAATGGTTAAGAACATGTGTTTCTTCTTAAGAGATCAAAAGTTCAAATCTAGAAGGGGTAGGGTATGTATACCTTCATAAACTTTACATCGCTGGGCGAAAGGGGTCCCTTGTCCCATAAACAAGAGGGTCTCATACACCAATTAGGTGTCTGGCTGGGTGGAGGGGGTCCCTTGTCCCATAAACAAGAGGGTCTCATACACCAATTAAATGTATGGTGGTTCTCAATTGAAATTCTGTAAAAATTTTGTGTTTGATGAAAATGCACATATAACCTAGTTTATTAGTTAATGAGTCCACCAATCATTATTTTTTTCTTTTTTTTTCTTTTATGTTTTGAATTCAAGGTTTTATAATTATTTAGATAGAGATTTATTACATCTAAGTAGAGTTTTATTTTCAGATCGCTGGGCGGAAGGGGTCCCTTGTCCCATAAACAAGAGGGTCTCATACACCAATTAGGTGTCTGGCT